>VZSC01004096.1:18736-152610 GCA_013398225.1 Steatornis caripensis
ACAGGCTGCCCAGGGAGGCTGTGGAGTCTCCTTCTCTGGAGAGAGTCAAAACCCACCTGGATGCATTCCTGTGCAACCTGCTCTAGGCTAACCTGCTTTGGTGGGGGGGGGGTGCTGGACTAGATGATCTCTAGAGGTCCCTTCCAACCCCTACCATTCTATGATTCTATGATATAAGCAGTGATCTAACCTGCCATAACTGGGATTTTCACAATGTGTGGACTCTTTGATGTGTAGTTTAGTGTGCTCCCACTGCAGCGTTAGAACAATTCAACTTTGAAAGACAGTTAGTCACAAGATACAAATTATTGAACAACAGAATTTTTTGTGCCAGTGATTACAGGACTATATACTTAAAAGTCTAAGCAGTTAATACTGTTTGATAGCAGTGACGCATTCTAGCCTTAGCATGTGATTCTCACTGCACTATTAGCATATGCCTTCTAGCTTTACCTATTTCAAGAACACGTAATAATAACTCTAGGCCACTGTAACTTTGTCCTTGACATTTATTTTTTTTGTAGTGTGTATTTCGTTCTGTTTACAAGTAGCTGTATGTTGTCTTCCATTTTGTGTCCCTGTCCTCAAGGTATCTGCCCTTTTAACTGTGCTTCAGCAGTAACTTATTACATTGCTATGAGTTCCACATATTAGATTTCTACTCCCTGAATAATATCTAGGCAATTGTCCCTCTGGTGCCTGTATGTTTTCACTGGAATAATGTGTTTGCCCCAAGTAGAAGTGATCAAACAATATATGAGCAAGAAGGAAAGTTTTCAGTTTGAACAGGAACAGAGGCAGTCAGTCATAAAGTGGGAGGCTGAACATTACCGGGGGGATATCGCTATTTCTTGACATCTGTCTACCTCTCAGGTAGGAACCTTGCTGCCCTAAGGATCTTGAATTCCAGCATTTCATAGTCGCTGCAGCCAAGGCTGCCCTTGAGCTTCACATTCCCCACCAGCCCCTCCTTGCTGGTGAGAACAAGGTCCACCATAGCACCTCTCCTCTATCACTTGGAGATGGAAGTTATCATAAATGCATTCCAGGAACCTCCTGGAACTGTCTGTATTGAGATGGGGAAATGAGGGAAAATAGATTTGCAGAAAGAATAGTTGTTACCTGGGAGTTTTCTCTCTATTTCCAGGGCAACCTGTTAAAATGAATATTTTAGTGCTGATTTTCCACTGATGTAACAGTAGTTGAGCTGTTTTCCATGGATTCATACTGCTTGCTGGTAGCTGAGTCTGGCAAGTGGTATGCAGGTCCTAATTTTATAATTTTATGCTCTTCAATAGACAGTTTCTTAATTTCTTTCAACATGTCCATTATTTCTATATGAAAAAAATTACAAGATTCTACTTTGTACGTAATATGAAGTACATAATGATTTTAAAATTCTGATTGCAATAAAAAAAAAGCTACAGAAGCCCTTCACTGAAGAGTTCTTCATGGTGCAATAGCTACTGTGTGAGGAGTTTTGCATTAAAGTTGGCATGATTATTGCTGAGCTTTGTCTCATCTGCAGTGTTGAATAAACAGTTCTCCGTCTCTTTAATTCTTCTGGTTAAAATCTTGACCCTGCAACTGCTCATATAGATTGTGTACTGCACTGGATAATGTTTTTTTACCCTTTTTGTTTATTTTCCTTTGGTTTTCCTTCATCAAATTGTTTTAAAAAAACCCCAAATCAAACCCCAAATCAAACCCCAAACAAACAAAAACTGCAACCCCCGCTATTTCTTGAAAATTTGATTTCCATCACCCTTAGATAAGTTCTAATCGGTTACCTGTTTAAAAAAAGATTTGTGATACTCTATGTCACTGAAATATGTGACTTTTACTATTAATATCAGTGTTCACAGAGTCAGAAATTAAATGATGCTAACAGTATGTTTGCCCAAGATCCCAGAAGCTAAAGAAAATGAGAATGAATAACCTTGCACTAGCTGTAAAAGTAATTCGTACTGCAAGATATCATACCTGATTTGAAAGGATTTATATTACCTAGATATCCCCTGGGTAACAAATCAAATAAACCCAAGCTGGAAATGCTTTGTACTGAACTTAATAGTTGTACTGAACTTTCAGTACTTATACTGAGAAACTGCTGCTTGTGTTGCATAGCACTTTGAAAAGCAAAACACAAATAGTTCAGTAGGGGGGAACTGACTATTAATAATAACAAAAACTAGCAATATTGATGTAAATTATTTGGACCTTGGGGAGTATGTTTATGCAGCAGAGGACAAGCTACTGCAAGTGATTGCGACAAATACAAGATCACCAAGAAACACTGGACCAGAATTTGCCTTTGTTAGGCAAAACCTTTGTTGTGTTAGTGACCAGAGCAGTTGGTAAGTTAGATGTTACTATAGAAATGAGCAGGAAAAAACTCGAAGTACTTAGGGGCTTAAATTTAAACCATAAAAGCTTGTACAATAAATTAAAGCAAAAGAAAAAAATATCCACATAAAAAATGGGATGTGTAGCTTCATGAGGACGTTCTTGGAGTTAAAAACCTCCAATATTCACATTCAGTTAATGTTTTTAAGGAGACGCAGAAAACAGCAACGACAGAAGTACAGAATGAGTCAGTGCTAGCCAACGGGAGAAGTGGATGATCCACCCTTGAGGGGAAAGAAATTGGTCATAAAGCAAGTATCTGAAATTCTGAGCTTCTGTTTAAACTCTGATTTTAATAGGCAAAAAAATGACAAGAAGTTGAGCATTTAGGCCACAGCCTGAAACCTACTGACCTTGGCAAAATCATGCTTGTTAATGTGAATGCGTGCTGAATTGGCCTCATGATAAATAAACATAAGGACCTAAAAAAAGAAGCATGTATTAAATGTACCCTGTCAGCCTGGCGATATGCATATGAACAGGACAGGACCTAGTTTATCAACTCATTATACTTCTTTTTCACCTATTGACCGTTAAGATTCTTAGTTACCAGATATAATGAAGTAAATAGGATGCTGTGCTTGACGAATGAATATTGATGAGAAAATGACTCATGGTTTTTAACAATTTATAATGAGGAGCATAGAGGAGAGTGCCTGAATTCATAAAGGTATTACACCAATCTATGGCATGGAGTGCTTGGGGATGATAATGCTCTTAGACATAGAGGAACACCACCACCTGCTCTTGAGAAAAGTGTGCTGCTTCTAGTGGGCCTCTTACTGTATTTTGATTACAATCTAAACTGTCTAAAATTGACTTATTTTCTAGTGTCTGTTTTGCAGCTTTGCACGCTTCTGCTCAGAAAAATAAAGTAGAAGAATTAAAGATGATAGTTGAACTCAGAAACAAAGATGCTTTTCTCCTCTTGCTTCAAATGTCAGTTGTGTAGGACTCCTTTCTCCAACCTGAAAACATTAAGTAGAGAACAAGCTCTCCATGTCAAAACCTTACCCTCTTTACACAGAAACACCTAACTCCCTTCCGGATGCAAATTCTGTAACCAATGAAAGGCAGTTAATTTTCCTGTAGTGATTTATTACAGAGTCTGTCTATTAAACATCAGGGAATGAGAAACAGTAAGAAACTTGTCATCAAACGTCAGCTGCATAGGTTTTGGAGTTTGGCTTTTTCCCCCCTTTTTTCACCCTAAATGGTAATATTCTGAGGGATATGGAGACTGGCTGCACTTGTAAGATTGTTTCCTAGATTTTCTGACTTATTAGATGTATGTTAACAGAGAATTCAAGAATGTAAAAGAAGAAAACCAATAAAATAAAGCATTACTTTTGAATCGTACCTTACAGGTACGGAATGACAACTGCCTTTATTTCTAGAGTAGGGCACGGGGAGATGGGGAGCGGCTCAAGGCTACAAGAAATTTTGCAGTAGAGCTGGAACACGAATCTAGGTTAGCACCTTTAACACATGTCTAAATCAATTGTCATTCTACTTTCTTCTATTAATCTGTTGCCAGAGCCTTAGCCATCACTGTTTGGTTGCTTACATTGAAAAACACATTAAAATACATTATTGACTACATTTCTCATTTTATTTCCCCCTAATATTTTTTTCTACTTGGCAGATCTCTTGCCTCACAGATTTCTTGACTGTTTTTTGGCAGAATTGGTTGTTTGTAAAATAAGTCATTGGGAAATTTTTCTTCTGTGTTGCCTCTTCCATCTGAGAGAACCTTCCTTCTGCATGCTCCACCAGTTCATATTAGATGCTGAGTGGCATTAGTGTTTAGTTGATTGTATCAGTCATACTCATTTGGGGATTTTCAGTTACTCTGTTAGAAATCTCAGCTCCATTGTCTGTTTAATTAACATTATAAAGTCTATTGAGAAGGAATTACATATCATCTACATATTCCATATCATTATCTGTAAGACTGGTCATCAACAAATGAAATTAAAAATATGCTTCTTAATAATAAAACTGTTGCTGTTGTTTGCAGTAACCTGATACAGCTACTTTTTTTTCTGACTGATCCTCTTTTTTTCCTTTCCCAGGAAACTGATTTTAAGCTACTATTGCTAATCAAGCTATAGTTTAACAGAAGTTTCTTCCATAACTAACTTTAATGAGCAAAAAGGAAGGGAAAATGCCATTATTTCTTCTCAAATCGGAATATACCATCAAGTCTATTTACCTTAGTCCATGACTATGAAGTTCTTATTGCTGTTGTTGACCAGTAACTCACATCTATAGGGAAAACTGCTGCAAGTGCGTGCTCATCCATGAAGCAGGCTATTCCCTACCTGGCTCACAGTCAGACAGAACTTGAAAAAAGACTCCCCAACTTGGCCACCTGTCAAACCTACTTATTGACCATTCTAAGATAAATCTCCAAAGCATATTTAGTTTGCAAATGAAACTGGTATTGCATCTCTCTTGGTGGGCATTTTAAACCCGTTGTTTTGTTCTATGTGATAATGTTTTCTATTGCTTATGACAATCATTAATGTTTTATAAAATGCTGCATTTATTTGCTTAATATTATTTAAAATCTTTTCTAAACAGCCCTGAATCGGGCATGCCTGACTGCCTGAAATGCTGACAAATATCAGTGTTCATGGATGGTTAACTAGGCAATGAGCTATTCACCACTCCAGTGTGGAGCATACTGTATCTTTGAGAAGCATAAGAACACATGTATTTCTCTGTCGTGTAATACAGAATGTCAATTAGATTTCTAGCTGGCAATATCAGAAGTAGATTAATTGGTATGGCCAATAGAAGCTAAACTTTGCTTAAGTCTTGGGCAAGGGCAGAGCTCAGGACAATGGCTAGTTTTCCAACAGGAAACTCCTGTTCCATGTGATAAGTCGGTCAGTTAAGGGTCACCTGTAATGTGCCAGGCTGTATAGGTGGTCTTGTATGTGTTATACCTGTTCTACAGCACCTGTGACTCAGAATGGAAGTTGGGTAAACTGCTTCTTCACCACTTATATAAAATCCTACTTTACTCTTGTGAAAGGATTTCTTTGCCTCTTTGTTGGTCTGTTTGACACGCTACAGTACAGCTCTAATTTGAATCTTCCGAGGTAATGATGGTGACTAATAGACATTTCAATAATGTCTTTATTTCCTGAATGGAGAGAAATATTTGAGATGAAAAATGAGTAATGAAGTACATAATTTAAACTGAGAATATGCTCTGTGAGATGGATACAGTCATGAGACGTTCACGTGTTTGTTCTGGTGAACTTACTGCTTAAAAGCTGGAAATTCACCTGGGAAAATTTGTATTTGAAGATGTATTTTTTTAAAAAAAAGTTAAAAGAAACCAAATCAAACTCTGATGCATTGGTATAGTTGGCATGTATTTAAGCTTTGAGATCTTAGTTCCCAACCAACCATATAGTAGAGATCAGTGCGGCTTATAGCAGTCTTGTCCTTGAGAGTAGATCTTCCTACAATAATGAGAGTGTGTGGCAAAAGTCAATGGTGTGGTCAGGTCTTAGTGCAGAAGCAGACCTACAGAGAGCAGCAATGTAGCAAAGCTATGGGTTTTGTCAGTGCCACAGGCTGCTGAGCTGAATGCAGGGTTATTGACTCAGGCTCAGTATCTTGCAGAACAGAAGCATGTGAGTACATAGCACTTCACACACGTACAAAATTCCCTGACCTCTCAAAATATACAACTTTAAACTAGCTTGCAACATGTCATTTTTAAACAAGAAAGGTTTATTATTATTATTATTATTTTTAGAATCACTGTATTGACTTTGCTGCAGGCAATAGGTAGAAGGATAATGGCTCTGTGTCTCAAGGAAGGATTGTTAGCATTCAGTTAGAGTAAATGATTGCTGTTAGCATTCAGCTGGAATAAATGATTACTGCCAAGAGACAGCTATACTGCAAGCTCTTCAGCTGTTCTGTTTCAGTGTTACTGCGTATAGCTGAAGAGCCTTCCAAAATCTTGCATTCAGTCTTCCAGGAGAGTTATCAGAATATCAGATTTCTACTCTTCTGGGGGAGTGAAAGGGGAAAAAAAATATCTATGTGTTTGAAAACTTGGAATAAAGTAAAAGCTATAGTAACTTCAGTAGCCTGAGAAACAATTAATGCTCTAGATAGTTGCTTTGTAATGAAACAATCACTTGTATGTTGATTAGAGAAGAAAAAGATGGCGAGAGGTTAAAGGAGAGACATGTTTGCTTGTGGCTTTTAAAATGTGATACCAAATGCAATCGGCCACCTACAGACAGAATTCATTAATCCCAAATTTTATTTAATGTTAGAACAGCAGGAATTTACTGAAAATAATTGGAAAAAAAAATCATTTAACTCCTTTCACAGAAAATATTTCTTTCAAAAGCTTCTATGAATTTAGGAAAAATGTAAGTCTCATATAGTCATCTGAGGAAAAGGGGAAGAATTGTAGCCTACTTCTAACAAAAATACAAAATAAGATACTGTTAGATTAAGTCATGCTACCGTGAGGCTAGAGTCACTATCTGTTGTCTCATTTACTGGGAATGATGGTCCCTAAAGGTTTCTGTGAACACATAAAATATAATCACATGGCTCTTTCAGCTTTAATCATGCAGGTAGAATGCACAGTCTTTGCAAACTGAATTCTCTGACCTCTCAAAATGTACACCTCTAGCGTAGCTTCTGGTGTAAGTTTTAAAAAAAGAAAGGGTTAGACAAAGGCAGTGACTATTGAGAGTGGCAGTCTGCCAGAGGGGATGATGGCTTTCCACCTGACTTTGTCTGTGTGGAATGAACCGGACTTTTCCGGCAGTATAACCTGCCCAAACAGCCAGTGTCCAGCTTCTGCCCATGTCCCAGTGCTGCTGCTGCTGCAGGACAGAGCCAGAGCCAGAGCTACTGCCCAGAGCTAGAGGGTGGCTTCTCCTAGCAGCTGCCCTTGTGGCATCAGGAGCAATGGGCACTGCTCACTGATTCTCCTAGTAGCAGCAGGAGGAGCAAGGAGCAAAGCACTGCTGAAAACTCATGATCCAGTTCCGCCAGCAGGATATGAATAGTAAACTCCATAGTATCATATGTGTTTTCTATAGTTGTGTTGCTGTCTACCTGTAACCATTCTAAATCTAAGTCCTGTTTCCTCAGCTGTCTCTGTGTAGATCAAAAAGCCTCAGCTGTGTGGAGCCTTGGGAAGAACTGAAAGTAGACTTTTTGGAACTTAGGTATACCTGAAAGAACATTTCATGCTTGCAGGAGGCAAGATAGGAGAAAATAATGCAGGAATTCTTTAATAATTCAATATATTAAAAATTCAATGTATTTTTGGTTTGACGAGAATCTGTCAGGTTTGGGGATTTACCATTACATTTAAGTGACATAATTATTCTCTTGAACTCTGCAAGAAAAATAACTGTTAATGGCGTACACAAAAATGCAACCGTCATACAGAGCTGCTTCAGTGTACGTGCTCATTTAAACTTTTTTACGTAAGAAAATCTTGCCTGTTACAGCTATTGGTTTTACTGATGTATTTCCGATATTAACTTTCTGAGTTTTATCTTAAGAGTGTTTTTTCTATACTTTAGCTTAAAATTGTTTTCCAACCAAAAAAGTGAATTTTTTTAAAAAAACAAAATAACAAAAAAATCAGTGAATGTGCTTATAAAGGAGATGTAAAGGTATCTGGCTAAGTTCACACAAGTACTCTTACTTCAACATCCAGCATATAGCATTAGGAAGGTAGGGAGACATGGTTCCTTTCTGAAGCTCTGCGAGTACGATAAGGCAGACATTTTAGCTATTATCTTGTGCCTGCTCAAAACCAGATGCAGTATCTACAAGAAAAGGTAATGGTTCAAACGCCTGTGTAAATGGGCAAAATGTGTTACACACCGATCAACTTTTTCAAGAAAGATGATTGCCAGTTATTCACATTTAATTTTAGGCCACCAGTAAAAAAATCTCTTCACCTATCTTCCCACCCCAAAACCCCTTATCTTCATCTAATATTTACAAAGAACACTAATGCACTCTTCAATAGGTTTTGAGCTCAGCAATTGATATACTAAATATGTCCTAAGTTTATAGCAACTGTTGAGGAAAAGAGTTCTAGTGTAGAAATGCATAAAGAGTCACGAGTGAACAATGCTTCACTGAAACATTGCCTTGCAGAGTCAGCTACAGGTAGAAGTAGTTTTGCATCCTGAAGGCAAAACATAATGCTTCAGACATAGGCACTACAACAATGTACACAAAGGCATGGTCATACGTAGAGTGAGCACTACAGATCCTGGTAGTTTTATTAAACTGTGCAAATTCAAAAGCACAAGACCAGGTTTTTAAGTCAGTGGGATTACTCTGTCAGGAAATGTGTTTGGTTAAAGTTTGGATGGCTGTGTTGCCTTTGAGAAGGCAGCCAGGCATTCACATTGAACACTAACTTTTTTGGAGGATTGTAACACACTGCTTGAATTGCTCTGACAGAATGACTGGTACTTCTTCCAATATTTATTTTGTCACCACTGCTGTTACTGTTGCTGTGTTTACCCCCTGCTGGTTCCTGCCTCCTAAACTGGCAAATGTAGCTCAGTGTCTATAAATAGCTGTAATTCATTGCAAAAATTTGCTGTGTACTCAGTGCACAATAAGATATTACTAAGTAATGGTATATTCTTGTCTTTGAGATCATGAATGAAGGCCTTTCATAATTGTCTAGAATTCTTTCCTTGCTATAGTATTCCGGCATATTCTTTTAGCAAATGTCTATGCTCTGCATTTTGTACTTTAGAAATACTACAGCTTGGATTGCAAAGTTAAATCACAGGCAGCTCAGTTTGTACTCTTGAGATGCACTGAAGCAGCCATGAATCAGTATTGACTTCATTTCTCCACTGTGTCTTTGAAAAATACATAGTTTGATGTCTTGGGTGATTCTGGAGAGTTGTAAGAATGGGCAACAGCAGAGGAATAGCTACTATTTCTAAATCATAACATCTTTCCTACAAGGCAAATCTTCGTTACATATTTGTTGTTCTCCTTTCACTCTAACCTTGACCTTTTCAACCGGCTATTTAATTCAGGATATTAACAACGTCACTATGTTCACAATTTATGACCTTTTTCTACAGTTTCTCATACAACTGCGAGAACATTGACTTAAGGCCTTTTGAATACCTTCTCTTCTATGAAGGAGCCTACAGTTTGTTTTCCAAGGAAGCACTCTGATAGTCTGTGACAATTCCCCTCAACTGAACAAGTTTAAAACTAGATCCTTCAACTCCCTTGTCTGTGTTTGCTCCCAAACAAATTCAAATTTTCAGGTGCAGATGGAGTGTTAGTGGCTTAACTCTACAGCTGTAGCTTGTTGTAATTGGAAGCTCTTTGAAGAACCAAAAATGCAGTTTAAACTTTAGTAGCTTATGCAGGAGAGTGGGTTTGTGGTTAGGTTTTTTTTTTATTTTACTTTTTTTTCTGAAAACCAACTGGATTTTCTCTTTTGAAGATGTCCAAATGTTGCAATCTTGATTTGCTTTTAGTGCCTGTTTGCGAATATTTCTCAGCTGTATTATGATGCAGTGGGCATTCACTGGCTCCTAATGTGCACTGCTTCAGGTGTACCTGGACCAAACGTATTCTTATCTGCCTGCCAATAGTGACTATTTGAATAGGCTGGCAAAGGAGAATTAGGGCATTGAAAGAAATTAGATGCCACAAATTCCTTTTTACAAGACGGACTGCTGTTCCCCTTTTCCAGTATATCCGCAGAGTTAGTCTTCATTTCCAGTAGCCCTTAGATGTGTTTACTCACCTGTTTTTTTCCTGTCTCAAGTGGTAACAGTTGTTGTCCATGGTTTTTTTGGTTTTGCTTTTTCCTGGTAAAAATATCAGAAAACGCCTACAAGGACACAATTCAGGTGGGCATGAAAAACTCACTGTTCATTCTTAATGCTTGGAGAAGTCATGTGCTGGAATCAAAGTGTTTGGTTGTGTGTGAGAACTGATCAAGGTGGTATTGGTATTACTAGATGCAGCACGATTAAGTAATCAATCTTGCTTTTCATACAAACCCAGAAGTATGCTAAGAAGATACTTATGATGATGAATAGTGGAGCATAACTGAAGAAGTAGCACATTTATTTCACCACTGTAAAAGACATTTTATAAAACCAGATATTTCCCCAGGCCCACAGTTTTCCATGTTCTCTTCATAATGTTTTGGGTTTTCTTTTTTTTTTAAGGTGTAATGTGTACTATGATTCTCTTGCAAATTTGCATTTGCACTGTTGTTAGATTTGAGAGAGACTATAGCAAATCCTGTAAATTTTTGTTTTGTTTTCCTGGTCTATATCCTTTATGGTAGGTTGTTACACATGGTAGTCAGTCACTTCACATAAAGAACAGCCCAGAACTGAATGAAGTTGACTTTATAACTTAATAAATAGCATATACCTGCCAACATCATGTCTGTGTAAAGTTGGATTCTCAATTAACAGGTTGACTGTATTTGGTTATGTACATACTTTCTATCATTTGATGGTAGATACAAGTTTTTATCTGTAAGTTCTTGACAGAGAATAAGGTGAACTCTGCTTTGCAAATAAGTAGGAGTGCAGGTTGGAATGACTAATGACTCACCTAAATAGTCAAATAATGAGATACACGTTCGNTCATTTGATGGTAGATACATGTTTTTATCTGTAAGTTCTTGACAGAGAATAAGGTGAACTCTGCTTTGCAAATAAGTAGGAGTGCAGGTTGGAATGACTAATGACTCACCTAAATAGTCAAATAATGAGATACACGTTCGTAGCAGCAAGTACATTTGAAAATGTAAACTATGTATAGATGAGAAAATGCACGAGCAAGAACTGTCATGTCATGTTATGGATAGCATAGTCTGTGAGCATCAGTTGTCTGCATTCTTCTGTGCACATTATTAAACAACTTGAACTTGTAAGAATTCTCATAGCTGGAAGCATGCAGCCTTGTCTGTACATGTTGTATAGATAATTGGGCTACGTATGGGTAGATGCAAAAAAAATGTATGCATCAAAATATTCTAAAACATCTATCAGTTTTAAATGAATATATTTGTTGAATTCAAGGTAAAGTGTGGTGGGCAGGAGGGCTTCAATATTTATATAAAACATTTCCTCTTTAATAATCATCTTGGATGAAAGTTTACTACAGGAAATATTCCTTTAAGCAAGCAAACAACTGTAAGCACCAAAGAGAGATTTTTATAGTGACAAAGTTCAGTTCCATTACTGAGAAAATGAGAACTTGACTCTGCAGTCAAATCAAAATGTGCTGACTGTAGCTCTGGCCCCTAGATTTAGTGAAAGACTTTTAAAGTAAGTTCAAAAAAGTTTTTAAGTAGTTTTCTTGTGTTCTAGTATCTCCAGGCAGATTTACCCACTTCAAATTAGATCATTTCATTTTACTTCTCTTCTTAAATACGAATGGTTTTTAGTTTTTTTTTTATTTGATTGTGAAATGCTTGAATTTAAACTACTTAAAACGTAGATGAGTCTTACGGGTAAGACTTACAGTAAGGTTACTTTCCAATTTATGATTGCCATGGGCATTACAGGAGGCATAGATTTAGACCAACTCCATTCCATCTGTGCTGTCACAGAACTAAGAATGATGAATGCATGAGCTAAACTAGAAAATATAACATGAAAGTAATTTTTTAAGTTGTGTTAGTGTAAGACGCTAGAAAAGTGACCGAAGCTTTTAGCTGTCCACAGATTTAAAAAAAAAAAAAAGCCTTAAAGCTTGCAATGTCAGAAATAAAAACAAAACTACACCACTCTAAGGCAGCTGAGGAAGAAAAGGTACATGTAATCTGGTAGTGGTAGCAGTTCTGTTACGGAATTAGTTATCAGTGGTGCATCTATACTGATACACACAGATCCTTGCTCTTTTACAAAGAGGAACTGTATTTTATTTTAAAAATAAGATTATCTTGTATTTGTCTAGAGTAAAATTCTGAAAATTATTTACAGAAGTATTTGACTGGAGTATTAATGGCATCAAACTACACAGTAGAGTTTTCATGTGACAGATATATTACAAAATAGGCATGCTCCTGACCAAACAGGACTTATGACTGTGAAGGTCAGCAAACGTTGTAACAGTTTCTCTCTAATTTGAAATTTATTGTGCTTATCTACGTTGCTCTGTCTTCCAGATGGATTATAGATTGTAGCGTACAGATGTTCTCACAGATTGTAATGCACATTACCTCTAAAGTTATTTTAATGTAATTGAGGTGTAAAGCTATTACAAGATCAGTAGTATCAAAGAGCATTGGTTCCAGAATTTCCTTCTTCATCAGTCCAAATACAGTTGAAGAAAGTACTCTTTTCACAGACAGCACAAAGAATAGGCGGGTAAAGGTGCATTGAGCTGACGTTTGAATGAGTTCTATAATACGTTTGCACTTGGTAGCTTTGTTGGCAACCAGGTTTCTCCCAGGCAACCACAGTGTCTAGTTCAGTTGCCCCAAACAGTTTAGTTAGAGAAAAATATCAAATTAATTATCTGTGACTGATGCATTTGAATGTCAATTTGCATATCATACTCCTCCTAAAAGGACTTGCAAGTGGCTGTTTCTATAAGCATTGAACACCCAGATATTCTAACACAGGGAATCACTTGTATCTGAGAGCTGCAACTAGTCTGCATATTGTTAGATCATGAGGTATTTTGTAACCCCATAAAATTTATATAGCATTTCCAGATATTATCTTTTCATAATCACACTGGCTTTGTTATGGACTCTCAGAAAACAGCTAAGGAAGTGTAGGATACTCTGTATTGCTTCTCTTAATGAATTGCTTTCTTATCAGCTGAAACTATGTTCTGGTACCACTTCCCCTTATGGATCAGATATAGTGTAGATTATTGTATTGGCTTTGACTGGGATAAAGTCAATTTTCTTCACTGTAGCTAGTATGGGCTGTGTTTTGGATTTGTGCTGAAAACAGTGTTAATAACACAGAGATGATTTTGTTATTGCTGAGAAGTGCTTACACAGAGTCAAGGCCTTTTCTGCTTTTCATACTGCCCTAGCAGCAGGTAGGCTGTGGATGCCCAAGAAATTGAAAGGGTACACAGCTGGGACAGCTGACCCCAACTGATCAAAGGGATATCCCACACCATATGATGTCACACTCAGCAATGCAAGCTGGAGGAAGAAGAGGGAGAGGTGGGTACGTCCAGAGTTAGGATAGTTGTCTTCCTAAGTAACTATTAACATGTGATGGAGCCCTTCTTTCCTGGAGACAGCTGCACACCTACCTGCCAGTGGGAAGCAGTGAACGAGTTCCTTGTTTTGCTTTGCTTTTGCGTGTGTTTTTTGCTTTACCTGTTATACTCTTTATCTTAGCCCATGAGTTTTCTCACTTTCACCTTTCCATTGCCTTGTCCATCCCACTCAAAGCGGCTGTGTGGTGCTTAGTTGCCAGCTGGAGTTCGACTGCAACAATTATGCAGGTAGCTACGTTGTGCAGGTGCTTCTGGGGATCCTGAGTGGAAATAAGTGCCATTACAAGGACTTTTGCTGGCAGTGACTAGGGAAGTTATGATGACATTCTAAGCTTGACAGCACACAAGCTATGCTACAGCTTTTGGGAGTGACATCTGTTTAGACATCCGGGGAGTTCCACTGCACTTAATGTAGACACCTGAAAACAGAATCCAAACTTCTTGTGTGTAACCTAGTGGTCTGGTAAGCATAGATCACAGTGAACTTGTTTTCTGTTCGGGACATGTAAGAGGATGAGTTTGAAGACATAAATAGTTTTATGATTGGGAAAAATTATAAAGGTTAAGATCAGGTCATATAGAAAAAGTCATGGGCCTCCTGTAACTTCTCCAATACTTCTTTTACGAACAGGACAAATAAGAAAGATATTAAAATACCACATTTTATGTTATTCTGATGGGTCTAGCAATGATGCAGTCTTTAACAGTCCCTCAGGTATGGGACTGGGATGGCAACAGAAGTGTTTTCTGTTTGCACCATCTAAAGAAAAACAAACAAGAAATGCTTTTGGACTTGATGTTGCATTTTTAAACACTGGAAATAGATTCCTTTAATGTAGGAAAAAAATCCAAGACTCCAAACATTTAGCTGGTTATTCAGATTGAAGATTTTCTTAAATAAATCATGTTGAACAAGCAGCATACAACTAATCATACATCCTCACAAAGAATGCCTCAGAGAGGATACTATTTCACAGCAGTCCAGAAACACCCTGATATTAATAAATAGTCTACTAATGTGACAACTGAGCAATCACCTGGAATCAGTAGGGTTGCTGTTGCCTGATGAAACTTATTTCTGGCTCATTTTCTGCCCTTTATATAGCCTAATCCTAAAGCCATCAAAGACACACTCAATGACTTAGCAGTAGAATGATATTTGTTTTTAAAAAGTGTCTTTTGGGGAGATTGTCTATTGCCTCAAAGGTTGAGGAGCTTTTAGCATTAGTAAATCTCTCTTTTCAGTAGCTTTATCTAATATCCATGTAAAATTGGGATGTTTTGATAATACTTGAAATTATTTAATTAGAAAACTTCTGAATACAGCTTCACAGCAAATGTCATGATTTGTAAAAATTTTGCTTTACGTGTACGTCTTTCTGACATTTTTATTCACAAGAATACAAAGTTCTGTAAATTTCTTTAGTTTTCTGAAGTGCAAACTGTATGGAAATCTACACATAATAATGAAAATTGGAACATTTGGAGCTACGTGTCAGTTTTAGCAATCAATTTTTGTTAAAAATAAACATTGGCTTCTGCACAACATAAGGTAGGTGTCTCTTTACTTGCACAACTTTTTCTTCCATATTTTCTGAAAGAATGACACCACAAGGGTTCAACACAATGCCATATTCAAGAGTTGTGATTAATAAAATGGAACAGAATTCTGATATTTGAATTTTACTGATCTGTTTTCCAAACACAGTATTTCTTTGTGTGACAGAACAGTTGTTTGTCTGTTCCTAGTTAGTAATATGAAGAATTTTCTTCTACTCACTATTACAGTCTGATTTGCTGGTCTGGTCATGGAACAGACTGAACTGCAACTAAGGAAACCAGAATTTATCATATGGGTAAAAAGCTATTGCTCATTAATGAAGTTGAGAAGAAAAAAGGAAAAGTAGAACATTTCTACAGGTAGAGTTCAACCTCTACTAGCTATTAAAGCAGCAGTAATTATATATATTTATAGATACTTCAGAAGAACTGTTCGTTTTCCCAGTATTCAGCAAAAACTTCCCAATGTTCAGCAAAGCAGAGAGAGAGGAAGAAACACAAGTAGAAATGGTGAGCTAGAAGTGATGGTACTGAGGAAGTATAAAGTTTTGTAGACTACAATAATAAAAATAAAATGCAATAACTGCTTTTCTAATAATATTTTCCCAAATGATACAGAAAAAATACAGGTTTTTGAGCAATGGGGTAGTGGCTTATTGGGTCACATGGGCTAGATCATTACAAAACAGCTCAGAAGTAAACACACACATACAAACACAAAGAACATCTGAGGAGTCTTAATGTGAAGGAAATATAGAATATTAAGTAGATTTGGACAAAATCTACTTATATATAAGAAGCACTAATCCATGATAAGATTTCTATCCTAATTTTTATTAAATAGGGGACAGTATGTGAAAACACTTAAGTATGGTTTGATCTGATCCAAGAGAAATGTCAGAACAAGTTACAGGAAAATATTTTTATGTCTTAAGGTTTTGCACTCCATATCTTGTAACTAAATGTTTATTGCATTTTAGATCCTGCAGACATTATTTAGAGCAGTTTTCCTAAAAATCCTTTAATACCAGCATGAACCTATTCAACTGTAAATGGTTCCAGAGAACATGTGTTTTATGAAGATAGTAATACCCAGACATGCCAAAAAAGTTTAATGTTATAAAATATTTCTGGACTCTAAATTTTAGGATTTTGAAAGTTTTGTGCTAATGGTGTTCCACCAGGACCCTCCTATGTACAAAGAGATTTAGAAACTTACCAACTTTGTGTCAGGGTAAATATTAGGTGGTGAATGAATAAGTTTGCTATATTCTTTTCATAATTGGTATGAGTAAAAGTGGTAGACAAAGTCTAGTATTTTTATAGCACAGCATTGGAGATTATTCTAAAGTACATACAAACTAGTTTCTTCCTCATTATCAAAACTTGAGCTGATTCATGAACTACAGGGTATAAGGAAAAAGAA
The DNA here is from genome assembly GCA_013398225.1 of Steatornis caripensis. Taxonomy (NCBI): domain Eukaryota; kingdom Metazoa; phylum Chordata; class Aves; order Caprimulgiformes; family Steatornithidae; genus Steatornis; species Steatornis caripensis. The sequence continues at coordinate 35,403 of VZSC01004096.1, forward strand.
GTGCAAATGAAGAGGATAAACAGACAGCGCACAATTATGTGCAGTAAGAATGCTATGGGTCTGCTGTACAGCTGGGTTTCAAGTGGAAACACGTTTCTCAGTGAGAAAAAAAACCCCAAACCTCCAAACTGCATCCCAAAGAGAGTACTGTGATAGAGGGATTGGAGTGTCTCAGTAACATTAATTTAATAAGTAGGAGAAACAAGTAATTTTGTGATTTAGAGGTAATGTCATGCTGCATCTGCAAGCTAAGGTAGAAATCAGATCCATGATCCATAGGCAAGAAAACACATAAAAGTCAATCACTTTAGTGAGAGGCTGTTGCGCCACTACAGTAAAAGCATGAAACCCAGCAGCTATGAATAACAAGAGGAGGAAGGGGAATAAATCATATGACATGTTATAACAGTGCAATTCTGTCTGGGATTAGGGATTATACGGATGTTACTATCTCAATTTAAAAAAAAAAAATACATTCTTAACTGGAAAAGCTACACTAGTACAACAGTTGCTACCCTTCCAGGAGCAGGAAACTTCTCTTTTTATTTTCCTTTTTTAATGTTTTTTTGCTTAGTACCTTAGCTGAATGTAGTACTAATGATGGAATCTACTTGGTTCTATTCCAGAGCCCATGATATATAGTATAAGTGCTTTATTTCATTATATTGCATTTAATTAAACTTGATATATAGAAAAGGCAGATGTTCTCAGTAATATTGTCTTATAGTTCCTCCCAAAGTAAAAGAAATTTCCTCAAATTCTTCAAATACCCAGGGCAGGAAGTTTCTGAAGTCCATTCATTATACCTAGTCTCTAGAGGAGAGTACAGAGATATCCTTTCCCATTATAGTTCCCATTAACAAAAATTCAGAGATTAGGAAAGACTGAAAAACTCATCTTGTCATTGGTCTGAAGGTAATGGAGCAGGGAGTGGGAAGGAAGAAATGGGAAGTGGGAAGTGAGCATGAAAGGTGAAGGATGTGAAACAGTAGACTGAAAAGAGATTTATTCTAATCATGACATGGCTTTTAATAATACAAGCTATCTAATGCTGCTCTGCACTGCGAAACTCAGCAGCCCATTAGTACTGTTGGTACTGTTCAGATTTATACAGGAGATTCCAAGCAGGAAACTCTCTTTTGGCAAACTTAATCTCTCATGTGATGGGATAGGAGTTTATATTATGATAGGGTGACTGGGAACTCATCAACAAATATGTTGATATGCTTTCTCATAAACAAAAACTGAAGTGAAGGTACATGAAATGGCATTTAAACTAGTATTAGTTGCTACTTGCTACAAATACTTATGCCTTGTTATTGAAAACTGAAGTCCTGGCTCAATTTCTGTAATTTAACAGCATCCTCCCCTGGATATTGCCTGAGACATGGCATTTTCCAGAGGCAAAATAATTACTCTTTAGAATTACTCTTATCTGCCTCAGGAACAGAAGTCATCAGTGGCAGAGATGAGTCAGTACTGAAGGCAGTGACTGAGCAGGTATTAGCAACCGGGAATTTGCCACAATACTCCGTGTTTCATCGTTACTTGATGTTAATGGAAAATGCCTGGAACTTTACACCAACACGTAACTGCAGTTCCTGCAAAGGAGATTCAGCGCATTGTCATACCTGGGAGTGTGCCATCCTAGCCCTCCCAGTAAGCTAACTAAACATTAAGAAACAAATCATTTGATTTTAACCATTTTGTTTTTCTGAATAAGATGAACTGGGAACTTACCCTGAAAGAGAAACCAAACCAGAAATACTTTCTTGTATTTTTAATGCTTGCCTACTGATTCTTTTTTCTGTTAACTTCTCTCTTGTTCAAGGTAAGAAACTTACTTAATGTATACTCATCAGATTTAAATGCTAAGCTAAAAGTCCACAGAAATGCATTTGCAATTGAAATGTAATTTGCAGCAAAGAGAACACTCTCACTTGAAGCAGTATTGGTTATTTGTATGAAGCACGTAATCAGAAATTTAAAAAATGACATTGCATTACTTGGTTTATTAACACCTCATACGTATTTTAAACATGAAACACTTGTGGTAACTCCTCCAAATGAGATTCATGGACTCAGAATTGTTTGCCAAAGGATAGGATCGAACATTTCAGTTGATAAAGGAAATCACAGGCAGCTTGAGAATGAAAAGAGGAAAAAATAACTATCTTCATAGTTGATAACAGCTCACAAGAAAATGATTAAGGATTTACAAGCTAAATGTTGGCTAAGTATGCTTGTTCTGCAGGAGAACAGCAAACCTCAAATTAAAATTTGCAGTACGGCTTCAAACCCCATGTTAAACTGGATAGCAACTTTATTTTGCCATTGTTAGGCACTAGATACAGTTACAGGAAATGCCCACCCAGGAGGGCAGAGAGGCAGCCAGCTATACCACTGCCAGTGATCGTGCCTTTTTCCTTGATAAGAAAGGAGACAAGCAGAAGCCATTCATTTGCTCTTGGTAGTTAGGAAAGTAACCTTTTTTTTTTTTATTCCCCCTCCCCCCGCCCTCTTCTTCCCTTTCTACTACTTCTACTATTCTCTTTCTCTATCTTCATGCTTCTCTCTCTGAGAACTGATTTGGAATTTGACCTGTGATTAGGGATAGGGAAAGAGTTGGTCTTTTCTGTGTCCGGGCAGCTTGTATTATAGATATCTGTCAGTCTCTCCATCAGAGGACAATATCCACATTTAGCTATTGTCCATCAGGGAAGGCACAGAGCAAGTGCAGAGATCTAGGAGAGATCTTAGACCTCAAGGAAAACAAAACCTAAAAACCTCACCCCTACAATTGGGAGTGACTGAAAGAGTGGGGAATTTTTTCAACCCAAAGATCAAGATGACAAATTCTCCAAAGTCACAAGGAGTTACGAGCTTAAAATATGGAAGTGGAGTTTCAGATTTGACGAGAGATATTTTTCTTTAAGATCAAAAAAATGAAGCACAGAAATACAGTGTCTTTGGAGTCTCCTTCACTGCCGATCTTTAAGAACAGATTAAATAAAAATTTCTTAGAAGTACATACCTAGGCATAGCTGAGCTTGCTTTGGGGCAGGAGAATAAACTATATAACTAAACGAGTCCCTTCTTCCCTTACTTGTTTTGCTATGTTATGACTCTAATGTTGATTTTGTTGTAATTGTTCTGGTCAGCCCAAATGAGGGGAAAGACATTGGAGTGTTTTCCTACTTTGCTTTGCTTTATTCTTTATCAAAACAATGAAATAATTTCTTTGTGTCTTAAAGGAGGCATGTTTCTAACAAACTTTAACAGATGTTTGGTATTTGTCAGCACAAGTAATCTAATATCAAAGGATAACTTTACAGAAAGATTTATGAAAATACATATTTGTTAAACACATAGAGAAAATCTTCAAATGCTTGCTGCTGAACAGGCTATATGTAGTATGAAGATGTAGATGGTTTGAAAGGAGACAATTAGTACTCCCAAAGACTCTCTTTCTCCAAAATGGGTAGTGATATTTGAGAGGCCATGGGAGTAAAAATGCTTAGGCTGTCTTCCTGATATATCTGTTCCCCAGTAAGTGAATTTTAGTGCGAACATAACTGCTCTAAAGTTGGCAGCTACATCTGTCTATCCATATACTGTACTAGCTATGGTCATCTTGGAACTATGTGGGAAGATGTATGAGTGGGCTAGTAAAAAGCTATCTTTTATGATAATGAAGTGTAACACCTTGGGAAAATGCCTTTCTGTGGAGTTGTCTGGACTGAAAACAAGCCAGGCACGTCAAAGGAACTAAATCTCTGACAAGGGATTTGAAAAATATGTCTGGGCACACAGGTGAACAAGTACCTGGCAAACATGGAAGCGAGTGAAAGCCTAATAGATACTATCATCTGTCCCCACCTCCCTCGCAAAAAAAAAAATTTGAGAATGGACACCTCTTTCTAGAGTTCGGTTACTGCTTTACTGAATGCTTTCTCTTAGAGGAGTTTCAGAATTGGTATATTCTGTCAACCGTTCCTCCTACGCAGCTGCCACTTTATTTCTGTTTTTAATTGATTTCTTTGAAAATACCTTTTGAGAATTAGACTGGGTTGTATAGTTTGTCACTTTCAACAAAATAAAATATTTTTGTGTGTCAGGAAGGATGAAGACTTGGAGTTGGGAAGCTGGTATCTTTCTCTTATTTGTTGTTTTCTTAGGAGACTTCAAAAATAGAGCAGACATAAATGGGCAAGTAAACTCTTAGGAAGAGGTCCAGAAGCAGCAAACTACACTTCTTGAGAAGGTAGCTCTAGTAAAATCATCAGTTTTGGTCAAAGGGTTGAATTTAGTATCATTTTTGGGTCATGACACAGTACTTTTGTCTGTTAAAGTAGAAGTAAGAAGTGATGCTTGGATTGAAAATACTCAAACAATAGCGGTCCAATGAGGGATGCGTCTAAAAGTGCCTCTCTCCTCAAAATTAAACATTAAAAAATATACACTCCATGAGACTTGGTTTTAAATCTCGGTTTTATTTGCTTTTGCTATTTCTGGAGAAATGGGTAAAAAGAGAACTTCAAAAACAAGTTAGAAAACTGACTTGCTGTGTTACTTGCAGTAGTTCTGACTGTGGAGAAGCAAACAGGAAAGCTATGTCTTTATTAATCCAGTATATTTTGCTGAGCTTCCATTTGGATCTGCAAGCCTTTCTCTTGTCGGCAATGTATAATCATTAGTATGTTTGTGCTTATGTGTAAGCATTATACTTAATCAGATAAGGCAGTATGATTCAAACCCAATCTTCTGGGATTTAAAAACTTTTTTCTTTAAATATTTTCATTGCTGCTTTTATTCCCCTCCCCCCGCCAAATCACACTCTATTCTTTCCAACCAGGAGTCTTGCCTATTAGTGATAATTTCTGAAGCAGGTCCCTTTCTTCTATCCTGCATCAAAAATAATTTTTAATACCTAACTGTTACTGGGCATTTGGCCCAAAACTTTTGGTCACCTTTAGCAACCTGCATTTCAAATCTGTAAGTAGTAGAAGCTGTGGGGCTCAGAAGCTATGAAAAATGAAGACAAAATTAGCTATGTTGAACATAGACTGCTTAGGCTTTCATCTGCAAAAGGAATTTCCATTTTGTCTCCCAAAAACACTCCAGTGATTTGTCTTTCTGACTACAGTCCATTTTGTAGTGTGAGTTCCAGACAAGGCACCAGCAGACCTGTTGATACTCTTCTGCCCTTTCTAGGTCACTGATAGCCCAGTAACTCGTGATTTTCACTCTCTCTCTAATGGATTCATGCACACTTAATTATAAAGGGCCATTTTCCTGGGCTACAGCCAGAGTCTAAAGCTTTCTGAAAACCACTTTTCTGTATGTATCTGAACTATTTGTTCCCAAAAGGTGAGCACTGTGTAGTTTGCTGTTCATCCACAGAGCAGATGGTAGCAGTGCCAATTTCTATAGGACCAACTTACATGAACCCTGACATGGAGGATCAGTCCTTTTGAATGAAAGGTTAATTAAATGTCTTATACCATTAATTCCTATTTTTTCTAATGATACTGCTGATTTAGTCTCGCTGCAAATTCAAATAAAGCCAACTTGCCTGTGGCAGCACTTACCATGTATCTCTATTTAATCTTTCGGAAGTGTAAAAGCTAATCTCTACAATTCAGCTAGACCTATTTTATTCTATTTCCTAGTGAAAGGTAGCCTTCAACCTTGAAATGTCCACACTGCGTGAGGCAACTTTGGGCCAGCAGAGATGCTATAGAGGCATGTGTTGTGTCAGCAAAACTCTTTGTCTTTAGTCGGAATTAAGGATAGAATATGATTAAAACCTTTCTGAGTATAATTTTGACTTGAAAATGGAGAAATGTAGAAGATTTCTGTCCAGTTGTATTTACTTACATAATATGATAGTATTTTGGCAAGAGAAGACTCAACTGGCTACTCCCTACAATTTGTATTTTATTTAAACTTAATGCTGGTTCACTGAGGCTAAGACTTCTGAGATGAGTATAATTGTTAAGTTTTCAGCAATAAGCCTTTGAAAGACCTATGGTAGACTCCCAATGCACTTTCATGGGATTGGAAGTATGGAGATGGAGCTGAGAAATCTGACCAGTTTCATTCTGGAAATTTTGGGAAGATTTTGCTCCGGCATCAACAGAAATGAAAGGAAGTTTCTAAACTAAAATTTTTGTAAAAGTCATAACCCATCATAGCCTACTTATTTCTAGAGGGAGCTTAGTCTTATGAGAGGTGATGGCTCGTCTTGTGATGGCTGTAAGACATTTTTGTCTTGTGCTGCATGTCCACTTACCTGCTGAGATTCCCATCTCCGTTGTACTGAGGAGACTCAACTGTAAGAATTGCCACTGTCTGCAGTGCAGCACGTTAACACAGCCTAGGCACGTGCCTGTTTAATGTGTGATGATTCAACCGTTACTTCATGAACAGCTGAAAAGTCTCTGCAGTGGGAAAAAGAAATTTTTGGATAGGTAGAGAGAGAGAGAGAGGAAAATTTCCCAGGGTAAGCTTTTCGTCCCTGATGAGTGAAATCCTTGAGTAACCTTATGATCTTGGTGTAAATCGATGCTGCTACTATGAGGCTGTGAATTATGAATTCTCAGTAAACCCATGTGTTGCACTTCTCCGCTCTAAATCAACCTCTGATACTTGGCGGGGTTTTTTCCAATTAATTCAAGATTAGCAGATTTTGACCCTATGAATGAGATCAGATGCTTTTCCTAAATTAATGAATGAATAAATTTGTGATAACAATTTCTTCAAGAGGAAGAAAAAAATGATGTCCTATTGTTCTGGCTTAAGGAAACTAAAAATAAGTAGAAAACAGAAAAACACCAACGTTTTTAAAATTAAAAATTAAAAATTTTTATTCTGAAGACAAATGAAATGAACTTTTATGTTTGTTTATTTTCATTAGTGCTTTGAAACAGATAAAAATATGTGTACATGGTATTTAAGTCACATATACCAGAGGTCTAAGATTACACATTATGTAAAAGAACTTACTGTAAATAATTTACAGATCATAGACAGAAACAATACTGTCTACCTGTTGCATTTGGCTGTGAATACAATTTGCATACTTTCAACTTGAATACTCATAAGAAAAAAATTCATCTTTGGAATTAAGACAAACTGCTTTGTTACAAAAGTTGTAAAATTTTCCCTGCTGGCTTTTAGGAAAGATTTTTTGTTATTCTTTAAAAAACAAATGTTAAAAATGAAGGGGTTTTTATTTCAAGATGACTTAGAGTCCATACAGCTGTACCTCTAGCTCTTAAGTTTCCAAACAGCTGTTACAATAGAAGGACTAGGAAAGTCAGTAGTTGAATTACAGTTTGGGGATGGGTAATGAAGTCCTAATCCTAAATTTAATAGGTATTGCATTTCTGTATTGGGATATGCTGTGTTCCAGTCTAGATAACTTTTAGTATTTCAGAAGTTTCTAACAAAAATATTAACAAGTTCTTTGTAGGATAAAGGGATATGTAAAACATATCTGTCTTCTGTTCTCTGGCATAATAGCTACTATCCTGAAAGAGATGCTAGCCTCAGAGTAGTGAAATAATTTGGCTATACGGTGTACAGTTCCCTTTTCAAAAAAAAGGGAACTTGGAGATTCATGAATACAGTTGATATATACTGGGGAAAAATAATTTCTAAATATTTTGACTTTTAACTAGAATACTATATCCACCATGTTTACCTCTCACATACTGCCTCTTCATAATCTTTTTTGCAAATGTGATTTGGCTTGTGTGAACGCTGATTAATTGCAACTTTTGATATAGTACTAAGATCTGTATAATCAAAACATGATTTGAACAAGTAGAAATAGTTTACAAAGTTCAGATCACACAATCAGGAACAGAATCAATCTAATCTGAGTTTGATGATCACAGTGCAAGGATTGAATATTTGAATGGTCCAATATACATTTTGAGATTTCTCTATAGGTAGAAATTCACAACTTCTAATAAATTGATAAATTATGGATAGTTTTGAGGGAGAAAAAGGGTAAATCAATGAAATGAACTGTTATCACAATGTTTGTGTATGGCTGTTCAATTCAGTATGTCACCACAGTATTTATTTAATTATGTGTATTTAAGAAAAGAAACTTTTTTGGGCAGTTAAGATTTTTAGATAAGGTTGCCTACTTCAAGATTGAAGAAGCTAGAAAAAAATAAGCTGTGATGAGTTTACTGCATTAACCTATTTAAGAGTTCAAAGCAAGGAATTACTGCGCAATACACACATAATTTTAGGTTATTCAAGAAAGTTAGACACATTAAAATGAGCAGAATGTTTCCTGATGCCAGAATAAGCAATATGGATGTTTTAGTGAGAATATGCTGCTAGAACACCCAGCAATTTCTTATTGTGGTTAACATAATAATTAACAAAAATTTAACGAATTATTTTATTTATTTACATTTACAAGGGCAACTGACGTAATTTAGTTGCATCATTAATCCTATGTGATATAAATATAACCTGTTGTAATCTGAAAAATCTGTTAATTGCATTTATAGTGGTATTTTTACTTGGGGACTTGTGTATTTAGGTGACTCAAAAGTTTAGACTCCTGATGGCTACCAGAGGTGGAGGCTCAAAAAGGAGAAGCAAATAAATCCTCCACACTGCGGTGTTAGAAAAAGGTGTCCAAATTTCTATGTTCCTAATAATAGATCAGATTGCTGTCCATGCTAAGAACTTTCAGATACACGTGGTCTTTGAGTTTGATTCAACTTAGCTCATGAAAAATTTAAAATGTCTTAGACTGGTAGAGAGTGCTCTGTGTGCAGGATCAAGATTCAGGATACTACAGCCAGAGACCTTGGATTAGAAAGGCATGTAGAGTCAGACTTCTTTATATTTAGCATTGTTAAATTGCAATACAATGGAGCAATGGTTATGACCTTCTGACATTTTGTTGAAGACAAAACTGAAACCATATATGTCTGCAATGTTAGAAACTGATGTCAAAGCTTCAGGGAGTTGCGGAATTATAAAGAGAGAGAGAGATGTAAAACAAAACCACAGTACGATCTTGGGATCTTTGGAACTATAGCTGTCAAAATGATGCTTCATATTTCTGCAAAATAAAACAATATTTGACGCAGTGGTGAGTAACATGAGGTTTTCTCCCAGTTGTAGGAGGTTGTCACCCCAAACAGATGAATACAATAGCGCAACATCTTTTCTAAATCCCAGTGAAAGAAACAGAAGGAAGTGTTCCATCCAATCTCAGGCAACGGCTATGGTATATTAAGAAAATAGCGCCATGGGATCCAGAAGAATCAAAACAAATGGTCTTCCCGTCTCTCAACAACCCTAGGGTTTTTTAGCACCCATACTGTAAAATGGAGAAGCAACCAAACAGACCTAAAATTTGGAAACAAAGCAATTGAAATCACTGTAGACAAACAGAAAATGTTGGCTTGAAACAGCTCACCTTTTGTACTTGTGGCCACAGTACACGACTGCCAATGTTCCACTGCATCTTCCAAGCTTCAAGGTGATTCTGAGTAGACAACAGGTCGGGGATTTTAGCTGGTGAACGTATGATATAACCTGATCTGTTTTCTACTATTACTGAGACTTAATACGATTCCATTGTGACCTAGGGTACATGTGGGCTTGGAGTACACTATCAGCAAGTCTGGTAAGAGCATAACTTGTGGTAGAACTGGGAACCCTTGGGTTTCCACACGTTGTGACAGACCACTGTTAAGGTCTAATGTATGTGGGAGCTCCTCATAATTTTTAAGTAAGTGCATTAGTTGAGGTACAAGGCTCTGTATCACATTGCCTTTAAGATACTTCGTCTCCACTTTTGCACATTCAGACGTGAGGTGCTTTTATCCACCATAAAGTTTTGTTTATCCCCTTCTGCCCTCCTATGAACTTTATTAGAGCTCTGTACGACTTTAAGACACCAAGAAAAAGGAAATGAACTTGCACTGTCTTATTGATAGAATTATGAATAATTTTAGGANCCTAATGTGCTTTTATCCACCATAAAGTTTTGTTTACCCCCTTCTGCCCTCCTATGAACTTTATTAGAGCTCTGTACGACTTTAAGACACCAAGAAAAAGGAAATGAACTTGCACTGTCTTATTGATAGAATTATGAATAATTTTAGGACTCACGCCATGTCATTCTTTACTCCAGAGTAGTCCCAGGGAAAATTACAAGGGCTGCAGAATCTGTTAAAAGCCACTCATTTATTCAGCAGCATTTGCAGAAAATATTAACTGCTCCTCTGTGAGAGATAAAAAGATTTTTCACATATTTTTAATTAAACTGAAAACTTCTATGTTTGCATAATAGACTGTCTTCCTTGCTTGGTTGCATACACTTTTTGCTCTTTTTAATTATTTCTATTTCTTATGCAAGAATCCTCTTCACACATTCTCTTTACTCTCTCTAAGCGGTTTGTTGTTTTTCACAGTTTGATCTTCACTGACAGCTTTCTTTGCTGTGTTTTCGGTGCATAAAGAACAAAACCTACCTTTTGGTATCAATGACTTTCATTTTAGATTAGGAAAACTGAAATACAAAGTGAAAACAAATACAAAATCTTCCTGAGAGAGAAAGCAAAGAATCTGTAAGATCTGGTGTTTAAAAACCTCTGTAAAACCTTTCATCTTTAATCCTCTTACAATGCTGTCACTGGCTGACAGGCAGGTGGGGAGATTTTTCATTTTATGGTGTAAAAAGGACAGATTTGTGATTAGGGCATAGATTGGGTCTCAAAGGATTCTACTTCAGTTTACATCTTTTGATATAAACTTTGTACAGGTGCTGGTTTAGGCTTCACATTGCCTGTATCTTTTCTTTTCCTCTTCTCCGTAATGATAGCGTTCTTCTGTCTGTGTAGATGTTGTAATCTCAAAAATGCTTTCTTTTGTACCAGAACTGTTAACTTTGCTGCAATCTGAAATTTAGGCCTGATACATGTTATACAATAACTCCAGTTCAGACACACATGTGCGTAATCCCTCTGGAAAGTCATACTAAGAACATACTCTGTATATGTCTCCATATGCTCACCTGAACTGACACCGAAGAAGGAAAGCATACAGTAGTTTTCACAGAAATTAAACGTACCAAACAATGCATCTGTTAGAAATATGGAATCTTCATAGTGGGAAAACTAAGCAAATTTATCTTCAGTGATGTCAGAAAGATGGGGATATGTTTATATTTCAGTGTGTTTCTAACTCTGAACTATAAGCACAGATGAATATTCATCTTTTTGGTGCCAAACAGACAGCAGTGGGTATTTCAAGGTCAACTTCAGTAGAATTTGAAATACATATCAGTATTTAAAACACTGTTATTGGAAGCGCTTATTTTTTATTCCTGTTATCTGATATAAAGGTAATTTATTTTGATGTTCACATTTAGTTGTTGTGGCTTTGTATCTCATATCACTTTTATGCTGTTCAACTTAACATGTCTTGTTATATTTTAGCCTAATTTTTGTGCATTGGGATGCTCAAAGAGTGCCTCAGTCTTCTAGACTTTCAGTATCAGTCGAGTGAAAATTTCTGCACCAGTAAAAAAAGTGAATTTGTGATGGTTTGGTAAACAAAAGAGGCTTTGTTTTCCAACTTATGAAACTGGTAGGTTGTTTTATAATTACACATTAAGCAATGTGTAATTGCTCCTTGTAATGGCTCCTTGAAAGCCATCTGATATCACTTGCTTACAATTTTAACATCTGTAGAAAAGGAGAGCTGTGTCTCAAACTGACTTTTCGCTTCATCCACAGTCTGTAAAATAGACACAGGAGGAAAAGAATCAGCCAAAAGAATGGAAAAACAGAAGCAAAAAGAGGCTTGAACAAATGGCCATTGCGTTTACCACTTCCCTCAAGAGTAGTACCATCAGAAAAGTTCTTGGTAGGAAGAATTCCTTGCCAGTGTGAACCAATATCTACTTTTTGCTTGCAAATCATGGAGTCTATGTACGAATGAGGGACGAAAGTTCTGTGCAGGTGTCCAGAATTGCTGCTATTGCTCTATCTCCCTGATTCTTTTGTCATTTTGTCTTAGAAGGTATAGGAACAGAGTCATCCTTCTATTGTCCGGTGGGTTTACATTAATTTCATGTTTTTATTCTCCTTTGAAAAAAGCTATCAGAAATACATTTTCTGTTTGTCATTGCCTCCAAATATGCATTTCAGTCTTAAAATGAGCAAACTCAGGGGATGTGAATAAAACCTTCCGCATCAGCTGTAGAGTATGCATCCCTAGTTTCTATGGTAGCAAAAGGAATTTCTTAGAAGATTGTTTCTACAAGTTAATTCAAGGTACAATTTGTATTATCAGCTGAGTGTGATTGCTTAGAGGAGTATTCTGGTTATAGCTATCATTTCTTGAAACAGAAAAATCTTAGTTTTATGTAACAGTATTAGTCACTGTTTAGGGAAACATTATGGGGTTATAGAGACTAAACCATGGGATTTTCACTGCCCGTGGGTGTGCGGTTCTGACATGCAAGACTGTACTTGCCTGCTAGCAACCAAAAATTAAGATAATTAGTTTTATTATAGAGTAATAAATAAGAGTAATAAATAAGCTGCATGAACCTGGATGTAGGCTATAGGTTGCTATAGGTTTTGTTAACATGAGGTAAAGGGGCTTTTTAGATTTAAAAGAGAAGGAATAATGCAGTGTATCTTTATATGTCATCCCCCAACCTGCAGACAAAACCCAAACTAAAAATCGCTTGAGACAAGTAGGGCTCTGCTGTCTTGAGGTGACATTCTCAGTGCTTCCCTCCTTAATGGAGTTAGGCAATTTGCTAGGCAGTTTGAAAATGCACAGCAATTCTTTACCTACTTTCAGAACTTATCCAGGTAGCGTGATATTTCACAAAGAATATTTGAGTGGTGTTTATAAATCTCATAAAACAGAACAATTTCTTGTTTTCAGTATTTACTGCAAAATATGTAGTATGATAAAACTAAAGATTGCTTAAGAAGATGGAATACTCAAATGATCTTTTTAATGTTCAGTGGTAGAGCAAACACTTTAAAGGTATGAGTGAGACACTAATGAATATTTTTGCCTTTTTATGCACCTTAATGTTTATTTCTATGTAAGGAAATTTGGCAAAGAGAGAATGTATCACTGAACTGTTAATTTTTTAATTCTGTTTGTACTTGACTGACAATCAGAGGAAAAAATACTCATTAACTTAGAAAGAACCTTGTAACTGTCTCCTACGTTTCTCTTTTTATGTTACTCTGTGTATCTCTGTTGCCATCTATCTATTTCTGTGAGCTTGGGTGTAGTTGGCAAAATCCCTGACAAAATGCAACAAGTCACAACAAAGATAATTCTGTAGTTTTGGGGCCCATTTCTGCTAACACAGGTTACAACATTCTTCTGCAGTTGTGTGCTGGTGTGGGAGATCTCAGCAGAGATTTCTTGGTACCTTGAAGCTCATAAAGATGGGCATGTCGAATCTGAGACTACAAAAATGGGCATGTAGCAGAAAGTGACTAGGTCCTTTGTCAGTTTAAAGGCTTTTTTCCCCCCCAATTTTCCAACATCCAACACTGAAATATCAGTGTTTTCTCTATAAAAGCTCTGGAAAAAATGTGAAAGTATGAATTCTGAAATTCATATAGAGGACTAAGTGGTAACTCTCCAAGTTACATTTTTTTTAATGTTCTAACTTCTCTCCTTAAATTTTGGTGGTCTAAGCATACTAAAGAACAGGTAAAAATGAGATTAATTACAAAAATACAATTTATGTTTAAGAAAAGCTTTAGAGAGAGGATTGGTGTCTCTTTCTGAGCAAGATAAAACTACATAAAAATATAGATCAACAGAGCTAAGTACGGATGCTAACTTACCTTCAGGTGGGGATTTTCATTGGTACATGACTTAAGTCTCCAATGGTTCTGATTTTTTAATAGTAATGTATTTCAGTTTATGGGAAAAGAGGAATGTAAACTTTTTGAAGCATGTTAACTCTTAAAAATGTAGTGAGTTTTAAAATGTATGGGTTTCATTATTTTATGACATTTTCAGAGATACGGTTCTTTCTCCTGCTTTCTTTTTACTTCAATTTCCTATGTAATTATTTTTATTTTTTTCTTAATAAGTAAAGTACTCCTTTTGTGTTTTAACTCCTTGAAAAGCATATTATTCCCCATAACAGTAGTTGCTGAGCATCTTTAGAAACTGGCTGTTGCTATTTAGAATAAAACGCATTCTGTTCTACTACAGCATGAATGATTTTGATTAGTATTTTGCCTGCTAACTAGGAATTAAACAGAGCTTTAAAAATAAGATTTTTGTTACTAAAATTGAAAAACTTGTACTTTCCCTTTCTGTTTCAAAACATTCATTGAACACAGTTTCTAGGCAGCTTCAGAATGTCAATCCATTTATTGCAACTATGACAAATTATTCAGACAGGGTAGAATTATTTAATTGTACTAGTACTCACAATCATGTAGGGATCTAGTGTACTACTTTTAGGATTGGTCATGATGGTCTTAGTCTACCAAGATCAGTTTTCCAAATTACTAGCTTCTTAATTTTCTAAGATTTTTTGTAAGAATAAAATAAAAAAAATGGTAAAAATAATTGCAAAATAAAGAAGAGAAACTGGGCTGCCAATACTTTTTCTTTACCTAAAAAAGCTGATTGCAGAGCAATTTAAAGTTTTTGTATTTTAAAAGTTCCCCAAATACCATTTTGGAGTTCTATGCACTTTTTTTTCCTAAAAGACAGGGCATCTTTGAAAAGGAGTATCTTCTCACATTGTACTCTTGCTTTGCACAACATTTGAATTCAAGTGTACTGAGGGCTACTTCCTTCTGTGCTAGGTGCCGGGGAGAGTGGGAGGGAAGATAAAGCAGCAATAACATAATACTTAACATTTATTTGGCAAAATCCTCAGAAGAATTTTTACAGTTATCTCAAATGTGCATGGGATGTGAACTTCAACTTGTTTACATAATGAAAGCCCATGTGTCTGCATTAACTGCTCAGCATTATTGGTTGTTCTGCTCTGTACAGGTAGAAAAATAAACTCTGGAGACTAAATAATCTGCTCACACAATGAGCTTGTATCCAGCTCACCACCTAGGAAGTTTTACCTTAGAATATCTTATTTCAGGTTTGGGATGAATTTTAAGGCTTCTCAGAAAGATTAGCATTTTATACTTACATTCCCTATAAAGAACAAAATCACACAAAAAAGTGGATCAAATTATTCTCAAATTTCAGAGATCTTGAGCAGAGCCGATCACTTAAATTTTACTGGGCAAGTCTGCTGTATTTTTGTTCCCTTCACAATAGCTCTAAAATATGCAATTACAGAGAAGATGTATGCTACCATTTACACTTCAGCAATTTTTGATCCCAACTGATAAGGAACTAAAAGGAGCAGTCAGAAGCTAAACAAGAGTGGTGTAGAGTAATTCACAAAGACTTTTATGATTCTTAAAATTATGTGTAGAAACCAACGTCGCTTTATGAATAACTAGTACTAGGTAATAACACTCAAATCATTCATAAATTCTCCTGTTAATCACTGATGCTGTACCATTCTAATCATATTGCTTTTTCCACATTATGCTTTTACATGCTACCCAGAACTTGTGTCACTGCATTCATTTAGGAACACTGAAGGAACAAGTATGAGTGAGAAGGCACCAGTAACACTTGAGTAATAATTTGATAAGGCAATGGACAGGACATGCTAGTGGAACACACAGCTGGTTACACAAGTTAGAGTACACTTAATGAGAATCATTTTTCCATTATTTAAATTCCTTCATGGGAAAGTGAGAAGGCTCTTTAGAGGATTATGGAAGAAAGTTATGATTTTACTTAAAAGAACCTCACAATTTTTTCGAGAGTTCTGTTCAGTCCTACACGGGTATATTTGGGAGTTGGGTTTGTTTCTTAGCACACAAGTGATAGCGTATGAGGTCAATGACAGCTGCAAGGAGGAACTGCCCCACCTTTTCTTTAAAGTGAATGTTCCAAAGGACAGAAAAGGCTTCCAGTGCCTAAAAATTTATTTTATTAAAACACAGACAAATGTACTAGAACAAGATTACTCTTCAAATAGAGTAAGTTCTGATCAGTTATGGCAGATGATACAGAGTAGCTTGAAACAAATCTCCCCATGCATATTAGGAGTTCGCAAGGTGATTTCTTTGACACAGTTTTGGTTTCTGTTGTACAGATTTTGCATAGATATGTGATTTGAGCTAACTGTTTCCCCATGTAGCATTCTCACAGGGAATCCACCTATTTTGGTGGTTTAGACCTGTCTGTCCAAATGCTCCATGGAACCTAGAGAGGAGCAGAACAGTCACACTTACTTGAGTTGCTTACTCACCTCTGTAACAAAGTCTGACTTAGGATGATTCTACAGTAAATTTAAAAGTAAACAAATTATTGTGCCAAATAAAATAGGAGATGTACTTGATATTCTTTGTATTTTTTTTAAATGCAGATATTTTTGTTTTCTTTTTGCAGGGGTATTTTTGCAAAATAATCTGTAGAAATAATGGGAGAAAAACACTTTTATAACTAAATGACAATTTCTTAAGCTGCTCTTGCAGCTTTTTTTTTGCAGCTTAAGCTGCTCTTGCAGTTTCATTTTGTTGAGTGTTTTTATTCTTTAGACTTGATATTTCTTCTATATCCCAAGTGTTTGAGCTGAAGAACAAATATTTTGTTTTGATTCAAATATTAGAAAATTTAATAAACTGCGTTCCCTCATCCCTGTATGGTCTATATGGGATTCTCTGACATTGAGACTCTCCCAAGGGCCATCCAGAGTATGCTCAGCTAGTATATATCTTTCTAAAAGAGTTGCTGAAGACTTCTAAGAAACCAGCAAAGCTACTGGAACCAGGAAGGGTAGCCGAAAAATACACTTGAAGTGTTACTTGGGGTTTGAAGGGATTAATCACAGTTGTTTCAGTGTGTCTTTTGCTTTCCAGAAATATTTGAGGAGCTTCACATCTGTAGACAGTGTCCTCAGGTGCTTGACACCAGCAGGAGTGCTGCTATATGGGGAAGGTATGGCTTTGTTGGGACTTGTTGCCATGTCTAGATGTCAGGGTTTGCAGATTCTGCGAATATGGGTACTCTCTGGGCTATTACAATTCAGTGTAGAGAGACGCAACCTTAGCAAGAGCTGGCATCAGCTCTCCTAAAACCAAGTAAGATAAAGGCAAGCATGAAGTTAGCAATAGGTCTGTCTTATCTATTTTTAGCTTTCTAGTATTGAGACCATTAACTTTACAACTTCATCTGCAGTTTCTTTAAAAGTGATAGTTTTCAAATTACAATAATTTTTCAGATTTGAAATGGAATCACAAATTTGGGTGAAGCTGTGAGGATGGTCATTTATGGGACAGAAACTTTATACAAGCAGGAAAGATCCAGAGCTTCTAGATCAGCAGGAGAGCTATCAAATTCAGGTGACTGTTCAGTGAGGGCAAAGGAATTGGAAAAAGCAAAAGGAAAACGCCTTTTTCTACCAGAAATCTCACTGTGGCAGCAGTTTAAAGACCACTGATGTAAGTAGAAGAAGAATGAGAAGCAGAAAAATCTGTGAAATCTGAATAGATTTGTGAGATGGTAGAACTGCTGAAATTGTTGGTCTGGTCTTTCACTTCTAGTCTGAAGTGAAACACTGAAATAAATTTTGAGAATTAATGAATACGCATTGTTTTGTCAATCCAAACATGGAGACATTTATTGGTTTTTAGTAAAGGCATAGCAAATTTACTTTTTTTTTCTTCTTTAATAAAACAAAGTATCTAGCTATGCTA
Source organism: Steatornis caripensis (assembly GCA_013398225.1). Taxonomy (NCBI): domain Eukaryota; kingdom Metazoa; phylum Chordata; class Aves; order Caprimulgiformes; family Steatornithidae; genus Steatornis; species Steatornis caripensis. Next base: position 53,237 of record VZSC01004096.1, read on the forward strand.
AATCCTCTCTAGCAGGTATGTATGACTTTCAAGCAGTTTATAGCCTCATCTACTATTTTGATAGACATCTTGTAAATATATTGGCTAGATAGATGTCTCTATGCACTTGTCTCTTGTTTTAAGAATGAAATGAGAAGCCTTGGTTTGGAGTTTTTTTGGAGGAGGGTTTTTTTGGTTAGGTGGCTTTTTTTTTTCCTTCCTGTGGATAAATTAAGGTTAGGCTTCCCATAGCAACGTAACTGAATCTATAGTTAGGCTTATAGCATATGCCTGAAAATTCTAGACAGAGTGATGGCTGATTAAACTTCATCAGATACAGATTTCAATATACCAGTACCAAAAAGCACATCTCTGGTGAAAACATCAATATTTCTAAGGTTTTTCATACTGATTGAATTAAAGCTATATTAATATTTTATAATTTCTTATTTTCCCTTTTCTCTTTTTGATAATCAAGAATTTTGTGTGAATCCAAAGGAGAAAATCTTATCCAGTCTTATCATACTGTCCTTTTTTCCCCTACAAGAAAGGCAACCTTTAAAAATATTTTTTCTGAACTAGTTCAACATTCTGGAATGTATTATTCAAATGAGTTTGCTGACTTGTAAGCAAAGCTTTTAGTTCACGTCTGTTATTCAAGATCTTTTAAAGGTCATGAACTTTCTTTTACATATTCAACAGATATGTTTTTTATTGTAAATCTTGACTTTAAAAAGAAAAACACAATAATATGTAATTAGGAAGTCTAAATCTTTTAACCTACATGATCCTTCTAAATAATGATAGAAAGCGCATTGGCTTCTAATTTTTATAAATGAAACCATCAATCTCTCATGGTTATAATAAACTGATTTACCTGTGAAGCTTTTTGTAAGATTTAATTAAATTCTCTTTGCAAAGCAACTGAAATTTTGTTTGAAAGACAACACTTGCATTTTAAAATGTCACTTTTTCCCCTGGGCTGGAATTAAGTTTCATTTAGATGGCTCCTTCATGTTTTCACTTTTCTTCTTGTGTTCATGCTTACCATTGGATTCTGCCTTGGATCTCTTAGCTTAAAATAACAGGCTTTATTCTTCCAGCTGCAGAAGCCCATAGACAGGGTTTATTTTTCACTAAGTCCTTATCTTGGATCTAGCTATTCTTTTCCAAATAACATTAACTTTCTGCCACAGCATTACCAAAATCTGGTTCTTCATTCATGTAGATGAAGCCTGAATCCTAAACATACTCTATTCAGTTTCATAACTGAAACCTTCATTATTCTGGCCTTGACAATTCTTATATTTTCTGTGGGTCATATTGCCTCTGAATTCCTCTTCTTAGCTTGTTGCTTTGGAGTGCCTCTTCACTCCATTAAGATACATAATTCTTACATAATTCAGCAAATTATTTTGTTTGCTTCTCTAATTCAGTTCTCAGCTGCAAGCTGGATAGAGTGTATCAGCTCAGTATTGACTTCACTCTCTGTGTCATAGTCATGCCTTGGTTTCATTCCTCAACTACCAGCTTCTCCCACAAAGACTTTTCTTACTTTGTCCTGCCTTTCCTCTGTAGCATGAGAAAAACTTCAGTAAACTTGAAAAAAAATCTTTGCTTATCCTCTTTCAAATCCCAGTTTACAGCTCGTCTCCACCATGATCCTACAAAACTAAGATTTTCTGGTAAGGCAGATAATCTAAAACTGTATTTTTCCCAATTCTCTTTTTGGTTCCACGTAATGCTATCTACTACAATTTGTGCAGTTAACAAAGCTTTCTTGTTCCATTTCTCACATTATTCATTTGCTTGAGTATTTTATAACTATTCTTTTTCCTTTTTTTACCTATGTTTTCAGACTGAAGGGCTTTGGGGTCACAGGAGGAAGAAGGTCCAAACGTTTGGACCTCCAATATATGCAAATACTTGCTGCCACAACTGTGTCATTGAAACTGATACACATAGTATACTTGACCAGTCCATTCATGTTGGATGATAGATTTATGTGACTGTGGGAAAATGAGGTAGAAATGAGTCAATTAAGAAAAGACCACTTCCCCCCCCACCATTTTCTCTGTGTGTGTATATAATTTGTGCTGGGAACTGCACCTTTAGGAGCTTTAGTATTTTGTGTTGTACAGAGACTAAAATTATTCAGTACTGGCTAGTTAAAACATAGTCTTCTGTGGTTGAGTAACATTGAAAATAGGAGACATATTGTTGAGTCACATTATCTCTCTGAATACCAGGTCTTTATTTACAAACTGGAGTTTGTAAATATTGTAAATGTATAAAGATTTATAAATGCTTTGAGGGTGTTCTCTTTTCATATGTATATATGATATAATCTCTTGGGCAACGATACCTTGTCTTGGTGAGGACATCTACATACTCTTGGAATATAAATAGCAAGTAAATAATTATGTCAATAGTGTATACCTGACAAAATTCTTAGTGACCACCTGAACATCCTCAGACATATCCCAGAGCAGTAATAGCTATGTGCATTATGATAAGCTTGAAAACATTTTAGCAATTCTGTTGCATCTGGAGTGAGTTTATTCCCCAGAATGCAACTGGGAGAGTTAATGTATATAATGTATATAGTAATATAATATTTTATATAATATGTATGAGTGAATATGTCTATACAGATCGGTTTCTGAGCAGTTTTCTTCTGAATAATAACCCTTATCGTACTCAAACAGTATTTCACTTGCTTTTCAGTTTGCTGTGGTGGCAGTTTGGCTTTACAATACAAAGGTCATTTTTTGACTCTGTGCTGAATAGCTAATATAATTCCTATTCAAAGAAACACTATACTTTTTGTTTAGCTAGCACTAGATTGTGCTTTGTTGTCATTTTCTCACTGAGAATTACATGTTTCTCCATGAACTATGCTTTTGAATCTCATCCATTTTCCCCAGTAGGAAATGGTAAATCACCTATATAAACATGGCAGGAGCAGAGGTGTTGGGTAATCACTGATTAAGGACTTATTTCCTTTAGTTTGTGTAGTCATATATGATGAGAAAAATTCACTCAATTCCTTAACTGCAGATGTGGTGTGCTCTTCCATTTTGTGTAGTTTGCATTATTGAGATGGGGCTATAACAATCTTTAACTAAACTTCTCCCTTGGTGGAAGGAGAAGGCCAACTTGCACAAATGAGGAATTTGGTCATTTATTTGTCATTATTGTGTCCGATTCTTCAGTGTCACAGGCTTTCTATAGCCACATGTATTTTGATGGCTGAACTACAGTAAAGTACTTAGTGTCACCGAATAGTTAATTTCACCGACCTTGACAAAAAATAAATCTAAATATGTTAACTGAAAGGCACTTGGACTGAGGGAATTAAAGAGCTAGTTTGGCCTGAGTGTCATAATGTTCTGTATAAAACCTATTTGGTTACAGGGAGAAAAGATCCGGGTGAAAATTGAAACCTTAAGTGTGTGACATCAGCCACTCTTATGAGCTGCAAGGAACTAACAGAAAGCAAGCCGTTAAATCACTGACCACTAAAAAAAAAAAAAGGCGATCTTTCTGGCACCAGCTGAAACATATTTCAGTGTGAAAGACGATTGCCACTCAGAGAGTGGAGACACTCTCTTCTTTAAGTAGATAAGGAAAGGTTATCTCTCTTCATTAGGATACTACCAATTCAGTGAATTGTTTTTTTTTTTTTTTTAAGAATAAGATAATCTTCAAAATTGTTTTCAAGATTTAGTCTCCGTGCTTGAAAGTTGTGTGAGTGAGCCATTTGACTACAAGATGAGACGATGCAGAGGGTTATGAGGATTATGATCACTTATATTTAGGCAGCTGATGAATCAAACTAGTTGAGAAATCTAGTCCTTGTAGTATCCTTGTAACAAACTAATCACAAGAAAACTGGAATTGAGTGCAGCAGTTTTATTGGAAAAAGTCCACAGGTGTGTGCAATTCCTTTATTAAAATGTTTTCAAATACATTGGACAAGGAGCAATTGATGATCAAGAGTTATTCCTTTTTTTGTACATTTTTATTTCCAAAACTATACAACATTGGAAAACTTTCCTTTTCCTCCATTTTAGCTATTAATAATTCTGTAATGATAAGTTATATATCTCCTTTTCAACCCGCAAGCCCACTTTCTTGGAGGTGACATTTTACATTTTTGACAATTAAAAAAAAGGTCAGTCATATTTACATGTGCTTAAGGTTGCATAATTGAGCATCATACAGGTTTTGAAAACCGGTGGATAAATGGTTTTCAAGATTCACCCAAGTGGGTTGAAGGTTTTAAATACACATAAACTGCATACATGTGATTTAGTAGCCAAGACACCCTTTGTTCCCTCTTATTTTCAAGGCTATCTATAAACTGTGTGCTAGCCATGGTAAAGGTTTGTTTTAGTAAAGGTACTCACCGAGTGAAAAGCAGCACTGACAACAACTATTGCTGATCAAGGACATGAATGGGCAGAGAATTGTATGTGAATATATAGTACAAAATCTAAATGTTTCCAAATGAACTTGAAGGTCATGTGTAAAAATAGTGTCTAGAATAAAAGCTATTTCCTGGACTGGATTAAAGAATAAAAAACCCTTCCACAAACACTTACGTAAGGAAAAAAGTAGTGCTCAACATGGGAAAAGAACAATAGAAGCACATGGATTAAATTCGAAAGTTGATCTTGCAATGTATAATTACTGGAAATTCAGTTGAAATATAGCAACATTATCAATGGAAAATGAAGGCTACAATTGCAGCAGACACATACAGTATACTTTATGAGCTATTATATTGGCCTTACAGATTTGTCTACACGTTATTTATTTGAATCCTTAAGGCTTCTCTAATGTCTTACATGAAAGTGCTGTCTGCTTGGGTCTTCCATGCACAAGGGAAAGGGCTAATTTTTTGAAGGAAAAAAAAATTTTGTCCACATTTCCATTACAATAGCACATCCAGAGACACAAAATAAAAGACAAAACTTTATGGTACCTTTGTTTCATTTATTTTGGCCCCCAAAAGATGCATGCACTAGTCTTTATGTACTACAAGGTATTGAAATATTTACAGCATTATACATGTGCTCTTAAAGGGATGGCAAAGGGAAAGGTCTATTTTTATCTTGGTGGGAGTAGAAGTTACTTTCCTAGCTTAATAATACCTATTCAAAGTGAGGGATGACTCTTCCAAAAAGAAAAGCCCACGGAGAATAAAGCTATAGCATAATTATAGCCAATGTTAACAAACTGTACAGCACTTTACCTCGGAATTTTCCCCTTTCTCTCTCTCCCCTGTTTGAAATAACAGTAACAACTGTTACGTGATGTTGCCATTGCCCTGTCTGCTCTGTTTCTCTCTATTCCAGCAGGTATAGCTGTATATTACCTGTTTTTATGATTTTTATTTCAAAATATTTTGGCATGTTGAATGGACATTTAATTCACAGTAACCTGATGGCAATTTTTGGACAAATAATATTATTGATATTTATCAGATTATGGCACTAAAGAATTCAGACCACTATCAAGCACGTTGTAAATACTTCAAGTGGACTTAGGAAACCACCTCTCTAAGAAATTAGTGAGTAAGGCTCATATCACTGATTTCTTTCTGCTTTTAAAGGTAAAGATACGATACCCAATACACCAGATTAAACAAACAGAAAGCAGTTGGGAAGAAGATGCGGGCATAGGAGTCCATTTTGGCAATGCGGATATGTATTCTTCCATGCCTCCATGCTCCTGTTCGACAATCCTCAAAGCAGCAAAAAAAACTGGCACAGTCCTTGCCATCAAGACATTCATACCCATATTCTTCATCCCTTTCTTGGAGGTGTGTAGCATTGTTCATTTGAATAGTAGCTGATCGAGGCCGGATGTCAATTGTAGGTGCCTAAGGTGGAGTGGCAAAAAAAGAAAAATATGGCGGGAGGGAGAGATTCTGTTATTATCACCAGACCAACAGAGGGATAGAGACTAATGGTCAACATGTGAATGATGGTTCTGCGTGGGGTACATGTGAAATTGCTGAGCAGTTCTAATGGTAATGTTACCTTGAACTTACTAAAATCAGTTGCATTATATGCTTTAACTTTACAGAAAAGCAGCACTAATCAATGTAACATTAGTAGCTGTGGACAACTATTTTTAAAGCCAAATTAAGTAAACATTAAACGTAAAAGAAGACATTCAGGTATGTAATTGATGGTATTTTGAATTTGTGTTTTATATTTTACATAGCTGCTTGATATCTGAAGGCAATTTGTGTATTGTGCATGGAAGGAACTGAAATAATCAGTTGGAAATGCAGGATTTTAATATAAGGGTGGTTTGTGTTGAGACAGAAGCAAATATTTACAGGAAAAAAGGCAAAAACTAGGTATTTTGAATAAGGTTAGGAGAATCTCTATAAGACTCTCCGATTATTTGCATATGTGCAGTTCACCATCTACTAATATTCAACAACTAGAAGGTTCAACTTATTCCAAATTTTATATACTAGCTGTACACATATATACATATATATTTTGAATGAATTGAGCAAATTAAACATTTAAAAAATGTTTGAGCACTTGGTGAACACTAGGATGATAGGCATTGAAATTTCCTGATGATAATTATTAGGGTAAAATAACAATTCCATTCCATAAGTGTGTACATTTCTTGGCTTTTATTTTATGTGATTTCTCTTTTTCCCATGTGTTTTTTTGATGAAATCTCTGCGTTTCTGAATAAGATAAGGTTATAGATGTGGAATATAGCTAGATATATTTGCTAGGTTGCTAAGAGTGTGTTGATCCAGTGACAGCATTAAGAATATATATGCAGCATAAACCCTTTCAAAACTCTGACTTTTTTGCATAAGGAACAGCATTTGAGTAATAGATGATGACATTGAATTTTGTTGAGGTCAACACCAGAACAGAATTGGTTTTATAATTTGAAGTGAAATCACAAAGGTTAAAAGGCAGAGTCAGAGATGAGCTCTGAAAGGGTCTATTGCAGGTTTCTGGTGTAGCTGGTGCTATTGGATCCCATGGCAAATTGAGAAAGAGAGGAGCAGAAATGTTTTGACATTAAACTCTCTTAATTCATGCGATCCAATAATGTTGGTCGTTCCTGAACTTAGGCAAGTTCAGAACCATAGTGAATCGGTATTTGGGCTGCTGAATCAACTCTACACATTATTTAGAAATATGTAACCATTCTACTTAATTAGGAAGTTACCTTGAGTAGAATGCTTAGTTGTTTTGTTTAAAAAAAAAAAAAAACCAAGAAAACACCGCTCATATATAAGCTCTAATAGTTAAATTCAGCAGTCGCATGCAGTGAATTTCCATTCCAAAAAACGTTATACCTTGAAGGAAAACATCCGAAGAAGCTTTCATTTTGTAGACACAAAAGAGAATCAGAGGGTTTTGTTTTAAATTAAAGAAAGAAAGGAAAGAAAGAGACAAAAATAATGTAAATTAAAAATATGTTTCTAAAACATAGTAAGTCAAAAAGAACTAAATTTATAGAAAGGTTGGGATAATAACAATTTAAATGAATATCTGAAATACAAACCCCGCACATTTTTGACTTGTCACTGTCTTGTAATTACGTCTGGGCCAAAGACATGATACCAAACTCCATTTAGATCTTTTCATATTCCCAGGGGATTCCAGTCTTTTATGTTGAACTGTTTTTTGTAAAAGACCATTTACAATTTATAAAACCACTTTTTAGAAAAGTTCTTTTTACCTGCAGGCTGGTTCCTGATCACACTGCTTATAAGTTTTTTAGACTCTGATTAGAATCCAGGCAGCCATTTATAGTTCTGTTTCTCCCCAAATGCTCACAGATAACTAACGTAAAGAACAAGTGATCTGCCCTTATATGAACATCTTGAAGGGAGACAGCTAAATTTGAGGTAGTTAATCTTTGCTCCTTTAATTGACTGTGAAAGACACACATGCACACAGACAGGCTTTTATCTTGGTCTAAGACAGGGCAAGACCCATCACCCTCCGGAAATGCCTCTTATATTCTTTTGGTCAAAAGAGAGACCTATAATCAAATCCAACTTTAGCGTTCCTAAAGTTAGATGGCAATTCTTCCTCTATAGTCTTATAGATGTTTTTCTGGCTGTTTATCCACTACAGAGTACTTTTTTTTTTTTTAAATCTTCTTCTCAACAGCTTTTAATAAAAGGGTCTTTATTTACTATTTTTTATATATTCTTTTTGTGCCGTATAACTAAAAGTGAGTATCTTCAAAAGTCATTGAAGATTTTAGCAGAGCAAACCCAAGTGAATTCATTGTTTCCTGGATGCCTGAAATGGATTTGAAAATACTGTTTATTAATGTAGAACACTTGTTCTTCACAATTTTCACAGGCATATTTGGGGTATTTTGTAGATGTTTAGACTGCTTTTTCCTCTAGGATTTTATACTAATTCTTTTCACCTGAGTTTCTGGACAACAGACTTTTCACCTCAGTTGCAAAAGGCAAGGAGAAATCTGTCACAGACGAAATAATTTTTTGCTGTCTGGGCAAAACCCAAAGCCCCTACTGAGGGTATTTCCAGGATTTTTTCCTTGTGATTATTATATATTTTTTTTAATCGTTGTGTAGCATGCAAGTAACATTGTAAACTGCTAGTAGCCAAATCACTTTCTAAGGGAGACAAGTAGATAGAGGAGATAAGAAATACAAGAAAAAGAAGATAAGGAAACAATGGAAAGGAAACAGATGCTTAAGGGGAAATTAGAAAAAGCACACTCCATAGTTTGAATATAGAAGTTTAACTGTAGTCCTGATAATAAGAAAATCAGAATCATGTCAGTAATATGGACATAAATTAACCGCAGAGAATATTGCTAAAGCTAAGACAGGGAAACTGACAGTGCTTCCATAAAGGTCACAGTAAGAACTCTATCGATAACATAAATAATGGTTTTGGTGACAGTTGTGAAGTTCAGAACACTTTGGTTAAAAGGATCTTTATTCTAAGAAATTAGTTTCTCTGGCATCCAGACAACCATGATATATAAGCTTTTCATTCTCAAGGTAGGGGTTTGCCTTCCTGTTAATACAATGGAAGAGTACATATGTAGTAACAAAGTCTGAAGAGAAAGTACAAACATAAAGAGGGATTTAAATGCTCTCTCAGAAAACCTAATTGAATTTTGGACCTTGCTGATAAAAAGATACATACTGGATTTTTCTTCTTTTTGTCTTTATCCTTGCTTGGCTTTCTGTTGCTGACAAAGTAATGCAAAGTTCCATATTCCACAAGTGCAGAGAAAACAAAAATAAAGCAGACTGACACAAAAAGATCCATTGCTGTCACATAGGAGACTTTGGGAAGAGATTTGCGAGCAATTGTACTTAAGGTGGTCATTGTCAGGACAGTTGTAATACCTGGCAGATAGATAGAAAACAACAGAAATATTATTAATTCAAGTAAGAAGCTGATTTTGCCAGTTTTCTCTCTCTGACTGGATTTGAAGTGTGCCTGGGGTTCAAACATATAACAAAGATATTAAACAACGCATCCGAGTAGTGAAATGTGGATTCAATGAGAGCTTCAAGGATTAACAAGGGGTAGGAAACAATTTTTGCGTGGCCATTGCAAGTGCTGCTCTGCAAACGTCTTTGGTTAGATATATTCTGATTCTAAGAAATTTAATTTATTTTTTTTAGTGGTGTTGTTTACTTCTAGGGGGACTTTATTTATTTGTAATTGAGAAATTTATTTTAAGGGGTGTGTGTTTGTGTGTGCTTGTGTGTTCAAACCCTTTAAACAGAACTAGAGACAAGAAAATTGGGTCAGAGTGAGAAAATCGTGATGGAGAATAAAAATTGCTTCATTCTTCAAAGTAACCTCAAAACCAATCTCAAACTATTTGTGCTGTTGGGGTGTTTTGCTCATTTGTAGTTGCAGTGTCAGTAAGAGGCACACTTATAAACACTAGATGAGCTACAAATTCATGAAAATTCTCAAGAAATCCAGCAGGAACTTCAGGACAAAACATGTGTAGAATTCTGTGTATGCTACATAAAGAAATAAAACTGTTTCCTTTCCCTTGCCTAAAGGCATTCTGGTTGTATACAAAAGATGCTAGCCCCATACAAATTATACACTGATTGTTATTTAATTAATTTCTTGCATAGAAGGCTGGAAGGGAGAGTCCTTCTGGGCTCCTTAGAATTGTAACACTGTGAGGTCAGATTTCTCTCTGTGCCAGAGCAGTATCTCTTCTGGCCTTCGTAAATGACTGTAGTCTATAACTGAGAAGTACTGTGACATGCCTCACCATCCCTTCACCTTTCAGAACGTTATTGCCTGTACTATGAAGTTAGGAACATTAAAAATACATCAGAGCCGTTAGAATCGTTCACATTTTATATGGTAAATTTCATACCACTGATTTTAACTCCTCAGTGGTACAAATAGACTAATTCTCAACAGAGGGATTGGTCTATTTTGTATCTCTAAATAAAATTTAAAATAACAGCTGAATGCCTTTATTAATTTTATACTTCTTTAAAGCACACTTTATAGCCTCTTTTTAGAGAGGATGTGAAAAAGGCAATAAAATGCTTCAAACTTTCTGTCATGGGAGCCACTGGTCCTCTATTTTTCTGTTTTTCTTTCAAGGGAGTTCTGGAATGAATATACTGTCCCTCATTTTTGGTTCTCACTTGTGTGGATTTAATGCAGAAGTAGAAAATGTGTTTGACTTTCTCTAGTTGAATGTTTCTGTTTTGCTAATTCTTACAGCTACAGCTGTTTTGTACAAGCAAAGTTAATTTGGTCTCTCTTTTAGTTTATTTGTGGAACAGTTGCTAAATGTGTAGAATTGCTAATGCTGATTAATCGCACATGTTCATGTATAGAATTTTAGATACTACAAAATTAAATTGATTTGGTGGCCTGAAGGCTACATTTGATTGTTGGTCCCTAAATTAGAAGTCAGGGGACTACATTCTCCCCTTTTTTACCACTACATCATGCAGAAAGCCAGAAAGATTGATTCCTTCTTCGTATTTATTTCATTTGTATTGCCAGTCACCATGACATGGAAGTAGAGCCAATAAAACTAGTGTGTCCTTGCCTCTAATCCAGCAATGTTCCCCATCTTCTTGATGTTTATAAAAAATAGTGCTGTCAGCAGAAAAGATGCAAAAGTTTTTATTGCAGGCAAGCTACAATACTCAGAGTTAGTATCTGCCATAGTAAAAAGGAAGAAATGCAAATATGGTTTAGGCTGTGTTATTCCTTGGAGATGACTACATCCCTCTAAACAAGGAGAGCTCATGTGTAATTGTCTCTCCTCTTACATTTACAAACTGGTGATTTGTATGGGTCTCAATTAAACATCGTAACACTTGACTAAAAGAAGGAAGAAAAAACAACTCACCCAGTGATGTTCTGGCTGGAACTGCGTCCTTATTAATCCAGAAAGAGACCCAGGACAAGACAACAATAAGGGTGCAGGGAATGTAGGTCTGAATAGTGAAATAACCCATTCTCCTGCTCAGGTTAAAGTAAACAGACATGACTACATAGTCTCCTGTAAAATAAAAGCATACTGAGATACAATAATATGTTAAAAACCCAACACAGAATGTCTATATTATAGCTAGGCTTTTCCTATTCTGTGTCTGGGGTATATATATTACACTGATTCACCAGATACACTGATGGCAAATAAATGCTTCAACACTGGTGTAGCTCAAGAACTGATGGATTTTCCACACTTTGAAAGCAAACAGTCTTGCAGGTTCACTTAGGTAACTTGTACTTTAAGATTTTAAGCGTAACCTCCCTTGCATAGCCCAGCAAGCTTCTTTCTACCCGTCATTCCTTATGACTTGCAAATACCTGGTATAGTCCTCTTACAGCCACTGAGTGAGTAGTGGTGGTCCAGCAGACCTCCAGTCACCATGCTGTCCCTGTTAGCACGCTCTCAGCTCTGCTCTCAAATAATGCATGCTTTCAGATGTACTTTCTTAAATATTCATGTTTTCAACTATTCTTCAGGGCTAGGCTGTGTCAATAATTAATTTTTTATTTGCCTGCAGATCTTCTGTTATATTATCTCCTCTAAAAGGATTTGAACCCACATTTCCTAAGTGCCCAAAAAGCCAGGCTATATGTTACTCTGATGTGCATACCACATCATTCCCTTTCAGTAGTTTTGTGATTCTTTTTCCAGGGTTTTTCACCTCTCAGGCTGTTAAGTAAATTCCGTCTGGATTCAGGAATACAGCAAAGCTTCAGGTTTTGATGTATTTTCTTTAAACTAAAAAACACCCCTAGTTCTCATCTTTACTTCATATTCAGCACTCCTGGGAAATCTTGATTGCAAAAGAACTATAGAACCTCAGGCTACAAAAGACTTCATTGCAATTCAGCGAAATGCAGTCCAGAGAAGCCTCAAACAGAAACAGAATACGATTTGCAAATTTAGAGTGAGATACGTTTCCAGCATTGTCAAAGAATCTCTGTGGCTAATGTGTATTCTGCTTAGATCAGTACCTTTAGTTAACCTGGAGTTCTCTGTTTTCAGGCATAATTAAAATTTTAATTTCCCCCAGAATAATCCCTTTGAACTTGGTCACAGAAGAAACTTTAGAGATCATTTTTCAGCTGGTGCTTCTTTGTTATGTTATATTTTTCAGTGTGAATGTCCATATCCCAGGGATTAACTTGTTCTAATTTAATTATATTCTGTTATAATAAAACCAAAAGCTTAAAAAACATATTATATGTGTGGTTTACAAGGAGATATGGCTGAATATGAGCAACCAATTTTAATAACTACAGTCTGATTACCCCCTTAATTCACAGATAAGTTTGCATTATATGTGTATGTCCTTCATATACCAAAAAACCACCACTGATCAGGAATATTGTAAAACTGGAGCCATAAAATTACGGCATGACTCATTCTTCATCTCTCTGGATCATGTATTAACTTCCTGAGAAGTGATTATTTTGTCAGTTTTGGGAATTAACTTTTTTATTCATTCACCTTCATATATGCTATTAATAACATTGTTATTTCAAAATTGTTTGAGTTGTTGGGTTTTTTTTTCCCTGCTATACTATAGTAGAGATTACTTTAAGCAGTCGCTGTACTACTACCATGCAAACAGTTTAAGGAAGGCTATTTTCATGGTCAGTGTTACTGTATTTAATGAGACAAAAAATTACTAGAGGAAAGAGGTTAAATGTCAACCCAAACATAGATGAGAACATAAAAAGGTACAAAAGATTAGCTTAGAATTGAAATTTAAAAATTAGGTCTTTTCTTTCTGTTACTGCTTCTTTTTCTGAAAGCCGCAACTGCTATAGACTCTTTTGGAGTAGCTAACAGTTATATCAGATCCTAGGTAACTACTTTCTCCATATTTTTTTGTCCTGTACTTGGACAGGTGATTTTGCCCAACTGTTTGGGTACTTCTAGCACTCTTGCCTTGTAGGGTTTTTTATGCAAACAAACAGAAAATATCAGAACCTAGTACAAAGCCAGCACTTTCTTACAGGTATCAGAGTCAAATCCAAAACTCAGCACCTGTGTTGAGAAAACAAATTAATAAATCCAGATGACCTAGACCAAGGCATACTGCAAAGACTTTGTGCATTGTCCTTGTTCAATAACACCAAGCTGAATGATGGTGTGGATAACTTATGAATATACATATATGTGTGTATAGACACAGCAGCCTCAATCCTTCCATTTTATAGGCTGTTTCCACATACATTGTTTTATTGTGTTTTTCCTAGAAAACTTGGTAGTGATCATGTGGTCTCCATGGAGACTTGTTAGGATTTTTCCCTTAACGCAAGGCATGTTTTTTGTACAGTAAGTTACTGCAATAATGTTTTTACAATATTTTATGCATTATTTTAAAATAAAAATATTTTTTGTTCAAAATGTAATGCATAAGAGCTTTTAAAATGTTAACTAACTTGTAAAGGCCTCAGCCCATTCAGCAGCAATCAAATATTACTTTGAATTCTCCATCATCTCAAAGATGCACTTCAGAGGACAATCTGTGCCCATAGAGCAACAGCAGTGTCCTGTCACAGAGCATTTGCTACACAAACTGGAGACATTTCAGGTGGAAGTGTTTTATGTCTCATCGAACACAGTTCCACCTGCATTTATTTTGGTTTTTTTATAAATACTGGTCTTCTAAAGCAATTATGTTTAGAAATAGCGTATCTTTGCTAACATGTTCCAAAAAGTTAAAATTTACACAATTTTTCTATGTTTTGTTTAACTATCACAAATGTTATTGCATCCTCCTTTATGCAAAGACTTTCTTTACATGTAAAGGTGTGTAAAAATGTACATGGAAAAAAAAAAAGTATGTAATGTAAATGGATGCATGTCTAAAGTTTTCAAAACACTCCAGCATTATATCCATAGGAAACACTGTGTCAGCTCCTGATATTCATAGACAAAGTCCACAGAATTATTCTGGCAGACCTTATTTCTCATTTCTCTAGACCTTATAGAATTGGAAACATTTTACTGAAAGTTCAAGGAAATAAGAGACCATGGATACTTTATATAGGCTTTAAGGCTTCTACTAATGAAGTTAAATGAAAGAAATTAGAAACTTTAGTGTCAACTATAGCTTTCGAGGCTGTGTGGAGTTGTCCAGGCTGAAGAATCATGCAAGGATGCATAAATTCTTTTAAATTACTTGTTGCTTTCTAATCTGAAATCCTGCTTGGTGCTGCAGACACTGTTGCATTGTGGAGTAAATTCCACTGTTTCAGAGAATCTTACTAAAGACAGGAATAATGTTAATACCACAGAGAACTGTTTTGTTTATTTCTTACCTTGCTTGCTTGGGATTTTGGGAAGTACTGATGATTTTTTACAAGGTAAGGGTGAGAGTAACAAATATAAATTAGGAAATGCCAAGACAAGGCAAGCCAATAATTCTGTAATGTATTGAATACCTCTTCTAGCCTTGAAGTAATATGAGCAATTGTAAATAAAACATTAAGGAAAACAGGACTAAGTGGTGGGATGCTCCAGAGAAACATCTTGCTGGCATTGCTTAGTTTACGTAAGTGATGTTGGAACAACAGCAGGCCTTCTGAGATTTTGAATAAGAAAAGTACTCTGAGTACATTTATTAAAGCAAGATGAAAGATATGCAATCTAGGACCTAGTATCAGTTGTCATAACACGTACATCCAAAATGTAAAATGCATTAAGTCCTCTGTGGAACATGGACTTGACAGTACTTTGCTTTAATCACACCTTTCATGATGGAGTCTTTCCCCAGCCCTGTTTTTATCCACGTTTGTTTTTCTGACTCTATTTATGGACTTGTGTGCTCTTCAGCTGGGATGAGCTTAAATACTCTGTTATTTTCAGATTGTTTATGTGCCTGAGGTGATTTTTCACTCCTGGTGTGATGCCTGCATGAAGCTGTCAAACGAAGACATTATTTTAGAAAAAATAGCCAGACTTGATCCTTAGCACAGTGTTATTCATTAGCCCTCACTTGGCAAATTGATAATCTTCTCATTATTAGTTGATCCTCTTTCTTAGAGCTCTGGCTCTTGTTTATGCAATATTGTCTACTACAGCAAGAAGGCTTTTCGGACTGCCAGATCGCTGCTTGGAGGGCTAATATACGTTTGGATTTTCCCTCAGGAAAATGCTATCTAGGTCATGTTTATCCTCAAGTATAAATACTGATATCATGATTTCTACTAAACGCATATTCCTGCCAAATATGTTTGGAAGATCATGAGACATGAGCCACAGCATCTTCATACTGCTACTCTGAATGGGAAGTTGAAGATTTCTCTTGGTGGCAGCAATAGTCCCTGCTGCACACAGAGAAAGTGCATGGGCCTTAATTCACTTCTAGAGTAGGAGATATGTTGAAAAGACGATGCATACCATCTGTATCCAGTGATCGTGACCTTAGCAAGCCCTTACAAAAGGTTTTATTTCTGGCAGTCCTGTGCTATTCTAATTTGTTTGGCCTCAAAGCAGTCTAGGCAAACTTTGGAAATTGGGAGGCACCTCCTGCCATTACCCTTGCATGATACAGTAATTTGAATACCAGGATTCAGGCTCCATTAGACAGTAGGGGAAGTGAATTCTTGATTTGAGCAACCATCTGTGCATATGTCTTGGCTTGGTTCCCAAAGGTTCAATAGAAGGAATTAGTTGTACCAGGAAGCATAGCCTGCGGGAATGTACACTGCACTTAACTGATTTAATCAGCACAGTGGGTGTGATCCTTCATTGCTTCCTGGTTGTGGAATCATTTATACCTGTGTGAAGTGACTGGGAAATTATACCCATCAATACTCTCTTTATGCATGTTTAAGTGACTGTGCAAAGTGTAAGGTACTGGGGAAACAAGCCTCTAATTTGTACTCAGAAGTGATTTGGAAGCTAGTACAAATGCTAGAGAAAAGAACGGCTTTCTAACATCACAGGAAATCGGTGCCGTAATTATAGTTCAGGTAGCAACAGTTATAGCTGAGATGATAGTCTCACACTTGCTAGTACAAGATTCTGTTTTCTGTTGTTTAAAACACTTCTAGATTTAAATTATTAGAAAAACTGCAGAAGAGCTTCAAAAATTACATGGTGGCCACCTGGTTAAGTTGGTTGCATGTGTTATTTCAGTTCATTTTCATAGATTGGTTTGGAGAGGAGAAAATTCAGTGTTCTATTTCTGTGAAATATATGGAGTTTTGAACAGGGAAATTTAATTAGGTGAAGGGCTAGCCTTTTTACATGTTGGCATTTCTGTGAAAGTATTTCATGGCTAAGTTAAAAGTTTTGGAAAACAACCAATGTGTCCATAGACATAAGATGTTTTTTGAGAGTTTATAAGATGACTTTATTCTGACTAGCCCCATGCTATCTTTGTTTCTTGCAAACCTATGCACCATTCTGAAGGGCACAGCAAAAACGGATGGATGGTAGAAGTGGCTCTGTTCTTCTCGCACTTTATTTGTTCCATTATGCAGTCCACTACCTAAAATCTCCAGAATTTCTCTGTGTGCTGAAAGTATACAGCACATGAGCTCCTTGCCTTGTGCTGACTCCATGGTTTCAGGGAGCTTCATCATGGCGCTCTTTTCCCCCAGGAACTGGATATGCTCTATCCCAGGGTGTGAACAGGACGTTCCGTGAGTATTTGGTTGCCTTAAATATTTTTGCCAGTGTTTAGCAGTATGAAAGTCGATGTGTGTTTTAGTAAGCCTGATAATGTTTATAATTTANTCTTTTCCCCCAGGACCTGGATATGCTCTATCCCAGGGTGTGAACAGGACGTTCCGTGAGTATTTGGTTACCTTAAATATTTTTGCCAGTGTTTAGCAGTATGAAAGTCGATGTGTGTTTTAGTAAGCCTGATAATGTTTATAATTTAGTGCTTTTCGTGCCTAAAATATAAAAATCTGTGGGGAAAATAAATTCCATGGGAGAATACTGACAATGAATCGATAATTGGCAGAAAAACGCTACCAAGTATCTTTATCGTATCTTTTTAAAACTCGAAGTTTTACTCTACTAGATGGATTTGTGAAATTGTCGGGGGAAAAAAAAAAGACAGAAGAAGATTAATGTATAAGCCAAACTCTCCCAAAATTTCAGGCCATCATTTGTTGTTTAAGGACTGATCAAATGACTAGCAACTAGGATTAATGTAGGTCACTGTTTACATAGGAACTAATAAGCACAATTTTGTTAGTGCAGCCAATAGCAGCCACATGGTTCGTACAGACCCAGACATGCACCAACTGTCCAGATTTCTAATGTGTTTTTCTCCCCTAATTTTGCATATAAACAATATGGAAAAGAGCAAGAACATTCAAAATATTTGTTTAGAGAACCATATGAAAATGTAGACAGAAATGGAACCTTTTCTCAAAATTAACCCTCATAAACAAGTACATAAATAAATTACCTGTTTATATATGGGAAACCTTATCCAGTTCATCTTTCTGGATGGAGTATACATAGGAAAAAAGCAAATAAAAAAAATGGTGCCACAGGAGGGCACTGTCATCTCAGAATAGAAATGAGAAACGATCGATTGTCTGCCAGTGGAAAACTGACTTAAAATTTTCTAATTATTCTCCCCATTGAGTGTTTATACAAACACTCAAATGGCATGACTGACTTCTGTGGCTCTGTTAACAGATGAACACTTGTAAGAACTAAACCAACTCTTGCATGGTAGAAATATTACCAAAGTAACATCACCTTTGTGGTACAAATAATGAGTATAAACTGCATAAATTGTTAATGAAGAACAACTGTGGCAGCAGAATTTACTTTCTTTTCCTCATAAATAACTAATAGATACATCCTTGTTCTCTCTCTTTTACTGTTAACGTGGCCAACAGTCTCATTTTCTCTCAGGCAAAGATCACAGCTAGCACTGTTGTATGGGTTTTTTTAAAAGAAAGAACAGGTAAATAGTAGTTTCATGGAAAAGATGTGGGTTTTGATTTTAGTCATGATACATGGAAATACCATTAAAATTGTAACACAATTTCTATATATATCTCCTTTAAGGTAAGAGCTTTGTTGTAAGCTTGCTGTTGTCAGTACTCAAAGTAAACTCTTACTCTGAATTAATTGTATTAAAAAAAAAAAAAAAGACACTCATGATGAATTTGAAAAACAAAGTTTTAAAAAATGTCTAAAATATTTTAACACAACTGAAAGGCTTTAATCATTGACCAGTTTGTTTTATGATGTACACACACATAAAATAAGATAATCCCAGACCCAAAGGGTTTATTAACTAAGTCCACAATATTAAAATTTCCAGAANGGCTTGCTGTTGTCAGTACTCAAAGTAAACTCTCACTCTGAATTAATCGTATTAAAAAAAAAAAAAAGACACTCATGATGAATTTGAAAAACAAAGTTTTAAAAAATGTCTAAAATATTTTAACACAACTGAAAGGCTTTAATCATTGACCAGTTTGTTTTATGATGTACACACACATAAAATAAGATAATCCCAGACCCAAAGGGTTTATTAACTAAGTCCACAATATTAAAATTTCCAGAACAAGTGAAAAACACCTGTTATATTTCTAGAGCTGGCATTATTGCATTTTGCTGTGTATTAGTTCAGTGCCTTACATTTCTGGACTGGAGCTACGTACCTAAATCCTACCAAATGTGGATGAACTTCAATTCTCTCTAGCTCTTAAAATGCCAACCTACTGGAGAAGTACTGACTATAAAAGTAATAGAAAATAGGACCAAAGGGATGCATCCTTTAAAAAAAGTCAGGCTTGGTGCCATTTTTATACAGATATTCTGTAATAACGAATAATAGCTAGTTGGTAAGCTTGTGGGGCATTGCCTGTAAAACAGCCCATTTCCTTCACATTGTGTGCCCTTCTTCCACTTCTGGCACACTGGAGGGCAGCAGAGTTAGCCAAAAACTGTTACAAGCGGAGAATTTTTTTTTTTTTAAACAGGAATGGTAAAATATGGACCGAGCCTTTTCTCTTTCATGTCAAAACAAGTAATGGTGCCAGAGCTCTGGTGTATGTTCTGCTCAGCGGTGGCTGGATGCACATTTCCTGTCTTTCCTGTGGGCAGTAAATGAGAGAATGGGAGACCAAAGTCAGATCTCTCCCAAGTCAGGCCAGTGTTAGACTGTGAACTACATCGTACGGTGCAGCCCTAATCTAGAATCAAAAATGACGTAAATGGTTTAAGATTAACGTATTTGTCCTGATGCATCTTCATTTGGCTTTTGTCCCCATCTCTTTTCTTGCCTTGTCAGGGTCTAAATTTGGAATTCCGCTGACATCATCTGTCTTGGTGAGGGTATTGAGTAGCCTGAAAATGCGTTTCAGTGAGATGTCTTGCACTGTTACAATGGTATGAGGAAACCATAATATTTTTTCTAAAACCAATGTTTTCTATGAGGATTCAGATTTAAGCTATTCAAATTATTCTCATGTATAAAACCTGAACTGACCTATTTTTGATTTTTTTTTCCTTCTTCCACAGATCAGAAAGTTCTTAAGTCTATCTAGTTCAGTACTAATGAAACAGGACTTCTAAAATTGTTCATTTATAACATGACGAGATGATATTAGCTCCTCCAGTGCAATATATTTTTACATGTATCGCAGAAAAATAATTTCAGCTGAAGTATTTGATCACTGGGCACATGAGTGAATTTTCACAAAGATAAGACAGAAATTTGATCACAGTGCTGATCATAAGCTGATATTTATGAGATTTATTGGTGTCCACAGCCAGAAATGAAAAGGCTGGGGAAAAAGCAAAATCAGAAAGGACACTGCTCCCTTGATATCTGACCATGAGACCTTTCCATTATCTAATCCTTTGCCAAATGCCCTTTTCATTGTTTCTGTCCTTCACAGTTTTTCGTTCTTTCATTGACTCATTTTTAGACTGCAAAAGGGCCAGACAGTTTCAAAAAGTAATTAAGTCTCTTCCTTTTCAGAAATGCTTGACGATCTCTTTCCCTCTGAGATTTAGCAGCAAAATACCACTTTTGTGTCATAGGGAAGTCATGATGTGAAATAAAACACAGTGAATGTCTAGCCTTTAGGGCAAAGAAAGAAAGAAAATCTGCCATGGCATTGTAGATGCTTGCTTGCAACAGACTTGAAGCACTTAGAAGCGATGCCGTTCTCTACATGAATATTGGCACTTGCTCTATCTGGGCATTACGTAAAGAATGGGGCGATTCATGGTCATTGCTGATACAGCACAGCAACTAACCAATTCTAAATACTCATTTCTAAGCCGCGATTATAGCTTGATTATGTAATGAGGTAAAACAATATTAAGATTTAGACAAAGCTTGCACTGTAGTCCATTTATATAAGATTATCTCTGGGATTCAGATAGCTGCAAGCCTGGTTTTCAATTTACATTCCAAAGGATGAATCCTAACTACATTGCATAGCAGGGCAGAGGGCAGGGAATGGGAGGAGATATTCTCTCTTTTTTTTCTTTTTTTAGGGTGATGTGAATGTGTGTGAATGTGACATCAAACACCTTGATTTCCATGGGAGCAGGGAGAAGAGAATGGGAATTAGTTTATGTTTGTGTAAAATGACAACCCCAGCTGCTGAAACTCCTGCAAAATGAGATGAGTCATTACAGCCATCCAAGCAAATGAAATTTCTTTATGTATGACATGACTTTCTGCCCCACAGTTCTGGATTTCGTTTGGTCCTTGGCCACTCATTCCACTTGAAGTGCTGTTTTCTCAGTTCATTTGACAGAATATATTCCACTTCTCATTAGTTTCTAATTATAGGAGGAAAGAATGTAATGACACTAGACAGTAATTAAAATCTATTACTGTTGTTCCCACCTTCCCTTTGAATTCACAGAGACAAGATTCACCCTAAGAATTTTTTATTGCTGAAAAATGTCAGTATATGGAAGCGTATTGAGGGATTGAAGGTAAACTTGGTTGTGTTTGTTTCTAAAGTTCTATCTGTGCATACTAGAAGTTCAAAGGGAAAATGAACGTTGCTGACCCTATATGCATTTACACATATGATATTTTCCTAGTTTGGGACATAATTGCAAACAACTGATCTTTTTTGTTTGTTTGTTTATAAAGGCAGCTAAGCTATTACACTGGCATTAGCAAACACAGGAGGATTTTTAGTGTGCAGGATTAGTGTTCAGATGTGACAGCAGCACGGTGTAATAGGTTGCAACTGCTGTGAGTGAACCATTATGCTTCAGCGTGTAAACAATCTGCAAATTATAGAACCTTCTGCTCCCTTTCCCACTCCCCTCCCACCTAGGAAGCGTCAACCCAGGATGAAAGCTCAGCGTCTCACCTCTAAATGGTTAGGAGTGGTTTAGATTTCTAAATAACCTGTTTGACTCATTGTGATAGAAAATGGGAACAAAGAGACGAGAGATGTGAGGATGACATAAATCTCAAGTAATGTGAGAAAGTAGAGAGCCACAATTTCCAGGCAACACAACCAGCTGGGGTGCAGTTCTGTCAGAAATCTTGCTGTGCCTGACAGTCACGCGTCCTGTGTCCTTGGCTCTTTTGAATGCCTGGTTGTTATCTGAATACTTAAGGAAAAGCTGTCTGCTTCAAAAAAAAAAAAAAAAAAANCACTGAATGCATGTTATGCAATTGAAACAAAAAGCTTTAACAACGGAGGGCAACATTTTCCAAAATCTGAAATCCCTTCCCAGTAATGTCAATAGGATGAAACGTTTTCAAAAAAAAAAAAAAAAAACCACAAAACCCCACACCAATAGCTAAGGCTCTGTGCATGTTTAAAGCAATGATTTGATTAATTTTGTTTCGGTATTTTACCTATTATCATTATAATAATAAAGGTTTTGAAATATGGTGAAATCACCAATGTGAGCAAACAAGAAATATATTTTATTAAATTTCATTCATTTCAAGGTATCCATATGGAGTACCGATTTCCTGGCAGCATCCATCCCTGCCTGGTCTTACATACAGGGAGAATGGGAAATAACTGGTTTGCTTCCATACTTCAAAGCATGAAGTACACCACGTCCCTGGTACTTTAGATTGAACACACTATCAGGATTATGAAATGGCATGAAATAAGAATTGTCAAAGCTATGTAAAATTTATCATATTGACAATTTCAGCAGTTTGCATCAAAGGTGGCACTGAGGCCTATGTTAAAAACTGCTAACATTAAGTACCCGAAGTAGCAAAGTTAATAGCAAATGGCCAATTAAAATGGACATACAACTTCCAAAGGGAGTCAGATCTTAGGTGGACCAATTACCTTCATGGTGTCACCTCCGCTAATCAGGGCTCTGCATGTGGACAATGGATGAGTCTGTGGACATAACTACTCCCATATTGGTTGAATAAGAGACCCCCATGCCATCTATGTACTCTACTGTAGGCTTTCTAAAATTTCAGTTGTTGAAAATTAGGTACAGGCCTATTCGGTGAATGCGACCATAGAAGAAAAGAAAGTTTTTAATATTTTTGGTCTAAATAACAACAGATGTGTTAGAAAACTCTCTTGAAATTGGTTAACAAGCTTTGTGCATGTCCTGGTTGCTGAAATGACTGCACAGGACTAATGCAATTCATGTAACACCACTTCTCAGACTTGCTTTTACATCTTTATAAATAGTCTTGCATGGAAAAGGTCATTCTGGAATTCCTCTGAAAGACTTTCATTCTGAGAGAAGAGGAATTTGAGGATACTGTACATTTAATCTTTGGTCTTGATGTTTCCAGTTATTTTCAGAGCCAGGAGACAGTATTACGTAACTGAAGGGTGCAATAAAACTTGCAGGAGGAGAAAAGGTATGACTGCATGGAGGCAATGTTCTGCAGGAGAGCTACAGATTTTACAGATTCATTCTGTCTGAAACCCCCAGCAGAAAAAATGTTTATACAAGAAACTACCACTCGAAGACTAGCATCTCACTTCCACTGAATGCACAAAGAGATTACTGGAAAGACAGTACTGTAAACAAAGAGCCCAAGGCATGCTGGGAGGAATACAACATGCTTTATTGCTCAACTTCCAGCACTATTGGGTTTTGGGCATTTCTTTTTAGGACTTCAATTCCATTTATTTTTGACTTCCTTTGAATATCTTAGAAGTTTCATCAGCGAATGTTTAGTTTTAAATCCCCAGGAAACCAATCTAAGTAACCAAGAAAAGACTAAAACTCACCCGGATATGAGATCCTGGAAGGCAAAATATCAAGGAGCAAAAGTAGTACAGATCAAACCCAACTTTCTTCAGAGCTCAGTATGATCAGCTACCAAATGTCATGGGCTTCAGAGAGCTAGGGCAGCTCAGTAATAAAAGAGGAGGACTTCGAGCACAAGAACCCGACAAAGATAGATAGTAAAAAGTAAATTGGCTTGTTGGAAAACAACATAGCTCAAAAAGATCTCAAAGCAGCAGTGTGGATTATTGATTAGGACACTGAAGCCGCAGGCAAGATATCTCAGGCCTAGTCCCAGCTCTCTCACTGAACAGCTGTAGAGCCGTAGGACACCTGTTTCTCTTCTCTCAACCCATCCTTCCTCCCATGGAGGTTCTTTGGAACATGTGCACACTATGTGCTTCAACAACACCTGGCAGATTCTACTCTAAACTTACATGGAAATATTTAATGGGAGTAGTCGAAACAAACAAAAAAAAATATTTCATGTAATTACATAATATTTATATTTATACTTATAGAATACATTTTTTGGGCTTTTCACACAAAAGAAAACTCAAAGATGTTTGATTATTGTTATTCTGTTTCTCATGATACTAAAAAGTACCAATGTAGGCATGGTCATGCAAAGAAGCAAAATAAAATAAACTTACAAATATTCCTATTTAAAATCAGAGCTCGTAATCAGTGCTATAAGGATTAGCCTGAAACTTTCCAAATTTTTCCAAACTTTTTTTTTTGTTAAAATACAAAGGAAAAAACAAATTTAATTCAGTTTTGTTGTGATTATGTCTTGTTGTGTTTCTGGGTTGCCAGAAAAAAGCAGACTGTATGCTTTGAAAAAGTTTTTTATATTACGTCGAAAAAAAGTGATGCCTATAGATGATAAGAAAATTCAGAAAACAGAATTTTGAACAAAAGCAAACACCCTCATTCACAGGGTCTTACAAACAAAAATATTAAAGGTGACACATGCATGAGAGTTAGATTATTTCATTTTTGTCTTGATTGGATCCCTGCACCTTCCACTGAAAAACTTGTCCATATTCAGAATCTGGCTAACCACCAAATGATATGAGTTCTTGAATGATTATGGTGATTCTGAACTTCTTGATACTCCTGATTCTTACAAGATACCCCTATGTAGTTGAAAGGTAACCAAACAATTCATTTAGTAGTTAATTAAAATGTAAGTAAGTGCATAAACTACACAGTAATTATGCCATTGAGAGAATCAGCGCACAATTTTCTGTTTCTTTTATCAATGACAGACACAGCTGGCAGCGATACATAAGTGTATTTTAAACTTGGGTTATTTGCCTCTGTTGAATATTGACTTAAAATGAAATTACATAGCAAAAGATAATTCTATTGCTTAAAACTTCATGGCTTTGTCATAAAGGCTTTCAGTGTTGAAAAGCTTGCAGAATTCTCCAGGGAATACTCCCAATCAGCTTTCCACTTCTACTTGTTGACATTCCGTTCTTCAGAAACCTGTTGTTTACCCAGATACACAGATAGGAAGAAAGGATGTTCACACACCTTGTTAAACTGAGTTCTAATGCAAACTTCTTGTTTAAGGTTTACTAGTACTTGTGTAGGAATTTCAGTGCATATCTCAGTAGTTATCTCCATTAGCAGATGAACATGTAAATTGGTTACACCTGGAGGTCTTACTGTTTGAATGAGCCCTGAACGTGTCTGTATATGTGCATCGTATGCAAGGTGAAAGTAAGAAGCTAGAAGAATAATACACTTTTTGTAACTATTTGTGAAATTTTAGTCTTCAGCCTTTTTTTTTAAATTATAGTAGTGATTCCCGTGGTAATCTCACTGTCTGTATGTAGCAACGTATGGTTTGTTTGTAGGCTAGGAAAGTGAGTCCTGTGCTCCTTCTGCTGATGTTGTACGACACCTTTCTGAACCTGCAGCCAAATGTAGCTGCTGTCAGGGTTCTCAGTATTAATGCTACTCATTTATGGGCTACGTAATTTTTCTTTTCTACTTACATCTAATGCCATGTTACAGTCTATGAATGGAATGATTCCTTTTATTGGGACATGGACGCTGGTAGAATGACCCTTAGAAACAGTTGCCTGACAGAAGTACTGGTTTCTTAAGCTATCAAGTACAAGGCAACTTCCCACCTATGCCTTTAACCTATAAAGTTACTTCAGTCATGAGTCCCTCCCCCAGATGTTTTACATTGACAATAGTGATAGGTCTATGTAGATTATGATTTTTAAAGGTGGACTAAAGTGTACTTATTATTTTCCTCTAATTGTTAGTATGCGGCTGCCTAGAATTGAAGCTGAGATAGTTGCATTTAACTTCTACAAATAAGTTGAGCTCAATTGCATTTAACACTCGCTAATAAAATGAGGAATTAAAATAACACATGATTAGTCCATGTTCAGAGTTTGGTCATCCTGAGGAATACATATTCTATTTTGCTAATTTGTGCATGTCTGCGTACATGTATTTAAGCTTGTTTCATAACTCCTAACCAGATTTTTGGCTTGTAAAATTGCTTCATAGCAGAGTAAGCCCAGTTTGGACTGATTGGAAGACTACTATTTGACCTAAGAGAATGAGTACAACTCAAAATAAATCAGTTTTCTAATCTGAAATATAGGAATCCTGAAAAATATGCTGTGTTTGGCTGCTACAGATGTCTACATTGCTCAAAGAGAACAGAATATTTTTCTTTATCTTGCATGATCTATTCAAGGCATGGGAAGAACAGCCTCCTCTGTCTCAGTGAATATGTATCTGTTGCCTACCTACTTTCTGAGCAGTACGTGTTGTCTCACACAAGTACATTCTTTCCCATGAGCTGTACTTTTCTTCTGCTGTACGTGCAAACAGCTGTATTGAAACAGATTACTCCCGTTAACGTACATGTTTCAGGAGGGTATGCATCTGCCTGAAGATAGCTGGTAACTACTTAGAGCTCTAGAGTTACAGTTTGCCACGAACTAAGCTTATTAAAAGATCATTTATTTATGCAATATACATGATGCAGTCATGTATATTACATGAGTGATATATTGCATACATGACTTTTAAAAAGCTTTTAAAATATCAAAAATCCTACACACAAAAGCTTAGGATGATTTCTATGAGAAGAATCTGGATCTGTATTTAGGTTCACTTCTTTGAGGGTAAATTTTTTATTGTCAACATTTCGTAAACATCTAAAATTTATTGGAATGATGCTTTAAAACTACAACATGTAGAGAAGCCACTTAGCTCTAAAAACTGCTCTTTCCAATGAGAAATGTGGAAGAATTTTTGAAAGATTTTGTTCCATATTCTTAAGTAGGTAAATTAATTATATTGCTGTAAGAGATTGCCAAACTACCTGGAAAAGAATGCTCCAGAATTCACATGCATGACTATTAAAAATAAGATAATCTGAATCATACTTGTGGGGTTTTATAACTACTTAGAACAATTTCAAATAAAAGTATCACAGAAGTATTTGTTTTCCACTTTGAGACATTCCTTTAGAAAAGGCTATTGTGGACTAATGTTTGAGATGTAAACAGTACCCTCAGCCTCCTGCCATCAGTTTGCCTGAGGACAATATCTGCTCCGTGTGCAGATTCCAAATTGTTTCTGGTTTCTTAAGCATTTTGTCTTGCAGAAGCCAGGTGCAAACCTTCAGCAACGTGCAAATTAATCTTCTTCACAATCACAGCTAACATGTAACAGCAGAAACATCCGCTGGCTAAAGTAAGTGTTGCAAAATTGTCTAAGGCGTGATTGGTGAGGAAACGAAATGGGAAAAAGCTAGCTGTAATAGAAGAGTCATTTATATGCTAAGAGAGGAGATGGCAAATGTGTTTGGGTGTATTTTTAACCTCTTGAGCTTTCTAGGAGAATATTATTGACATCAGGTAGAAAGTAAAATTGTTGGAGGAAAGAAAAAGCAGCTGTCAAACCCAGAATCTCTTTAGCTATTAGAAGGGGGGAAGAATGACTTTTAAAATCAGAGAACAAGAAGAAATAAAGGCAATGAAGAAGAAGGAGCTAGGTTATGGTTAAAATAGTAAATAAATGTAGAGTTAAAAAAACAGAAGATGTCAGAGATAGTGAGAGAGAAACTACAAAAAATGGCAAACAATGAGATGATGTTCTAAAATCACACAATATCAAGAGCAAGAGTAAGACAGGCCACAGGCCTGAAGGGAAGAATAGAGATGAAGAGGATGCTTAGCTTGAAGATCATACCTCAGAAGAGACAGCTATGAATCATGAATAATTTATAAGCAGCACTGCCATTTGAAGTCAAACAGCTCAAGCTTAGGGTGTAAAAAAATTCTTTAAAGGCTGCAGATACCATCTTGAAGTTTCAGTTTCTAGCTTCACAGGAATAAGGTAGAGCTTCTAGGTGTATGTAATCACCCTAGTCCAAATCCTACAAGGTATTTAAATGGTTGCCCTTTTCAAGACGAGGCCTTTGAAGAACTATTTCTTTCTGAAATAGACATATTCAGGATAACGTTCACAGCTACTACAAAACAGGTTCCCCTAGGAGTCTCCGTTCCATGTTGCACTGTGAATAACGTCATATTCTATGTTTTCAGGCCAGGAAGTACAACCTCTTCATCTTTTCTTAAAAGTGAGGTTGTAATGCTGTGAATCCCATGGGTTATGTCTTTTCAATACTTTCCTCTTTGAAAGTTTAAAAATGTTATGTCCTGGAAAGCTTTTAAAAGTAAACTAGCAATTCTAGATCAGAAACACCGTGTGGCATACAGAGAAGGATGCATTTGGAGCCCCACAGGACTGTGGTGAGGGAACTGTGGACTGGGCTTTACCACATAGGATGGAGTGTACCCTACGCACTGGTGATGTGATATGAAGTCACTGGAAGCTAGATATCTGTAAGCTCTCCTACATTGTTTTTTAGAAGTTCAGCTGCTGCGTTTGTAACTCCACAGACAGATAAGGCTGCAAATAGTGCTAGGCACCAGAAAAGGTTAATATGCTCAAAAGAGTCACCGAGTACATTTTGCATTTGTCTTTCTATGGAGGTTGCTGTCATAAAGACTTAAGGGTTGAGATGATAGATTGTACGCAGAAATGATGCAGTGGTCATTCATATCTTGCAGGTGTAGCTTGTTACAGAGATTCTCTATGAGACAAAGTCAGTCATGATGTTACCTCAGATGACATAAGAGAGAAGGATGCTCAAAAAGCCAAGAGGCAGAGTTGCAAGCAATAACTTCTTACACCCAACAAAACAATATTTGCTTTTGAAGGGGCCTCATGAGTTTCCTGGAAGGGATGTGGATCAGCAAATGCCCTCCATTTTCCTTCAAGAAACCGACATTCCCAGCAGGAGCAGCACTCCTCCTCCACAGTGCAGTGCCCATTAGCAGCCTCCTTTCTGGTTCAACTCTACTGGCCCCGTTCACTAGCAAGCACTTTGCCATTCATAAGCACATACGGCAGGTGGGAGAGAAAGAATAGCCAGAGCCAAGAGAGCATTTAAAATACTTCATTAGAGCAAAAAAGAGAAGTTGGAGGTTTGAGGTTTTTGTCATGACTTTCAGTTTTTACCATGGAAATGAGAGCAGTGTTCTCAAATTGCATCCCAACAGTTCCTAGCCAGCTGAATTTTAAACTGTTTATTATTTCTAGACGTAGAGTAAGTTCATGTGATGGTAGCTTTTGATGTAGATGGTAGATGATTGATGGTAGTTTTTGAAAACTACATGTTTTACTGATGTAGTTTCCTCCCTGTTTCTTGATCATAACAACTCTATGTGAACAACTTTTTAAGCAAAGTGAATGTTTGACAATATGAACACAAGTGTAAGAAAAGTTCTCCAAGCAGCTGTCAAGATGAAACAATTTATTTGTTGTTTACTTGTATTACTATGAGCTAATAACCCTGATCTTGGATAAAAATTCCACTACCACAGAAACTGTATCTAGAAGAAAAAAAGAGTTTATAGCTGCCAAGTTTGCATTCCCCAAGTAAGTGAATTATAAAATTACAGCTTTGCTACATCAAAAATAATATTCCTCATTTCCCTTTTCTGAAAGGCTATTTTCCTTTAAATTTATTTTTATATTATTTTTAATTTTGTGCATGGGTAGTACCTGCGGCACTGCATTCAGATAAGCATATTAACAGTTATCATACATTTGTCTTTGATTTTAGCTAGTACAGGTGGAATAAAACTACCTTATCTAACTAACCTAGTCTGAAGTGTAAGCTCTCTATATGAAGAACTTTAGCTTGGACTGAATTTCCTCATTTTTAGAGGTGCTATTGTCAAATATTACTTTAAGAACATTTTTATGTAAAATTTTTGTTCTCATCCAAAGGTTCAGTATATATTAGAAAATTACAATCTCTTTAATTCCAGACATCAAATCCAAACTGTTTATCATCTGAACTGTGCGTAAAATAATTGTCGTTCTTCAACCTACAAATATTAGGCTGAATGCTTCTCAGATTATTTCAGTTGTTTCCTGATTTCAGTTTGATTCCCAGTATTGTCGTTGGGATATTTTGGCTCATAGAGCTTGAGCCCCATCTGGAGATTGGAATTACAATGGTTTGTGAAATGTAATTAAAAATGAAAGAAATAATGAATAGCCCATATTTATAAGCCTCAAAACTGGTATTTTTTAAGCTTTTGTTAAAATTTAGAGAAACATATTTCTTTTTATCCTGTTCTGCTAAGAGAAATCAAGGTTACATTATCTCAGGCACTCCTTGTTTATAATTCTGAAAATATCAATCAATTATAACTGTTAAGACAGAAGTTGCAAAGGGTCAAAAAGATGGGTAGAGGGATTTCAGGGACTGTCGTATAATGCTACCCTACTTTTTTCCACAAACTCTTCCTCCCAAAAAGGGTTAAAGCATGAATTTTGTTCTTGTTAGACTCCAAAGAAATGACTTAGAGAACCCGCTTCAGCTGCTGAAAAAGCTTTAATTGGCATTTACATGTTCATTAGATAGTAGGGAATTCTGCCATGAGGTGCAAATCTATAAGAAATCAGCCCTTCTGCTCACAGCACTATTCATTTTTCTTACTTAATTCTCCCTGGAGAAAGTATCACCAGGAAACAAAAATCCATTTTAGACTTCTAAGGACATGGCACTAGGAATGAGGTGGGCCAGAGAGAAAGAGATAAGAAGCAGAGACTTTTTCCTCCCAACTCATCAGCCTCATCAGCACAGCATTGTGTTTAGGGGTTATGGTTAATTGTAAAGTTACTTCATGAAGTAGAGGTGGGCACTAAAGCTGGCAAACTCAGCAGAGGAATGTCTGCTTGTGGTTGCTTTTATATTGACTTATTTCAGTATGTAACCTGAGCTGTGGTAACTATTGCAACTGCAAAATGATTCATCCTCTGGCACAGAATAGGCAATACCACATCCAATGACACGCCAGCTCAATTATCCTAGATAGCTGACTGATAGGAAGCTCAACATCAACAGTCTTGGTCATTGCAAAGCCCTGAAATAAAGCTACCACAACTGATGGGACTATGTTCTAACACAAATTGCAGTAGCCTCTGTGGGAGGATATGGTGGTGCCTTTTGTCTCTGGGGCGGTGGTGGAATTTGCTCTTGGCATGTAAAATGAACCGGTTCATGAGTTCAGAGAAATACCGTATTTCCGTAATCCAGTATTCAGAGGGTTGATCTTTTCCTCTGTCACTTTTCTTCTCTGACTTATAGAGCCATAATGGGTTTGTAATATTTGCACTGTTCACTAGTAATAAATTATCCTGGTGGAATTCTTTGCTTCTCTTGTCAACAAAGATACAGTGCCTCTAAGAACTGAAGGATAGCATAGCTTCCCTGTACCTATATTTGAAAGTCTACTTCTTTTTTTCTGCAGTATTGCTAAATCTAGTCATATAGTTTTTAACTATTGTTATTTTTAAAAAATAATAATAAGGACAAGAAAAGTAATGTCTTCATATTCAGTAATGTTCTTTCTTTTCCCAGGGTAACAAAAATTAATGAGACTTATTCAAGAACTTGTATTTCATGGCTCAAATTCTGAGCACTGGAGCAAACATAGCCAAAGTGACAGTCATAAATTGCCCTGGTTATTGCTATTGCACTTGTACAACCAAAGTTAAGATACGCAGTTCCAAGTCATTGCTATTTTGATCGTTTTCTCAATTCTTACAACTATATACAAGAAACAACAAATAGCAATTTGCTGGCTAGTTTAATGATCTAGTCACTAGCATTAAGACACACAAAGGGTGTTGTGGTACTTTATGCTTAAATCTTAAAAAATATTTTAAATTCTCATATGTAGGGCATGATACATGAAAGTATTATTACATAAATTTTATCCTGCAGCTCTTTAGCCTTAATTATGCAGTCTTCTTGAGAGTAGCAAAGAACTTAATAGACTGTATCACTTTTTGAGATAAGTGGCATATTTATAGCTTCTATAATGTACACCAAAATGAGGACAACTGTGCCTTGTTTTAAAAGGCGATGTTAAAACACAGGCTATTTACAATTAAGAATTTGTTTTAACAATAAAAATGAAGGTGTAAATGTTTGTGAAAAATAAAATGATAATGACAAATATTTGAACATTACTGCCGTTCTTAACATTATGGTACTATATTCTATGAGAATGTGTTGTCAACTTTATAGGATGGTTTTATAGAGTTATAGATAACATGTATCTAAAAATGTAAGTAGAATATTTTGTAATCACAAGGTTCTGCAGGAAATTTTAGAAGTTTGTACGTACTGCACCCATTTTCGTTGTATGTACTGCACGCATTTTCATTTAACACCCTAGTCTATTTTCTTTTTGTTTCTCTTGGTTTATTTGATACAAAAAAATAAAAATCAAAGCTCACTGTAAAGGTCTCTCTAAACTTAACATTGTTAAATTAATTTCATTTGCTTTTTACATGGGATATTTGGCTGGATTGAGTATTATCAGCTCCCTTCAATGCCGCCTGACTCGGGTACTCTTGTTACGCAGACTTGTATGTCTTACTTCCACTCAGCCTTTCAATTATATCTATTCACATACAGTGACAACCTCCCTCAACAAAACAGTATCTTAGATAAGTAGGTTACTAAAAATGCTATGTAATGACATGAGATTGAGAAGCTAGAAATTACACTTGCAAACTGAAGGGATTTAACTGTATAAGAACAGCCTTAGAAGCATATGTTTATTATTTAGGACATATATGTGCCCCAGGCAAATCCACACTTATTTCAAATGAACTATCCTTACACTATACACATCACGAACATTAAGCTCTCATCACCTTCAAATGTCCTTCACAAGTTCATTTTTTTTCACTAAAGGAGCAGGTAGATGATGAGTAAGGTAAAACCAAGGGAGTAAAAATGTGAAAGAAATAATCTTAAAATCATTGTACTACAAACATATTTTTTCAACAAAAAAGGGTCTAGAAGTGAAATGTCAGTGAGGAAATCAACCATCAGTGCTACACTGATCAATTTACAGGTTACAGAGATTACCCTGTGACTCTACAGCAGAAAGGCTGAAATGTTTAGGAATACTCCAATTTATCACAAGATTGTTTAAGTTTGATTATTTAAACAGCACAATAAATCATTTATTTATTTAAATCAATAATTTAAACATATTCACTATGAAGAAAACTCTTGTAATAGAAAACGCTTACTATTCAGAGTTATTTTCATGCTAAAACATTGTTCCTTAACTACCAAGCCATTTTGTCTATACCTTTTGAATCAAAGATTTCTCACCACAATTTATTACAACTAGAACTAGCTCCAGTTATAAAAAGTGGAGTTACAGTGATTTTTTCTTGTGACATTGCAACAGTTTCTGTGAAAGTCAATCAGTGGATGGGGTATGATAATTTCATTACCAAACAGGAAATAAAAAAGGGAATTTCGATGTTAATATGCTTTGTGTCTCAGAGAGCCATCAGTACTTATGAAAAATATTCATAGGGGCATTAGAGACATTACAAATATTTGTATGCTTTGTTATTTGCAGGAAAGGCTTAAAGACATAGAATCACTCTGTTCATTTGCCGATTTTATAATAAAACTAAAAACGTTCAAAATTATGTTTTTTCTTTGTTTTTAAATATTTAAATTTCCTAAAAGGTCTAATTATTTTCTTGCTATTAAATGAACAAATATTATTTCTTAAAGCCACTGTTCTGTTATATCCACAAAACTATATTTATTACAAAACCAATCTTGCCTTTAACATCTGTGCTTTTGCAATTACCCTGCATTAGGTTCTGTGGAAATGCTTGTAAGATTCCGCATTATCCCTTATTCTCTCATTACTTGTATATTAATCCTTTTTATCCTTACCTGACCTCTCTAAAGCTCAGTTTAAAGTATAGCAAGCTTTGCTCTCAGACATGGTAAACTGTCAGAAAGACAAACTAAGAAAAATAAACTTGACTCTCAAGAGTCTTTGTTCAATTGGGAAGTCATACTGGGGTGGGCTGAAAGAGGTTTCAGGCACCAACAACTTTTCTTCGGGGACAGTCATGATTGCACTTTACTGGGGTGACTCAGTTGACATTGAGTCTAGGAAAAACTGAGAGTAAAAAAGGGCTGAATTACTGTCACTGAAATTTTAAGAAAGCCTTTAACTCCTCTCAAAAGATAAAAAATAATCATCAAAGAGCCTTTCAACTCTTTATATGATTAGTTAGAAGCAGATGAACTTGAATGTCTAAACCTGAAGCTATGCAGATACCAACCTCAACAGAAAAGTCAGATTATTTCAATATGTAAGACTTATAAACATATTGATTCCACAGGAAAAGTGGCTTTTTTTCCTGCCCATTAAACCATGAAGATCTAGCCTGTCACTGTGAAACAGAAGCAAAGTTAAGGAGTCTTTGTGTTCTGGGTGCTTTTTTGCATTAACATCAAAGTGGTGATGACCCTTCAAGCTTCAGTCACAGCTCCGTCACAACTGCCGTGGCTTGGCATTTCTCACTGCTTTCCATTAAGCTCTTTCCAAGGAGTCTTATGGCAGCTAACAACATTATGCAACTACATTTGCCACATAAACTGGAAAAATCCTTTTTGTTGTGGTCATAACTGAGTATGGAGCAGAAAAACAGGCCAAAATACCTATTAATTATATATCTTACTTTGATCCACAGGCTTCCTTGTTGGATATGTCATTTGTGTTGAATTCACTGCTTCTCGGCCTATACGGTTAAGGTAGCATGGATTTTGCTATTGCTCTGCAGTCACAGGAATGGGTCCATAGTGATTTCAAAACCAAGTACAGACCAAATGATGAACAGAGGGTTGTTTGGATGAATAAAGAAAGCGGGATGGCAGTTGTGGAGATTTTTTCAAGTCTTTTGGGAAGCAGCCAGTACAGAAGGATTGACTTGAGTCCTTCCCAGCTGCTCCAGGAGAGGCCTCTGTCCCTCTTGCCTGCAACTCATTGTCCAGCTTGTCCCTGTTGCCTTGTCTGCCTCGTAGGGATTATATAAGGATGAATGGTTCTGAGGTATTCTGATTTTGCAGTTCTGAAAAAGTGCGTGTACATAGATCTTGGATGTCTGCACGATAGGGAGGAAAAAAAAAGCCTACTTACTGAATTAGTCATTTATGCAATCATGTGAATTCATCTGTAAATACTCATTTGCCACACAATTAACCAACCTGAATGAGAAAATGTGGATTATACAACAGGTATGGGAGGGAGGGAATTGTACTACATCTTTACTCTTTGAAGACATAATTCTGAAATGCAGACTAATTCTTTTCAATGAACAGACTTTTCAACAGTTATGACTTTAGCAAACGTTCATTAATTGCTGTTGTTTGATGAATGGCTGAACAGATATGAGTATCTGGATTATTTGAGGAAAGTTTGTTATTCATAGTCAATAAAAGTTTGTTATTCGTTAACCTTCAAGAAATATGCAAGAGTAGTTACTTTAGCCTGGTTTTATTCTCCGACTGCAATATCAAACTCTTGTAAGTTACCACCATAAATAAAATCCTCCTGCGAATCACAGAGTTGTCAGTAACCCTTCGTGGTGGTGGTAGTATATGAAAGTTAAATAACTCAACAACTCCTGTATTTTCTTTCAAATAATGACATGTTGGGTACAGTAATATTAAACAGTGGTTCACGTGAGTTAAAAAAGAATAATTTATAAGGAAAAATATTCCCTGGTGCTCTCATTCTGGACAGGTAACAAGAATATTTTTATTAGGAGTAAAATCTTAAGATGTAACTATTAAGATATTCTAGGGTTATCTTAAGGACATTAGCTTAGAGCTGAGGATTTCCTCTGAGGCAGCAAACATAAAAATGGGCCTTTCAGTCTGTTGAGGCTGCCTACTGCTTTAAATGTTTCACTGTCCTACAGAGACAGTATTATTTTAGCAAGTATGTTTAAGGTAATAATTTAATATAGCTTTTCAAAAAACAAGGAGATTGAGATAAATACCCTCCTAAACCATAAAGAGAACAATAAAGATACATAGAACAATTTAATAGTAGGATGGGTTTTCTGACTTAAAGCTTATGTCATCATTTACTCCTCTGCAAAGTGGATACAAAGTATATTTAAATTCTGCTAAAAGCAAAATGCAGGTACTAATATCTTGTACCTATTCACTAGATCAAAATCTTCAGACAGGGAATGTTTTCAGTTCTCAGAGGGATCTCCCTGGCAATGCCATATGCTGTAATCAACCCATACTAGAACCTAGAGCTGTGTATGGGGCTGTCAGGGGTTTCTAAGCACGGTGGCAATCCACCTATGGCTATTTTTTAATGGCAGGTCTATTTCCCAACACCAATCTTCTTCAAATATGATATGCATCCGTTGTGTCATATTTTGACTCAATAAAGAAGCACAGGGAGAAGACTCCTGGGTTTTTTGAGCATTATGAAACCTGTGGAGACTGCATGCCTGCAAACAGTTCAATTCATTGTGGTACAGTATTAAAATAAAGTATAAAAGCCTGCAAATATGTCCTCTCCCACAAAATAATAGCCTTGACCACATTTTCCTGATAAAATAGAAACCAGACCTAGTTCTATTTATGTGGCTTAATAGATGCATGGCAACATAAATATTTAATTACCAATTTGACACTGTTTATCAATTGTGAGCAATACACTGTCTCTACTGCACAGCTCCGATTAGCTCTGTAAAACACAGAACAGGAAGAAAATAAAAAGGAATTTACAGACATTGGCTCACCAGTCTCGTGGATCCTGTGCAGCTTGTTGAATTGCTATTTATTGATTAGTCTTATAATGCCTTTGTATCTAATTAAAAATTCAGGACGGGCTCTGTGAATAAGCAATAGACAATGTCTGGTCTAAAAAAAGAACTAGCCAGTCACAGAAATGAACTGGGAATACTAGAAGCTCCATCTGTCCTGAATAATTACACATTCACAAAGTGGTTTGCATAGTACAGTATTTTGTACGTTCAAAGCCACTGGAATAGTGAGTAGGAATGCAGTTTGTCTAATAATTTTATGAAATTCTTAGAAATTTATTGGTGGAAAGAATTTCAATATATAAGCTAGTCCTTTCATCCTCGTCTGAGGTGTGATTTCAAAAAAACCTCTGGTTTTAGGGTTTCCACAGTCTTCCTAAAATGTATGTGCCAATGCTGATTATTGTTATGGTTTAAAATCAGTATGTTTGTTTTACTCCTTTGATTGCCAGTTACATTTTCTTCCAGACTAGTTCCGTATTCCCAAATATTTCCATAGGTTATATTTTCTAAACCCTTGTTACACCATCCTACAGTCCCCTGTCTTTCTTAAAATGTTGCACTTAAAAGTGAAGTTTTTTTCAGCAGAATGTAGCTACCATTTGATATCAGTTTTTCACAGAGTAGAACAGTGAATTTTTCTCCCAAGTTTACACACAACACTGAGTAATGCATCCCAGAAAACGTGGGTTTTTGCAATAGTATCACATTCTCTATCCTCGTGTGTTTGTGGACTACTACATCCCCCAGAATTTTTTTGCACAACTACTGATATTTTTATGTTTTTGCATTTAATTATTTCCTTCCTATGATCTTCCACTCTTTATTTAAAGTAACCAATTACAAATTTTGGAATTTTCCTCTTCCCAAAGTGCAACGTGTCCCTGATTGGTGTCACCCACTTGTGCATTATATTTTGCAAACCTTACACTTCTGTATCACTTGTGGCATTGCAGTAACAATCAGAAAAATTAAAGCTTATCTTTCTCACTAGTCAAATCTGAGTTGAGAAGGCTGTCTAGAAATACTTCCTTGAAGTCCTTCCTAAGCAATAGACATCTCTCCTTCTATAATGTGATACTACCTAATCTATAATATTTTCAATTTGACATCCAAAAAATGATGACGGGCAGCATTTGCTGATATGATTCGCAAGCAGTGGACTTGCTACAGTTTTCTCACCTTGTTTGTTTCTTATGTTTAACTCACAGTGAATACAAAAGGTCAGAAATTAAATA
This sequence comes from Steatornis caripensis, assembly GCA_013398225.1. Classification (NCBI taxonomy): domain Eukaryota; kingdom Metazoa; phylum Chordata; class Aves; order Caprimulgiformes; family Steatornithidae; genus Steatornis; species Steatornis caripensis. Next base: position 91,429 of record VZSC01004096.1, read on the forward strand.
GAATAGTTTTAAAAGCAAGAAAGCACTAACATTTATTTGTATTAAATGTATTGTGCAATACTAAATGATAACATGGATGATCAAAAAGTACTCCCTGTGCTAGAGCAGTCATTTTTGGTTTTCTTTATTATTGGTGATTATTGTATGATACAGCTTTTTTTCTTTTTATGTTAAGTGTCCACCTTCTGCCACATTTGCCAGCTAGTTTTACATTTGTCTCGTGTATAGACCATACATCTAATAAATCACACACCCTTAAATAACTAAAGATGTTGTAAGTATAACATGAACTCTGAACACGTCAGTAAAGCAACTGGCTTTACTATGCAATATCAGCATTATGTTTGAAGTAGGACTTTGTAAATCTGGTGCTTTCTTTGTAAGGACTCCTCATGCCAGCATCCATCTAGATTTCAGAAGTTAGTGGACTTTTACTCTCTAGACTTTTCCATTAGTTCATCCCTTTTTAATTGGAGAATCTCACTACCATTCAGCGGATGGAGCCTTACACTGTAAGGAAAAACGTCACGCAAGAGAAATGGTAGTTTCTTAATAAATGACCAAGATATGCACTGTTTGAGCAGCATTTATGGACATATTTCTATGATCCAATACATCTCAAACCCATCTCAGTTTATAAGAGCGTGAGGTCAACTGTAGTAGTTTATGTAACTCAGATGATATTATGTCTTAACAGGCACTTTATTGCAAATAATCTGAACTAAACAACTGCTGTTCACACAGCATAGGTTCTAGTGAAAAAGCAAAAATTATATACAGGCAATATATTATTAAATGTACAGACTATTTAGTCATTTTACTGAAAAGTTCAAAGGGCAGAATGTTGAGAGTTAACTTTTCTTAACAATCCCTTTTATTAATGGACAGTGGATTCCATTAGGTAAGTAATTTCTTATTGCTTGGTCTATGACTTTTGAAGAAAATAAAAGTCACACGTGAATGTTCAGCTTGGAGACGAACAAGCTGACAATTCAGGATGGCTCACTTCAGATCTGAGAAACAGAAAGGACGGTTTGTAATATTGTGGTTGCTTTTTTCTGCTGTTATCAGGAACTGCTAACTGATCAGAGACAGAATTCCAACATCTGGCCCTTTTGGTTAATCTTATGTTTCTGCAGTACATGCAAAGGAAGAGCAGCAGATAAATGTAGCTTTCAAAGACTTCAGCAAGTCGGTCAGATCTTATGAAGCTTATCCTTGCCCTTCTCTGCCCATAACTCAACCCAGCTGTCAAGTGTTCAGCTATGTCATGACAGAAAGAGAGGTAACAGAGCTTCTAATGATGAAGTCTCAGCCATCCTTTCTGATTCTTTGCTCCAGTCACGAAGCAAGCATAGCCCTCAAGGACTAGGACGTGTTAGTCACTTGGAGGCATGAAGCTGGAAACAAGAGTTTGTTTTGAAATGGAGTAAATGCAGATATGGAAAGTTTACTCCAGTTTCAAATGCCTTAACACTACTCCCAGGCTCCTTCTGTTCTGTAACTGTTCAATCTCATATTCTCTAGTTCCCCCTTCTTGTGTTCAGGTTTCTGTGGTTTCTGTTGTCATCTAAATCTAGTTTTGGGGAAGAGTTCTTAAAATTATAGTGTAGTACTCTTTCCAACATCTCTTTAGTCTTTCCATTGCCTCCTCCACTGTACCTTAGCTCATAACCCCACCGAAGCAGTGGCAGTGGTACTATCATTAGTTTCTACCTAAATAATATTGTACACAGCACTGCAATTAGTTGCATAAAGTCTTAAGACTTATTTTGGCTACATGGGCATTCNGTTCTGTACACTACTCCCTTCTGTTCTGTAACTGTTCAGTCTCATATTCTCTAGTTCCCCCTTCTTGTGTTCAGGTTTCTGTGGTTTCTGTTGTCATCTAAATCTAGTTTTGGGGAAGAGTTCTTAAAATTATAGTGTAGTACTCTTTCCAACATCTCTTTAGTCTTTCCATTGCCTCCTCCACTGTACCTTAGCTCATATCCCCACCGAAGCAGTGGCAGTGGTACTATCATTAGTTTCTACCTAAATAATATTGTACACAGCACTGCAATTAGTTGCATAAAGTCTTAAGACTTATTTTGGCTACATGGGCATTCAAATATTGAGCTTGTGTACTCAGACTGCACATAGGTTGCTAAAAAAATCTATACTCTAGGAATATTTTTCTTGTCTTCTTTTGGGGAAAATCTATTGAAAATATGTGCATGTAAGAGAGTAATTAGAGGCAGAGTATGGGTCTGTCTGAGGAATATTAGACTTAATGCAGTTCCCAGCACACTAATGAGACACCTGGGTAAGCAATGAACACTCTTCAGGCTCTGCCAGTTTTAGCAAAGTATTTATACAAGATAGACCAGATTCATGACAATCCCTGTTGTTTTTCCTCCACCTTCTAAGTATTTAGATGCTCCACCTAGGTCAACATAAAATCAACTTTTTTTTTGCATATCTTTGATCATAAAAACAAGAGGAGTAAGGAAAATCAAACACAAGATAGCTGCAGCAGAAAAAATACGCACACAGGATTTTTTTCAAATTTTGTATACCTAGCATGTCTTTGACAGCAGCTCAGCAGGCTGCGTAGCTTTCGCAAGCCTTTCTTCTTAGGAATCGAGCATGACTAGAGTGAGTCTTTGCTGCTTTAAAGTGCTTGCTAGCTGCTAATTACTTTTTTTTTAAAGCAAGTTAAAAGGGCTGGTGTGTATCATCACATTAAAGTCTACTGATGTAACATTATGGTAGTACTCCAGGTGAGTACTACAAGCTTGAATGGCTATCTCCTGAAAAAAGAAAAGGTTTTCTTTGCATGGGAAATTATCTTTTTGCTTTCTGTGTTTTACTGGTTGTTTCCCACTATGTACTTTGTTCACATTAGCAGAATATTAGAGAGTGCTTTTGATTCACCAGTGCAAAATGCACTGAATCAGTGGATGTAAAGCTTGTAGAGTGTTAAGATTTTATTACTTTCTATGTCTGGCCAAAACCCAGTTTATTAGAGAATGGCTCAAGCAGAAAAGAAAACAAAAAGCGCAAATAAAAGAAGCTCAAATTAAAGCTGAAATGAAGTTAGTTTTCAACCAGGGCAGGATGAAACCTTAGACCATACTTGGCTACACTGATGCCCTTCGTGCTTTGCCTGTTGCAGGGGCAGTCTGAGGTGAGAGTATTGCTGTTTACATTTTTGCTTTGAGAGCAGTTCCACCATGTCACGTGTAACGGTGGTTATTAGCAGCTATGGTTTGCACATATGCTGCTCTCTTGTCCTCTTTTGCACCTTTATTTTTATTTTCCTGGGAAAACAACAAAGGTCAAATGCTTTCTTGAATAGCTGACTAAATACCTTCCTCAGCTAAAATGGCAGAAGATGCTATAAGGCGAATGTGGTTACAGCTGGGAGGCTTCATTCCATTTTTGCCCTTCTCATAAGACTAAACATGTTATTTGTGCTTAATGTCCAGTGATTCAGGAGCTGGAACTTGAATTAATTCTCAGCCTCTTGGTTTGCACTTTACTGTAACGCACAGCAGGCTCCTCTCAACTCTAGCATAATCTCACTCTCTTTTTGAATGACAGCAATGCTGACCTTTTAAAAATAAAATTAATGGATATTTCTGAAGTCAGAATTAACACAGATGTCTGAATTTAAACCAATATATTTATCAGAACAATAAAATAAGGTAAAAATCAAAAGCAACCTGAAAAGAAAAACTGCTTTCATGTCACTGTTCTTTTTGAAAGAAATCAAAGACAAGGCATATCATGCACATACAAGAATATTAATACACAATTCCTCTTTCTCATATTCACTTTCTTTCCACTGAGAAATAAAACAATATGTATGTCTAGAATAATGTATTTTCCTGCTTAGTTAGTAGGGTTAAAATTGCTATTTTTATTAAATGCTGAGTACTTCCTCACTGATCATTTTAAATTCCATTACTTGTTTCCAAGGAGATAGAAATACGCATGAAAATCATCTGAGACTCTGATTTGTAAGGCTGTTCTCTTTAATGAGAGTTGAATGTGCCCTATTTTAAGGAACAAAATAAACTCAAAGCTGCTGTAGTAAAAAGGTTGGGAGTTTATATTTCATTTCTGTGCAGGCCTACTTTCTGTTTCTGGAAATTGGAAGGGGATTGTGAAATATTCAAAGCAGTATGAAATTATCATTTAGTGGCTCAGCATGCTGTTTTCTCCATTGAAGTAGGATAGGAGGTTCCCTCACCCACCCACTCCTTGTAGTAGTTGCTTTCTCTTGACAGTTCTAGATATTTCTTGCAGGACAAGAATGGACAGTAGACAACAAGCTATTTTTCTTCCTGGGAGTTCTTCAGAAATACTAAAGCCTGGATGGTTCCATAGGTATTTAAAAGCCTATAATTGTTCAGTGAAGTGCCAATGTGAAGATCTAAATAGCCATAGCTTTCTTTTTTTTCTTTCTGTTACTAAAATCATAAATGAATCTGAAGGTAAACAGATCAGTTGTCTTACCTGAAGTAGTTTTCACCACCTCAGTTGTATTTCTTAATCCTGTAAAGGAGAACTGGTAAAGCCTCCAGGACCTGGTGTCCCCCACCTCCACTGAGCTGCGTTTCCATTGGTAAATGATCTCTTCTCTTGGGTAGCCATCTTATTGCAATGGAAAATATAGAATGCTTTGTTTCATAATCATTGCTAGGCTTTTAGTTTACTTTGGGGAATAGAAATACTATTTTCCGTTTCTGGAAAAAACTGGAGAAGCCTATCGCAAGTAAATTATAGATATGTTTTTCTCAAGTTACATGGTAGTGCCTTTTACTTAATGTACATTTTGTTTTATTTATTGTAAATTAAAATAACACTTGAGATACATTTTTCAAAAATGAGTTTTCCACTTTCATGGACCTAATAGGTCGCAATTTTGCCCATCCTTCAATTATGGCCAAAAAGTCTGCAGCTGCGCCGGAAATTCACTCCTTGACTTGACTGCAAAAAGTCAAACTCTTGACTCCAACTATTGCAATAGTAAAACACATATGCGCAGAGAGAAAGTATCAGGCCATGAGACTTTGGTGCTGAAAGTAAAAATTTCTGCTGTTATGCTAAGATATAAGCATAAATTTGTCACATAGGTCTCAGAAATTATATCATTTTTCATATAGCATTCCTCAATTATATTTGTGGACATATACGATTCATGTACTTGAAAATAAGGTCAAAATACAACTGAAAACCATTGGACTATGTCTAGTTAAGAACATAACCCACACTGACTTAAGTACATGAATATAAATTTATAATAAATGGTTCAGCATGGGTTAGAAAAGTGATATTTCTAAGGATGTTACTTACAACTTGAAAATTCCAGAGGGCAGGAATGGGCATCCATTGGGAAGTTGTGTAACTGTAGCTGACACTCAGCATCAATTGTCAGCCTGAGGAGAAAGAGATCGGGATATATAGAACGATTTTCAGAAGTTTGTCCTGAAAGCTACATCACAGCAAGCAAAACGAGATTCTTACTAATATGGAACCTGACTATGAAATATGCAAATATATTTAAAAAAAATATATAAACCAAAAGTAAACTATTGATATGTATCTATTAATTTGGATATTCTGAGCATAGGAAGAGATGATGGTTAATGATAAGCAGTGTTTCTTTTTTGGTTATATAGGCCCTGAAAATCTACTTTCTGGAATGTGTAATGGAATGAGGTATTAAAGTTCTGTTCCTGTGCATCTGAAATGGCAGAATTACTCATGACTGGCAAATCCGTAAGTAGATATACAGGTCATCTCATGAGCAGTGACAAATCCCTGTGTCACAACATGCCACAATGCACCGGGGGAATGCTTTTTACGTGACAAAAATTCTATTTCAGAAATGATGGATTGGAGTCCAAATTTAGACGTCTGCATCCAAGACAGCAATCTAGACTACCTTCATAGCTAGTGGAAAGATATTCTGAGGATATACTTCATTTCATTCCAAAATAAGACACTTGAATTAAATCAGAGGAATGTACCAAAAGGTGTTTCTCTCTGCTGACTATCAGGAGAGTCTCCATGATAACAGGTAGTGTAGCTGGTATAGGTCAGGTAGAGTCATGTACTTTTAGGAATCCAAGATTAGTCCCCTGACGTGCCTGCTAAATACTCTACCCCTTTTCACTCAGGCCCTTAATTGTTGCTAGCCTATGCATAGCCTGAGCCCTGCCATGAGCTGCATGATACTTGGACTTTGGAAAGAAGGGAAGTGCATTAGGGATTTAGAAACAAATCTAATTTCCTTTGAAACTAAGGGAAGGGAAAAAAAAAAGAGCAGAGTGATGTTTATTTGTTCCATGAGTCTCTAGGAAAATCATAGATTTCTGGTCTTTGCTGATTTCCTGGTGCCCAAATGTGCAACCGTGTCAACTGAGTTTGTGTCCTGGCTCCTGCATGTAGGTGCTGTGTGCAAATGACTTCCGGAGTCTCATACTGTGGGATGCAGAGGCATGCTGTGACTATTAGCCACTGAGTTAACAAAGTCAAAAGGAAACTTTTCTGCATTAGGGATTTAGGAACAAATCTAATTTCCTTTGAAACTAAGGAAACTAAAGGTCTCCTTGAGTGCTTGGACAGCATTTCTGTATTTCTCCTGGGTCACCTGTCCCTACTTTCACCTCTAGTATGTTGTGTTCTCACATTTGAGTTTTGTCAGGAGCTTTGTGTTGATCCATGCAGACTGCCTGCTGACTTTGCTTGATTTCCTGCTGGTAAGGATAAGGATAAACTGTTCTTGAGCTTGAGTGGAGGTGATTTAGAAAATCAGCCAGCTCTTCCAGAGCCCTCTTCCCTTCAGGACAGAATCACAGATTTGTGATGGTACTACCACATTTCACTTCTAGATTAATCCAGGTTGAGTCCTTACTGGTGCTTGTTGTGACTCACTGGAACAACTAAGTATACATTTATAACAGATAACTGTCTAAGTTCTATCAAATATATCTCTTTCTAATGAGGGAAACTGAGGATTTTGAAGAGAAAGGTAACAAAATTCAAAAGACAGTAGTGTAGCTAAGTCCAAATTTAACATTTCAAAAGTGGGCCTAGGATCTTCTGTAGCAAACACACTTTGATTTGCACTGGATTTCAATTCCAATCATTTTCTTATCTTTTCTGGCAATGCAATGTGTAATGAATGTAAAATAACTATGAAATAAAACTCCTTTTTGTAATTCAGACAGTGGCAACGTTAAAAGGTTGTCTTAACCAAAGCTTCAGATCTGTTCATTAAAATTATGAGTGTACTTTTCTTCAAAACTTTATTTTTGGCATCCAATAAAACAAAAGCAGAAAAAACAGTTTTAAAAAAATGCAATCTGAAGCTCAGATGGTTTTATGTCTAACATCTTTGATTCTGCACTCTCACTCTCATTTGAAGTTATAAATTCTCTGAACAAATGCGGTCTTTACATTTTACATAGAATCAAATATTATATCACATGTAAGAAAAAGTTAAGGAAAAGCACTTAGGTTTTTCATGTTTAGGAAGAATCTAATAGTCATAGGGAATATATCTGAGTTGTTACATATTGCATATGTTACACTTAAATGTAGGCATACACATAACCTAATTATTGAAAAGACAGTTTTTAAAGGTAATATGTGTGAAAAGAAAATCTTTACATGTGACTGAGAAATCTAGAGATGAGCATATCAAGTTCAGAGTCATGAAAATTTTAGTGGAACAGGGCACATCTGTAGGTTTTGGATTAAACCTTGAATGACCAATGTTAAATGATAATCCTTATTTTCATAAGGTATTTGAGGGATGAAATGCTTTTGCAGGGTGGAGCTTCATCTAGCTAAATTGTAATCAATTCAGAATAAGAAGCCTTTGATGTATCCAATACATCTTTTTAGACCATCTACTTACTTCAGGAATATTTCATATTCATTGGTTTAACCCAATAAAAAGGTAAAAACCAATATGGACCAAAACAGTGGCAAACAATAAAACATACCTGAAAATGAAGATGAATTACTTCTTTAACAGTGCTAATATTCATTTTAGTATAGGAACATGACTATAGTGAACCAAGACAGTACAATCTATAGGAAGAAATAAAACACTTCACTGTGCCAATATAAAATAAATTGCATGCAAGTAATATCTTCTAAATATTTGCCTTTTTCAGGGTTGTATGCATAAATAAATAGGAAAACCCAATGTTTTTTCCTTCAGTTTAATCTCAAATGACCTGAATTCACAAGGCCTTTCTCTGTGACTTTCCCTAGAGAAACTGAAATTAAAGTCAGGTGTAAATACCTCAATGTGTACAACACTCTGCCGTCATTCCAGATCCTGAGCATCCTATTAGGAGTTGTTATCCAATGAGCATCAGCTTTCTTGGAATTTCGGAAAAATGTATCTGGTATCCAGATCTTCCCAACCATGTTGCTGTTTAATCTGAGCACTTTTATAGTGCTGTTGAACTTCAGACGTCTGTCATACCACGTTTGGGCGAAAAATATATCAATTGTATATTCCTGTTGTGTTAACCAGAAATACTGATGAAAACATAGCACTCAGCATTTCACATAACTCCTGATATGCTTTCCTTAATTTCATATGAAAAAGTGTGAACTACAGAAGATAATACTAGAACTTATAAAAACAACTTTTTGTCAATTTTTGAGGGCGTGGTTTACCAAAGATTATTACTTAAAAACAATTTATTCTGTTATTTTCCCACTGACGGGTGAAACTAAGATGCAGTAGAGTGGTATGTGCACATTTCTAATTCTGTGTCCCCACACCTGAACCCATGCCTGATCAGGTAAGAGAACAATTAATTATTTCCTTGAATCTAGGACAGGAAAAAATAGAGCAGACTTGGCTGCCTTAATTGCCTGTGCCCCCCAGTTGATATCAGAAGTGGTAAAGTCCCACTTTCCATGGCACCACTGGACAGCCAGAAGCTGGGAAAGGAACTATAGCATAGCAAAGAGCAAACTGAGATTTCTTTCTACACGTGAAAACTGTAAGAATGAACTAGACATTGTGCTAAGGCTAGACCTCTTTCCCTCACCTGCGCAAAGACATAATTAAATTTTTCTGTAGGAATTTTGGAAAGAGGAGAGAAGAGAGGACCTGGGCTTTTTTTCTTTTTATCTCTTGGTGGCAAGAGTGGTAATGTCACTGATGAAAGGTTTTCCTTATTTTGCAGCAATCTGGAAGCTCAGTTTTACAGGAGTTAAACTCACAAAACACTTGAAAGTAGAGCAGATAAAAGCATGAGGATATGTTAAAACTATTATTATTACATTTTTTCAGCATAGAGCTCCGTTTCCCTGTCTTGTAGACATTATATTCATAATAATAATAGAGAACTTTAAAATAATATAGGTGTAGCACTACGTTAAAACTAACGGAAGATTTGTAATGTCGTAAATGATGGAGGCTTTGTAACAAAGTGAACATTGTAGGAAAACTGGCAATCATTTACCTACCATATTGATAGCATTCACAGGCCCGATGCTATTTACATACATGTCAGTGTGAATTACCGTTGGTTTAACTGTAAGAAAAACAAGAATCAGTAACATGAGCGAAGGTCAAAATCAACTACATGGAAGTCAAACACAAGCAAAAGATTATTATAGTACCTCTCTTGTATAGCTATGATTGCCTCACATTTAAATGTGCGTATACAATAAATACAAATTTGCAGCAATGTCTGCAGTTTCAGATGAGTTGGACACACTTTGAGACAAATTCTTTTATCATTTATTCTATCAGAATAAGTTCACTTATGCTATTAGAACAAACACTGAAAGCAGTGTCGTTATCTTAGAGTGAGTCATATCTGACTGAGAGTATATGTATTTTGTGTCAGGTCATAGCAACACTTTGGATAAAACACTACCAATGAAAGCAAACTTATTCTTCTTATGATGTCTTGCATCACTCATTTTGCTTTCTAATGCCAAATGCAACATGACTGCTGTTGCCTGCAGAGATGGCTGTAGGTAGGTAACAATTTCATGAGCCCAAAGCAAAAATAATACTTAAGGCTCTAAAATAGGAATGAAAAACAGTCGCTAGATTAATTTAGTTTTAAGTTACTCAATTGTAGCTTTATTATTCTTATACACCTTACTAAAACATGATTATTTTTCCCCCAATGCTTTTATGAACGCTTAATTCCTTTCTGTTCTTGAAAGACTTGGATTGGGAGAATAAGACAAATTCCTCTGCTAATTTACACTATATACATACATTTAAGGTTAATACTCATCCCTCATTTTGAAAAATTCCTTAGTTAATAAGCCTCCATAAACTTGTCAGTAACTGCTTCCTTCATTAACCTTGCTGCTCTCTGCTTTTCTCTGCCTGCCTCATCCATGAATTCTCTTTGCATTTGTCTATCACCTTATTACTGCTGTATCCTCGTCTACAGAGATTTTGTCTGCCTGTTCTGTGCACAAATAAGGCCTTCTCAAACTGACTTGCAGCAAGTCGGGGAGATTTATCTCTTCAAGCTCCCTCAGTAATCAGTGGAGAGGAAGATTTCTGCAAAAGTGGTTCAGTCAAATAAGACCACTATGAGTCCAAGCTTGGGTCTGTGTACTTCTGTGGCTGTGGGGGAAATGTAGGGAGGTTAGCCTTGCTTGACTGCCGTTATCTTTTGTGAACATATTCTTCTATGCCCTATTCCCCTGTCACTTCTTGCCCTGCTGTGCAAGTGAGAGCCCAGGCCACATCAGTCAATGCAGGTCTGCTGCTGTTAGAGCCTCTGTCTGCGTCCGTCACATCATGAAAGGACCAGGCTGCATTATCCTCATTTTGGCCATCCTTTCCAATGTGTTATTTGTTATTCTCTAACACCTTCACTTAGATATACAAAGAAGATGAAAACTTGCTTTTTCATTCCCCAAAATTTAAATTCCGAACTTCCTATGCAGATGCATAATTACAAGTAGCCTGATTCAGCAAATCATGACAGTCTTATTAGATGTCTCTGAATAGATTTAGCAATCTTAATTTATGTCAGCTTCCGAAGTCATGACTACTTTTTGTGCCACCGATGTTTTACTTCATTGTATTTTGTTTTCATAACTACTCTGAATGGATTCTGCTTCCTGTGTAGCATAATATGGTATGAAAATTCTTTTTCTTCACTGCTTAATCAAAAGCGGTCTAAAAAGAAAACCAACATACCTCCTATGTCAGGTCTCAACTTGTTGTCATATCCTTCCAGCAAGCCATTTAAAATAAGAGTGACGTCACTCTCGTGGACTTTGGGAGTCAAAACCCAAGTCTTATTTGAAGTATAATCTTCATAATCATCATCTCCTTTTTGGGTGGAACTGTTAAAGAAATAAAAATGAAGAAATGGAAAACCTTGAAAAATATGAATTTACATGCAACATCTTCGGAGACAATACACACATAATTCAGATTTTAACAATACTGTAGAAAACATTGAAAAATTACCTGCTTTATAAAAGGAGACTCACAGTAAAGATGTCACATAATGGTTGAGGTTACGGTTCACTTTAGCAACATTTCCTTTTAGTACATTTCAGAACACATTCTGTCTATTTGAAGAAACATCAGTGCTTATCACCTTTGGCGTGTCTATTTTTTCTCTCACTGACTCAGGTGGGACCTCTTATGAAACAAATCTATTTGTCACTCAGCTTATGCAACTCTCCACCAAAATATCGCTTAATATGTACACAGTGTTGTTGCATTACTTCTCTTTGAGAGAACGATTTGATGCAACACATTACTGACAAGACCAATAATTGGATTCATTCAAACAAACATCACACAGCTTTTCTCCACTCTGATGAACTTGAGCTTATTGTACATTTGGGAAGTTCAGCACAAATTTTTGCCAGTGCTTTTCATTTTCACTTTTGCTAACCAGAACCCAGAGAGGATAAAAAGTCTGTCCACTGTTTTTTTCTGCTCCTGAGCAGTATGACAGCAAATCTAGTGTAATTGAACTTGCTTAGCAAAGTAAAAAGAGCAAGTTAGGAACCACAAATGTGTAGACTAGCCTTAATGGCTGTTTTGTTTTCTTAAAATCTGTACCTCCAGTTCTAGAGGAGAACATAGAAAGTACTTTAGAATATGACATCATTAGATATTTTTATTTCAGAATGTCAGTGGTAATCAGCTGAATGGTGCTAGGCAACTGCAAGTTTTTTGCATAGTATGCCAGTGCCGCCCTTTCCTGACATGCTTCTGTGACAAAGTTTGAACACTGCTGGATACGAAAAATCTTAATGATACTACAAATGTCTTAAGCCAGTGGATGGAGTTTGGATAGGAATGGGTCAAAAGCAGAAAATTTAATTATTATCCTGTTTCAGGAAGAATCTGTACAGAAGTGGGAAAGAGCACAGAAAAGTAGATTCTCATGGGGGCTGGAACTCATGCTTGGCACACAAGATTGAATGTAGACAGAGCTGGCCATGGTCATGGGTGCAATAGTGAAGGGATGACTAGTCCTAGAGTCGGAGAGAGTCATTCTGTTAACACAGATCTTTGCTCAGCTGAGGTCTTTCCCACTCGTCCAACAGTGCTATCCTGCTGCATCCAGCTTATACCTACCCAGAGTGGATAGCCTGAAGGCTTTTCCATGTTGGGCATTTGGGAGCTGTAAGCCAACTGCACAAATACAACTTAACGATGAAAGAGGCTTTAGCTTCTTTCTTCCCCGTGAACATAGCCTAACAGGAAAGAACCCCAGCCCATCTATGCCTCTCTGTATAAGGCTGCTTCCCAGGAGGTGCGGAAGGTACAGTGAAGTTTGAAGCAGCCTGAGACTGGCATAGGGCTGTAGGAACCAGGAATGCATAACATGCACGAGAGCCAGTCTTGCACTGCATTGAATTGAGCTTGGAAGTTACTACCGAAGCTAGGTTAATCTATACCTTCATTACATTTGCTCAGTANAGCAGCCTGAGACTGGCATAGGGCTGTAGGAACCAGGAATGCATAACATGCACGAGAGCCAGTCTTGCACTGCATTGAATTGAGCTTGGAAGTTACTGCCGAAGCTGGGTTAATCTATACCTTCATTACATTTGCTCAGTAGCACTGAGTGCAGCCTTTAGGCCCACTTAACTCACCCTGCACCAGCGGTACGCATCTGGGAGCTTCAGCTTCCCAGATCAAGAATAGGCAACCTAACCTCGTCCCTCTGGCTACACAGGCCTGAATCTGTAGTGTTTTACTGGCAATAAAAAGTGGAGTTTTAATTGGCAGTGTGCTACGTAGTGTTCTGCTGGTACTGACAAACAGGCTGGGATAATGAAATTGATGGGGAAAATTTGTTTATTCAGCTGTCTGGAGATCAAATATCTGATTATAATTCAAAGGAACATAACTGAAGCAACGTTCTCCCTCATGGAGGAAAGGAAATCCTTCTAAATAAAGTTTTTGCAAACAGAAGGCACTAGATTATATGTTTTCAGTCTGTGCAAAGTGAATGAAAAAACCTAAGTTTATGTATAAAAAGCCATAGTCCTGTTTTATAACCAATTAAACATCCATTCTCCAAAAAGAATAGTTTTTCTGAATGGAAAAGAAAAAGTAAATCAAATACATTCTTTCATAAAGACAATGTGTTCCTGAACACTAATGTGATGAGAAACTCGAAAATTCAAACAGCTACTTAGTATAGTCTGGTGTACTGGACAGTGCAAGATTAGAATGTGAAAATGTTTGTCTAGGGCTTGTCTCAAATCTAGAACAAATTTATTGAACAGCAGCCCACAGTCACTAAAACTTTCATTTCCTCTTGATAATTATTTACCAATAATTAGGAAAGAAATAGCTATTTGCTTGCTCATCTGCCATTTCAAGCCATTTTGGCACTCCAGATCTCAAAAACCAGCAAATGCTTTATGAGATTAGCGTGAGAGAGGGGTTAACAGCAGGTTTACCTAAGGGAAAAGGCCACTGAATTCCAACTTTTATCTGAATTCCAAGTGGATAGTAAGTTAGCATGGGTATCCAGTTGTCTACATGTCTGGCCGTGTAAAACTGCATACCAGCCAGAACAATTAGAGGTGCATCTCCATCCAGATGAGCGGGACTTTAGCTGTGCAATGCCGTTAATACTAATGAAAGTTATAATGATAAAGCCCTTTTCATCTCCTTAAGACTTTCAGATCAGTCCTTCTGATTATATGGCCTAAATTTTGCAAGTGCTTTTAATGTCCGGAACAAATACGACGAAGCCCAAATGATACCCAAATGCATATTGAAACCTATTTTTATTTTTATGACTGCTAGAATTTTTCAAATCTAGTAATATGGATATGCAAAGAAACAGATATTTACCTATTTGCAGATTACAGTATAATTTTTTGAAAGTTAATCTTTCAGACACTGATGCAAAATCTCACTGTTTGATATAGTCCCACTTCTGACATTAATGCCGTTGCAAGATGTGTGCAAGATTGCTCTAATTAAATACAGTTTCCATATTTGGAAAAGAGATGGCTTAAGAGGGTCAGAAGCCAAACCTGAAACTTCAAGTCGTAGACTAATTAAAGTTAGAAGGTGCTTTTGGAGGTCATCTGGTTCAATCCCTGCTCAGTTTGGCAGCTAAGCCTGCATGAGGTAGCTATGACTGTAATTAATTGAATTTATATGTGTAACACCATGAATGTGCCTAACGTTCAGGAGGGCTCTTTGTATGTGTCAAATTACTTGAAATGCGTCTTCACAAAGCAGATAGAGGGCAGAAATCACTACATGCCAACAAGCATTTATTAATTTAGATCAGAAAGTGCATTAATTTGGACTACAGGAATATTTGTGAGTGGATGACAGCATGAGATCGAGTCATATTTTTTTTTTTTTGATAAAATGTGCAAAGATCTATGAATTGATATCTCACTCTACAATTACATGCAAACCTCATTCTGCCAATTAGGTTTTTACCATATCAGGAGCTAAAAGAGATTTTAACTAATATTTCTCATCTTCCTCACTATAAAGTGCATGTACCAATACTAATTCGGCATTAAAGAAGTTGTTTCTTGATTTACAACATTTATATAGCTCTTTCAGGTGCTCATGGGTTAGCTGTAACTTTAGCACAAACTGAGATTACACAATGTAAATGTTCAGCACTAGATTCTCCAGATCTTTGCTAGTGCACACCATCCATAAGTTTTTTGCAATACCATCTGGGCAACGTTTAATCATTCATGAAGCAAGTGTAACCTCTGTGGGCAGAGGTGCCTACTGCAGGTGGAACTGGGTTCACCAACTAAGGGATAAAGAACTAATGAAAAGATGCTCTATTTCATTGGCATAGTCTCTTTGATGGACCCCTTAGCAATAAAGACGTTATTTCTATACTTGAAATATGTTGAAGTAGTAGAAGATTAGTTCAATCAGTCCCAGAGGATNGGTTCACCAACCAAGGGATAAAGAACTAATGAAAAGATGCTCTATTTCATTGGCATAGTCTCTTTGATGGACCCCTTAGCAATAAAGACGTTATTTCTATACTTGAAATATGTTGAAGTAGTAGAAGATTAGTTCAATCAGTCCCAGAGGATATCTCTGCTGAGAAGTCACTGATGCATTAGGAAAATAATTTTTTTCTGTCTTCTTTTCTGAACCTTGTCCAGAAGACACAGCAAAGCCCATTAGTCAAAGGTTTCATCACTATTCTTTTAGCAGTCCTAAACCATGGAGGTCCACATTACAGTTTGTGAATGCATTCCTCTTTTTAATAGATTCTTTTTTGCTTTCATTTCCATGGAAGTAAGATTGACACCTGTGTAAAAATAATAATCCCTTTAGTAAAATTTAACAATTAATTATTTTAATGGTATTTAGCTGTCTTACATTATCCTTTCAGGCCCTTTGGCTTAAATTCTTTAGTTCAACATTCAAAATAAAGGGTGAATTATCTATTTCAAAACCACTGTGTTTTATACAATTAATTTTAACTATTTCCGAGTGTTCTGTTAAGAAACTTCATACAAGAGTCAATGATCCCTGCTGGAATGTGCCTGCTATTGCATTGCTGTTTACAAGGAGAATCAGAGTAGCCACAAAGTGCCTAAAGAAAGAGACCTGTAGCAGTACTGAATAGCCAAAAACTGATTAGTTTAATAAAAAAAAGTTTGTTCGTCCAAACAATCTGACCAATTTCATTTTTTATATCAAGTAGGCTGTAGAAACTATGGAGCCTACAACAAAGATTTAATAAACTACTCATGCATACAATGAGTCTTCCACTTAAAGCACCAATATTTTCTACCTCTCAGTGAAGGACCAAAACAAGGCTTGCTGTTTTACCTAATAGCACTGTTTAACTTAATGAATAGTAAGCTAAATTAATTCTCTGATGTGCATAAAAAATTACCCTAATCTATATGTCATACATTATTCATGATGATAATACAGTCACTGTGAGGGAAGGACGTATTCCAAGTTGCCGCTGTGGATCTAGAGATGCTGTATGCAGATGTGACATATGAGTATGTAGAGAGTAGCGTATTTGCGGGAGATTACAGTGCCTGTGGAAATCTATCTATATTCACTCTTGTTGACTGCCAATCATATTTTAAGTAAAGCTATCTCAGTTGAAATAGAAAATGTTTTCACAAAGCTGTGTGCTGAATTGTCTCTCCCTGTTCAGGTTTCTGTTTTCTCCATTTGTATTGTTTAATCCTGTGCCCAGGACCACGCTCCTATCTTTACCATAAAACCAGTACCTATTTTCTCTTTTACTACTAGATGTTCATCACAATACTCAACCTTCACTTTTCTCAGGATTGCAAATCATGTAACGTGAAGATTAATCTCATCCCAAGTCAATTCCCACATTGGAAATGGAAACTCAGAATCGTGCTTTGAGAGGAAAAGAGATGATCCAGTCAATTATCAGAAGTTCCATAAAATGAAACGAAGACAGTGTTGAGAGATTTGTGCTAAGAAATACCAGAGAGTGCCTTGTTGTCCTGCTCCCTCTGCCTAGACCTCTGGTGCTGGTAACACAGCTTTGTTCCAGAAGAGCCTGAAATACTAGATTCACAGTGTTTTCAGAAAAGCTTGTTTCAGACTTGGCCACTGGGGAGTATTAGCTATATTTTGGCCACTTGACGTAGTTGTATAGTGAGGGAGGCTGAGGAAGTTTTTCAGAAAGAAAATAGTTTTTATCTCTACTAAATGGTTTGGATAGGTTGGATTTTAGGTAAGTCACCTCTGCAGATGATGGTTTATTACCTAGGCAACAACTACTGCTACAGCTATCATTCCATGAACTATTCAAATCACGTAAAGTATTTAAAAAGTTGTCATGAAATGATCACTCCTTAAAAACAAAGCAAAGCTGAGTTTTTCTGTCATTCCTAAGTCACAGAGGTACTGAAATGTACAAGAAAAAACTATTAAAATAATACCACAATTCTCATAAATAAATTGCTACAGTTGAAACACTAAGATTAAGTAGGGACTGAGCACACAAGTCTCAAAATGACTATTCAAGAGCCAGAAATCACTAGAGTAGCACAGACGAGTACTCTCAGCAGATGACTTTTCAGACATCCTTGCAGAACACGAAGGCCCTAGATTGCCAGCAGTCAAACAGTCATTTCTGAAAAGTATGCCTACGTTGAGATTTAAAAGCCAGCCAGATTCCTGTGAACATTTACATTGTTTTTCACTGAATGAGGTGATAGCTGGCAACCCAGCACCTAAGTATCACGCTGTGGATTTTACAGGCCTTCTAGTCATTCAGCAACTCATAGTATCCTCGCTGTCACTCGAGTAACAGCCATTTTGAGTAAAGCAGTCCAATTCTTAAACCTCTGCACAGACTTCTAAAAACATTGCGTGGCAATGATGTTTTTGTATTAGTCACTATAAAACTGTAAATCATAGCAAACTGGTTAATCTTACAGTCATTCTACATGTTCCCCAAGACGTGCACTCACATTAGCTACTGCACCTTATCACATCAGAAATTTTAGCCCTTCGTAGTTATACTTATAGCACTCGTTGTCGATATTTGCAGATTCTGCTGAATGTGGCTACAGCAAGGGTTTACACAGAAAGGTTAAAAATGAAAAATTTAACCTGGTTTAAGTTTTGTCTCCTTCCTGTGAATTTGTGAAGATGCTTTTTAAAAAAGCCCTTTGGAGTGCATTTATTGAGAGTGCTACCAATAAAACTTCTGGTTTGTAGTATTTACTGTGTTTTCTAGTTCACTGTACTGAAAAATTACAGTGCAATTTTTGCATTGCACAACTGATTGGATTCAAGTCATGAGTAAGCATGAGGATTATTGTCCCTTCTTAAAATATTTCTAGTACCAACAAAATGAGCTCATGGCCAATTGTCACCAAAACTACCAGAAACGGGGACCAGTATTTGCAGTGCTGGCAAAGAACCAAAAGCTGAAATGTAGCACCCTGCCTAGAATCAGTTTCTCCAGCAGAAAGTCAAGGCAAATAGGGTTAAATAAGTTGATAAAGGATTTCCGTCCTCAAATCTATCAGAAGAAACCAATGTAATTGACCAAAACCGAATTATACCACAATACAAAACTTGTGGGCAGGGAGAGGAAACAAATGTTACCCTCAGGTAGGACAGAAAAATGTGGAGGGATGAAACAAACTTGTATAGCCAGTAAGAAAGAAGAGAGATAATTACAGAAACAAACACACATCATTTATTTTGAACAGCCTGAGCTTGAAATGCAGCATTTATACTTATGAGAACTNGTTACCCTCAGGTAGGATAGAAAAATGTAGAGGGATGAAACAAACTTGTATAGCCAGTAAGAAAGAAGAGAGATAATTACAGAAACAAACACACATCATTTATTTTGAACAGCCTGAGCTTGAAATGCAGCATTTATACTTATGAGAACTCTGGAGGAGTCTAAGATGTGATCAGATGATTCAGATAAGCCTCCATAACTTAAGATGATGATTTCAATTTTTTTTGAGCTGGAATTTTGTATGAATATGTTTTCCTACATTTTGTTTACTGGAGGTTATATAATCTACTCTTTTTACGCTGGTTATAGCTATTCATTTTAGTGGCAAGTGAAGGAAAGCATTAGATAGAAACAAACAGAAAAGGGAGAAATAGCTTCAGATATTCTTCTGCATCATAGGGTTAGCTTCAGTTGATCTTCTACTTTATTTGAAATTATCTAACTATATGTAATTGTAAAAGGTGTAACCTTGGAATGATGTAAACCTCAGAAAGTTTATTTTTTGGTTTACCTTCCTCTCCTCCAGTTCTCTCCTACCCTTCCATCTCCTTTTCTCCTCATTTTTAATTTCTTTTGAAACTGTTGTATGCATCTCAGCATGTGAAATCTAAGGCACTTGAGGCATGATTTTTGCCTGTTGCTATTACTCAACTCCTGCAGATTTCCACTATAGCTGGGAGAGCTCAAGAGAAGGAATTAAGTTAATAGCCATTACTGAAATGTGATCCAACTAGGTCTTTTTTAGTGTGAGCTCTTTTCATTTTTTCCGGCTGTGTTTTATCGCATGTAATTGTCATTTGTTATTATTATATGTAATTTCTCTTCACCAGTAAGGTACATTGCTTTCAGAAAAGATTGCTCTAAAATTTCACTGTAAATTAACAAGAGGAGCAAAAGATTTAATTCTGTTCTCAGTGAGTAAGATTAGGAAAACATGGATGCCCTCCAGCCACCTATTTAAACATTAGCTCAAAAACCCTGATCTTATTGCTCAATTAGATTTGAAAAATGAAAGAATAAAGATTCTTTTTCTGTAGCACCCTATGAAGTACTCATCTTCATGGCTTTTGAGAATACTTATACAACTTTTTTCTGTGTTTTGTCAGCATAGTAATTTCACCCAGAAGGAATTCACTTCTGGAATCAATCATTCATGATGTAGTCATCTTCACATCACTATCTGTCAGTGTTTAAAAACAAACATGTGAGGTGCTAGAAATAGCAGCTTTGCCTATGGAGTAACCCTCATGACCATTTTTTTGTCTACAGATGTGAGCTTTAAAATTTAAATTAAACTGAACATAAATCCTCATTAGAATTAAATCTGTCTAGGAATGTTTTCATTCTCGTCTTCTATGTCTTGGTGCACAGCAAAAGGCTATATGATGTTCCCAGTTGTGGGCTGGGAGTTGGGAGCATTGAATCCTTACCCCAGTTAAAGGTCTAGTGTCCTTCTACTTGCTATGATAAGCCAAGTTGTATTATCTCTGCACATAAGTGTAAATGACTTTTACAACATAAATAGGCATATAAGTGTGCCTTATTATTTGTGTTTGATGAAGAGTAGGCATGATGGTAAACCATCTCGGTATGGAGGAAGAAAGAATCACTAACCATGCCTTAGGAAATAACATGGCATTGCTAGGAATCACACTTCCATTGCACTTATCAGCAACATTATAGCCCATAACTTTAGTAAGCCAGGTGGGTCAGATTAACCCTGAATGATTAGGGAGCCAGTCAAAAATAAATTTAAAACTGATATACGTTTATTCTGAGTATATTCTTAATTCTTGCTTCTTTCAGATCATGAAAGTATCATTACTGAAATGTTTACTAGATACAAATATGTCTTGATGAAAGAGCTGAATAAAGAGAAAACTGTTGCTTAATACATATGTCTTTCATCATGAAGCTAACTCATTCACAAATGAGTGTAAGCAAATGGTCAAAATTAAACTGGTTTTTGCTGGGTTTTTTTAAAAAAATGCTTCTGATTTAACTTCATTTTTAATGTATGGTAACCAATAGTAACCCATGTGTTCCCACATAAACCAACTCATATAATGCAAGACGCTGTTTGCACTCATGCTCATAAAACAGACTGTGCAGGGGTGGATGTGGAATTTAGTTCTGATAACAGGGTAGATATGTGATACATTAAGAATGTAAGTGGCAAGCTAATCTCTCTATGCTAGCTGAGTAGGAAAATTGTCAACAAGTGTGCCTGAACTTCGCCTAAGGAATTTATTTATTTTGATGAAATGGTCTGTGTTGGTTTTGTTGTGGAGTTCTGATGGACTTCCCTTGGTGGTTGATACTATCAGGACGGCTTCATGTCAGGGTCTTCTTAATTCTGTGGGGCATAGGAACATCCTAGCTTCTGGATAAGGATTGTTAGCGCTTCTGCTATCACATGCACCCAGACAGGGTTATTCAATGGCAATGTCACCCCATGCCTGCAGCCGTCTTTGCTGCATTCTGTGTCCACTTCTCCAGGCCACTGCTTTCATACTAGGCTTGCATTTCTCTACACTACATAACTATGTAAATAACTCGTTCTCTGTAGAGGCGCTGCTTGTTACTATTGTCTGTATAAAACTATAGTTGTACCATACAAAAAGTAGAACAAATTAGCCATAGACACCTGGTCAGTTAGAGAAATTGCTGTGGCAGCTAACCAAGTTAAACAAAGCTGTGGGTCGGACAAGAAAAGTTCAGACCCAGCAGGCCTGACAAGCCTTGGTGCTGAAGCCTTGCAAGCTCAGTGTGAAGATTATGGCCTGTCATTAGCAACAGCAATGCTGTACTGCAGGACTACATGCTACAATTCACAAATGCCCCTTCCAAGATAAATGTTGCTGTGAAGCTACTCCATCTTCCCTTCCTGTTTATGCCCCACTATGACAAATATTTTGGAACACAATTTCAAAACAAAATGCTAGGCTACAGAAAAAGATGTAAAATGCATACTTTAAATATCTATTCCATAGAAAGAAAATCTCACTATGAAGTGTATTCAGCTTTTTATGCAAGAACTTCAAAATCTTTTTTCTGAAAAATGGTAAATTGTTTTAATGGTGCTTGGTAATAAATAATATGGTGACTCTGCAACTTTGTTTTTATGAGAAGAAACTGCATGGGATCACCAGTGTCTTGTTTCTCTCTTTTTGGCCTTTCTATCAGTCTCCAATAAGTAAAATGTAAGGCATATAACATCCAAATTTTGCCTAGCTCTGAAATTTTTGACGTTTGAGTAGGCTAGGCATAATGATCACTGCAAAGCCTATTTTCCCATCCTTTATATTTAAATGTTACTATTAAGGCTAGTCAAAACACCAGGAAAATAGGAGCAATTTCTATTCACACACATACAAACATGTATCTGTCAGACTTTTCTTTTTCCTCTAGAAATATTTTGTTATACTTTTTTTGACTATCTCTCATCAATATAGCAGAATTTTATTTTATAAATTGTCATTGTTCGGATTATGATCAGAGAAATTGGTCTTTGTAAAAGGAAAGAAACTTTTAAAGAGAAAGGTAGTAGAAACATATTTTAGAAGTAAATGGCATTCAAGGATAGAGAAAGATGGGTGCCTCATAACTCAAGAAGAATACAAGAATCAGAATAACCATGTACAAGCAGAAGCTAAGAGTGGGTTTGATGAACGTGTGAAACTGGCTGCAAGGGTCAGAAATAGCAGTAGATGTAGCCATAAACGTATTACAAAAACATTATGTTGAAAAACTGTATTGGGAACCAAGATTATCAGGTACAACTATTACCGATTTATTTCTGAAATTCCTGGAGGAGAGAAACCATATTAAGGTCTAGGAGATGCAGACTCATGTAACTAGAGTTTCAAAATATGTTTAGCAATGGAATAATACAGAGTGCAGAAGCTACTACAGAGAATGATACAAAGTACACAAGACACACAGAGGTGAAAAATGTTTCCTTCAGTTCGAAACATTATATAAGAGCATTTTTTTTTTCCTTCTCATCTTCGTTGCAGCTCTGTACTGTGGCTATTTCAAAGGATCCACTAAATCTACTACAGAGACTCTTTCAGATGTAAATGAAAACATCCGTATATTCAGGCCACAATGTCCAGATCCCCAGCAGGTTTCCTTGGCCCTTTCTCAGAGCAACATGGAGCATCCACTATGGCATGACAGCAATAAGCTTTGAAGGTGAATCAGTACAAGACCAAGCAGTGAGAGGCTGCTGCTACCATCTGACATTACTAGGTCATTTTGAACTAGTCCATTCTACTGGAGTGGGGAATCCATTTAAGACATGTCAACACCAGCTATGTGTACTGTGATTTATGCAGATTGTACTGTTTGTGAGCACTGAAGCAAGATCCATGAAGATATTTAGCGTAGCCACACGAAACATCATAGCAACTAAGAATAAGCTAATTGGCAAAATGCAGATGGTTACAGACTACATTTTCTGTGAGTACAGAGAAGGCACCATGATGCTTCGTAGATTTTGTTTGTCCTTTTTGGATCTTATCCAAACTGCATAATCAGGAACTTTTTAAAAACAGGAAGAGCAGATGCCAGATGGGACCATCAGGTGAGGATGGAGACCTGAAAGCTTGGAAAGAGGATAAAGCCCTGAAATTAATGGAACATGAGCAGAAGCTAAGGAAGGATAAAGGTGTTTTACTAATCATAGCGTATCTCCCACATGGATAAATTAATCTTCGGTTTCCCTTGCTACAGCTACAGAAGCT
Source organism: Steatornis caripensis (assembly GCA_013398225.1). Classification (NCBI taxonomy): domain Eukaryota; kingdom Metazoa; phylum Chordata; class Aves; order Caprimulgiformes; family Steatornithidae; genus Steatornis; species Steatornis caripensis. The sequence continues at coordinate 114,929 of VZSC01004096.1, forward strand.
TTTTATGAGCTACAGACTTATGCAGAATAACTGCCATTGACGGGAAGATATTGCAATGGAGGCCATTGAAGCACAACTTCTACATGCAATTCATCCTCTTGAATCCCTGGGGAATTTGGCAAACATATCTCAAAATACCTTGTTAAATAAAGCACAGGTGCTGTTCCAAGCCCTACAGTTTTCCAGAGGATTTTACAAGTGAAATAATTTAGAATAAAGGACATAACTGGAATACACTTGCTGGCAATGTTTGCATTTTTAGCTTGTACCTGTCAGATTTTCCAGGATTATGCTTTTCAGACCGCCAACTGCTCGGTAGTCTGATCCTGGTGCAGAAAACCATGTTGGTAAACAGTTAACCACAAGTGAATGTGCTTTCCTGGATCAAGGATTGAATGCTTGAAACCTTGCAGAATTGAACCTCAATTTAGCTGCCTCAGCTAGTTTCCCAAGATGTCATTGCAGACATGACATCTATGTTAAAGAAATACGTTCTTGACATGCTGTTTGGAATTCCTGCAGGTAAATTAAATGAGAAGTCCTATTTAAAATTTGTTCTATTTATGATTTGATATAATTTGACTATTAAGCTTCTGGGTTTTTCCATTAAATCCTTTCATTACTACTTTATTGAGGAGCTCAGAACATTGCATATGCAGGTAGCAATTGCAGATAACAAATGTTTCCCATTTTTTACTCTGAATATATATTGCATTGAATTTAATCACCTCTGCTGCTTATCTGCTATACAGAGATTAAAAGAAATAGTACTTTGGGGACCATAACAGAAGAATTGATTTTACAGATACAGTATGTTTCCTTTTTTTTCCTTCCTTAACAAATTGTGTAATTAAAGCTGCAAACAGTTTTCTCTTCTAATACTCTCCAAAAGCCTTCACATACTCAGAACTTTTTCAAAGTTACCATGTGAGACAAAATTCTTGGTTTATGTCCAAAGATTAATTTTATTTCAAAGCTTAAAATAAAATCCACTTTTTTAAATCTGTAAGGCTAAAATTATTCCTATTCCCTTTTAAAATCAAGTCTTTATCGGGTTTGTTTTCACACATATAATCCATAGATGACTGAATAGTAAATTCTGGAACTCATTATAGAAATAATCCTTATTAAGAATTATGTCCAGAGTTAAAATGACTGGATATTAAGTAGTTAACATGTATTAAAGAGCACCATGTATCAGAGCACTGGTACAGGCTGCCCAGGGAAGCTGTGGAGTCTCCTTCTCTGGAGAGATTCAAACCCACCTGGATACATCCCTGTGCCCCCTGCTCTGGGGACACCTGCTTTGGCGGGGGGGTTGGGCTGGGGGATCTCCAGAGGGCCCTTCCAACCCCTGCCATTCTGGGATTCTGAGATTCTGTGATGAAGTGGGTATAAAAGTGGTTAAACGTGGTCAAATATCAATAGCAATGATTTTTAATTGCTTAATTTAGTTTCTAAGAAATGAACTTTCTCTAGAGGCAGTGGTGTAAGAGGCAAGAAACCCTCTCTGCACATGGACAAAATTACAAGATTTTGACATCAAGGAGGCAGAGTTGTGGAACTGTATCACACTGACCAGTGCCAGAGAAGAATATTTTCATGTTGCTCGCCATTGCCTCTGAAACGTGGTGTTCAGAGCTTCATAAATTAAGCTGGACTGGAAAGTTAAGAATTTGGCCCTAAAGATTTGTGGCGACTTTAGTCTCATGTGCTGCATTAGAGCTTTATTAAGGTTTTAAGTAATTTTAAGTGCATGCTTTAAGTCCTTAAAGCAGCTTGGTGAGGTTTTTTAGCATTTCCTCTAGAAACCAGGGAAATAAAATGAAAAAAGATGTTATTAATGCAATGTTGATTGTCCTTGCCCCAAAGAGCTTACAAATATCCAACATGTTTATTCAGTACAATGCAGTGTTTGATACTAGTTAATTATTTTGGTCCAATTAAAGAGCAGCAATATTTGTGCTTGTAGCCTAAGGTCCTCCAAGTATTTTACTGCCAGTAACCTTCCCCTCTTCCAAATCTTTACCTTCCAAGAAAAGTAGTGATTCCTTTACTACGTTACAAAACAAAATTGTAATGCTCAAACATATTTGGGTTCACAGCCCTCAGGCTGTAGCAGCAAAATGCATCATTTCAGTTACGTAGACAGAAGCCAAAAGGTGTATTTTCAGTCAGTTCAGTTACTAAGGCGGTTCTTGGCAGTGTAGATATTGTTACATGGATCACATGCCTCATCTTCTTTTCCAAGCCATCTTACAACATGACCACTCCTTCAACCAAAGTTACTTATTGTATTAAGGGAGTTAGTTTCTTTGTTTCTCTCTCTCCTTTTATGCATAACCAAGAGCTAATATCAGCTTTCTCACACATGTTCTTGTTTGAGTGTGGCACTTCCCTGGCCTCTAACTTCCAAAACATATACACAGGCTATCTTCACTTCATGCAAAAAGATTGCCTGCCCTGCATTTATCATCTCTGTTAATTTGATCATAATAACTCATCTTTCTGAATCCTTGCACTGATTTTCTATTTGAAGTAATAGCAGGCTTCTTGTCACTGGTTTAAATGCTGTGTAATTCCAGCCTTCATAATTCAGTTCTATTCTGCCTCCTATTCACAGTAACTGAAAAGCCTTTCTGGGCTCATAGCTAAAGTCCTTACTCTCTGTATTAACTTTAAGAGCTATCACTGATTCATCTGTACAAAGTCAAGCTGACTGTAATTTTAGTTACATATCAATTATTTGGTGGCATTCTTCATTCACTGACATTTGTGTGCTTGTTTGCCTTTGGTGTGGTATCTATTTGGGCAATGGTTTTGCAATTGTTTGAAAATGTTGGCCATTACCATAAATAAGCATGCGCTAATGATCTGCATATAGAATTATAGTATTGATTCTTGGGGGTCAGGTGATTACTTTTCTGCACAGAGGCAATTTAAATGCCTAAATTTTGGAGGAATGGCTCTTAGGCCTATAAAAGTAGAAACCAGAGAAGTTCAGAACAGCAGAAGGGGTAAGATGATCGCAAACTTCTTGAAATATTCTCCCTTGCCTGCATCAGTATCTGCTGTACACTTGACTGAAACCTTTTTACTGTTAATCTACAGTGTGAAGTCTTTTGTGTCTTCACCAGTCTTTGGAGAGGAAAAGCAGAGTACATCCTATACCGCCCTTTCATAGGATGTACATGAAATGCCAAGAGATGACTGTTCTCTTTATCTGACTTTTATGAGTATAATTCATTCTGGTTTGGTGACACAGTTTCTCCAGCTTTATCAGACATATGCATGGATCAGTAGGTCCCATAAGTGCATTATCACTTAATAACATGTTGAATAATACATTGATTAGTTTAGTAAGGCTTTCTAGCATTATCTCATTAATATTAATTGTTCTTTGTTGTTTTCTTTCTCATTCTTTCTCCTATCTCTTTTTTTTCTCTTCTGAACAATAATCTAAGAGAATGAAGTGAAAGTGGAATTCTGTAGATAATCCTTAATCTGTCACAGCAGGCAGATTTCTGTTTAGATCTGAAGATATCTTACGACAGATTAACGAAAGCTTCATATGACCAGAACATGCTATTTGTGATACACAATATAACATTGAATCACTATTGAAGGAAAACATTCATTTTCTCATACCACTCACTGTTTTCCAGGGAATTCTATCAGAAGGTTATTTTGGGTATGCATGAGATCCTCTATAAGATGCATTTCTCATCAACGTATAGAACATTAGGTATTTCTCTGTAGACCATGGAGCATTCAAAAAGCTTAAGATGATAAATAGCTCAGAAAAAAGCTAGCCTTTCATCTCAAGGATTCACACCAAAGTCCAAGATGACATTCAGTAAAAATATACAATTTCATACATGATTACTTGCATCATTTGGAAAGAGCTAATGCAAGCATAAAAGGTAGATATCTTCTTCTCTTTCCATTCCTTCAAAATGCTCATTATTATACTTCATTTCTTTTAAATAGTTTTTCTCCCATACATTGATGTTTTATTTCTGGTAATAATCTGTATATGTTTGCTTAGGTTTTGTAAAAATGCTATTTCTTTAATGTTTTGCTGGCTGTCTGTGTACAGATGAAAGTTCTGTCTTGTAAGAGTAATATTTAGTTTCATATACAATGGCCAGATTTCACAACTAGGCCTACGCATTTACTGAATTTGTGTGAAAATGTCCCTCCATTAAATATGAAAAAATAGAACTAATCCTGTAGTTAAGGAAATCTGACTTACACATTAGTGGTTTCTTTCCTTAATGATGATAATTTGTTGCGTTGAGATTCTTGTATAAATTACTGAAATTCTATTACCTGCTCTCACTTTGCAGTAATCATAATGCAATTATTACTCTGGGTCACATCAGCTATTTATTGTGGCATCTACTTTGCATCTAGCAGATGCCAATAGCAGAAGCTAAGAGATCAGGGGAAGAATATAGCGATGGTAAAATCTCTCCACTTCCAGAAACATGCAGATAGAGACTTCCTGTAACAAAATGTTACCACAGATTTTAATGGACTTTGAAGTATTTTTCTTCTTTTTGAATCTCTATAACTCTTTGGGCTCTGCATTACCTCCCTGATTAGAAAGAAAATCGTTTTCATGAGTTTTCAGGCAGCCAATGATAATTTCATTGGCTGCTCTATGCCCCTTATATAAGATAAAACAAGTAACGCTTCTATAGTCAACTTTTTCTATCTTGCTTAGGACATCACATGAGAAAGTATTATGCAGCTGAGGTATTCATTTACATGGGACGGTGTTTGCTACATTTCTCTTTTGCTTATGGAGTCACTGGTGGTTTTCATCAGCATCAAAGTCTCCTTTTTCAACAGTAGTTGTGTTTGAAATATTGCCCAGTTATATAAATAAGAGGCTATCACTGTGTGTCAGACCGAATACCCAATATTCGGTCTGACAAGACTTGCATATTAACTTCCTGTCACAACTATACAAGTACTTCAGAATCACGCTACATGTAATCCTCGCTGTTCTCTCAATAGCTTTCTTCAACCTACCACCTTCGCCCCTCTTTTGCCTCAGTTTGTCTCAGCTAGTTGGCAGGTGCTGGGACTTGTGAAAAGATGTACCCACTATCTCCCTCTTCCCACTCTTTTTTCATATGGATGAAAAAAAAAAATTTTTTTTGTAAATTTCTCACATTGAAAGAGATGGTTACACATTCCGATATAAATGAATTTCTAACTACTTCATATGACAAGTTTAAAAGCAAGTAATATTATTTTCTTGTTTCAAAAGATAAAATTAAATGATGTTTTCTCCACCTTCTGGCATAGTGCAAAGCTGAATTTTTTCTTAATTAGAAGAATCAAACAAGCAGGTTACTTTTGGACATCGCACATAGAAAACTGGACCCAATTCAAACAACAGCAACTGCACTGGAGCCCTTCTGAGCCAGGAGCCCACCTAAGAAAATGCCTGTAAAGACCATACGCCCCTACAGGTATACACACTAGGAGAATTCAGACTCTCATGGTATGCTTTTTATCAGCATCATGACAGTTTGGGCCATAACCCAGTATCAAAAGGAAGTATGCAGTGAATGTTAAGTTCTAAGTCATAAGAAGTTACTCAACATCCTGAATCTAAAGTCTAAAAAAATCAGTGCATTTAGGATGAACACTTAGGCTTTTCCTTTCTCATCTCTCCTTCAGCTAGGACAGCTCTTCACCCTGTTTTTTGTGCTTTGGATATATTCACTACGGGCAACTGCAGTCCCTAATCTCATTGGTGCTCAACAAGTTTGGTTTTAGTCTCATTCTATGAAATAGGGTCTTCTTTACCTAACAATAATTATAGTTACCTGACTATTGTGATGGCAACCTTTTTCCCTGCAATTTACAGCTCTTTCCTGGTACTTTCTGCAGTCTTTTTATTCGTCATGTAACGAATGTATCTTGTACTAAGTAAACAGCCTCCATCTTTGAGCCCAGAAGCATACTTCTATTTCCAGTGAAGTTACCTGGAAGTCTATTTCTATCACCAGTTGTCATATCTTTTCTAAAAAGAGATAAATAAACTTGTGTGTCTCTCTTTTACTGCCATAAAACTTCCATTCACAGAAAACGTTCTCTGTTCTTGAACGGAGAAATTCCTTTACGTCCAGAGGGCCAGGACAAGACCTGTGTGCCACTAAAATTAATTTACATTACAGTCAGTGGGCTCAAGCGGTGTGTGAAGTTTAAGCTGATCTTCTATGCAGAACAAAAAAGAACGAATGGAGAAAAGAAGTGTTTAGAGGTATTGTAAATCTGCTAGCTGGAATGTAGGTTGAGAGCTTTGTGCAAAAAGTAAAAGCATTATGCAGTGTAAGAAACACTTCTTGAAGATTCTTACTGAGTTATAATTTAACTTTGGGTTATTTCCCAGTTCTTACTTGTAAACACATAACTACCTGTAAGAACTTAACTAACTACTGTATAGGTCCCGGCTTTTTTCTCAGCAACAGACTTACTTCAGTGGGCCAGGGATTACTTAAGAGGACAAAACGAGGCCTGTCATGTGAGGAGATTCCTAAAACTGCTGAGATTTTCAACATTAGGTATGGGACAGGGTATTAATTTCTTAGTAGATACAACCGGGGAAATGGACAATCAAACCTTACCATCTGTGTTAAAGGGAATTTATATTGCAATAGATGTTCATTACAAAGTACAATACTACATAGGCTATGAAGGATGAAAATTTAAGAAATAACTGTCAATCATTTTTAATGTGTATATTTTCTAAGCCCAAATTCATACTAAGCGAGCCCCCAGCTAGCATTGTATTCTTCACTGCCACTCTCACATAATTTACCTTTTTTTCTCTATAAGACTGTGAGTAGTGCTGCAGGTACAACAGTTTGTAAAGCAGCAGTTCAGACTGTACCAATGAAGCAGGGAACCACACTACACTCTAGTATTCTGTTGAATATTTTTTTTTAAAAAATCAATTATCACCCTAATAAGTCTTTGTATCTACGAATATATACAACTTTTGTAGCTGGAGTGGCTGAGTATAACAAAGGAGAGGCTGCAGGGTACTGAGTTAGCTTCAAATGAGCTAGTGCATCTCCACATTGCAGGACAGTGCCAGTCAGAGGTATTGACCTTAAAATTCCACTGCTTTGGAGCTTGAATGTGTCACTACAAGATACTGTACTATCAGTACAGAGATACTTTAAGCAGGCACCAGATGCAGAATATGAAAAAAAAATCAACCTTAATATAAGCACACGCATCTGTTATTGCTCACCTGTGTCTAATGCTTTATCTAATCCTTTAATAATTCATGCTTTAAATTTACAATTCAGTTCTTTGTTGAAGAAAGTGGTGATCATTACTTGAGTATATAAGAATTTAATTGTACTGTGACTGAGACTTGGAATGACTTTCCTTTGACTAGACATTTGCTTCTTTTCCCTTCATCTGTTCACTCCTATCAGTCTTTTTCTCTTTTAAATTTTTGTGCGACTCTTAACGGAACTTCTTGACATATATCAGCAGAGCAAATGTACCATAAAGAGGAAAATAATTGTGACCACAATCCAAATCAACAAGGTATTTTTTCCACATCAGCACTAATCAAGAACTTTTAAATTTAAGACCCAAAAGCATGACTTGGATGGCTGTGAAGAAGACATATAATATGAATCATATGGGAAATACTACATTAAAAGAATAGATTCATTTCTGAGGCTATTTTTATCGTAGTTAGTTTTTATAGTGTCTTATTAACAAGTTTTACTTCTCAGATTTTCAAGAATTCAAACTTCCTGAAATATCACTTTTCATATTCATTAGAGTATTTTGGAATACGTGAATTTTGCCATGCAGGTTATGGTTAGGTGATATAGTCACTAAAGCAGATGTTACTTAAAGGATTTAATTTCGCATCTCCTAATCATTATATACTTGCAAGTAGAGAAATCTTTTTTGCCCCATTGAGTTATTAATAATGAGAAAGATGTAATGAGAATTTTACTTAATTGTTCAAATCTACTTTAGATCAGCGGTTTTGGCAGTCTTTTTATTATGATAACAGTTGTTCCAAGTTTGCAACCCAGTATTACAGCTGATAGCGGTCAGGAAAGCAGCATGGCTATGAAAAATTTGAAGACAGTCTCACCCTCCTTGCTACCCCTGAAATCTTCAAGTAGAGTGCAGGTCCTCTGTCCATACAGCCTCAGCTCTGTTGAAACAAACACTAGGCCAGCCTGCACCAGTCAATGTCATAGTACCATAGGCAAGGATAAAGTAATCATTTAACAGCACCTAGATTCACATCTTCTGTCATGACGCTTCTTTAAAGGGACCATTCGTTAGCTGAGAAATTGTCTCTTGCTGAGCAACATCTTATTCCAATAATGCTCCAAGTGACTTCAATGGGACCTCTGATTTAATATGAGTGCTGTACACTGTGTGAAAATATTGGAAGCTAGTGTATGAATAACTACAGCTGCAGGATTTACACCAAACTGATATTACCAACCTTTACAATAATTCCAAATGACTTTTCAGCTCAAGGATATTCATGTCCATTTTAATCATTATTATTATATCACTTGTTAGACAGTGCAAGAACCCAACTGACACTGCTAGCTTTATGAGAACAAAACAATTTTATTTACTCCTATGTTCAGTAATTTACTAGTAAAAATACATACATTCACATGTGCACCAAACTATTTTGGTGCTAAAATGGTTGCTTTATTTACGTTTTTTTTCTGACCAGTCTTGTCAGTTTTCAGTTTTAGGTATCTGGGTGTAGCACAGAAACATTGCCATGACATACTTGGGCACTAAGGAGTGAAAAAATAAAAGTAGCTAGTGTCCAAAATTTCACATCTGGACGTTACTTTGCACTGTGTTCATGTGATTTTTGCTGACAATTTGTTAAATCTAAGGACTATGCAAAAATAACAAATAAAAGCTGTGTGTAAATAGTGTGCAGATTATTTTTAAATCTGTTTGAAACTTTGCTGGTGAGTGACCTCTGTTACATGTAATGTGTTAATTACCTATTATATGTTCAATAAGTGTAATCAAATAATTAGTTCCAATTAAACCTCATATTGAGATGTGCAAATATTAAAATTTTTTTTTTATATTTTTAAAGTGTTTCTAAACCCCAAAATTTTGATGCACAGTTTTCAGAAATTTTGGGTTTGTTTTCACTTATTTTCTTGAGACACAGCTTCGGTCAATATGATGGACTGTAAAATGCTGTTACACTAGTTTGAGTGATAAGATGATGCGGGAACTTTATGCGAGAAGTTTGCAGTACAGTTTCAAATGTCAAGAAACAGATTCGAAGAAAGCACTTCCCAAAACTTTAGTGTGCACAATTGTAAGGGTGTACTCTGTGTGTGTAATAAAGCTAATACACAAAATTATTGTAAAGGTAAAATACTGCAGTACTCTAATATGACATTTGTTCTGCACTCATTCAGAGCATGGTTTGCTGAAGTTACTGCAAAAATTTTAGCTACTTCCATTAATGGTTGAATGATGCCTTAACTTCCCTCTTCTTTCTCTAATCTTCTAAATACCAACAATTGTGCAACATTTCCCTATATAGTATTTTTTTGTATTAGTAGGGGAAAATACCAATTTTGCACAATACTGGTAAGCAGTTTTTATGTGTTCAATTACTTTCATCAGATTCTGCAAATACTTAAACTTTTGTGTGTATTCTGATCTATGTCAACACATTTAGTCACATGCATAACATGGAGCACATACGTTAGTGTTCAGTTGCATTGGCCTTTAAGAATTTCAGTGTCCAAGACAAGCAACACATAATACTATGATATTCCCCTCCTTCTGAAGTGTTTGATGAGTTTTTAACAAAGAAAAACTTTCATCCTGGCTATAAATAAACGGCATCTAAGTTCAACTTCTGTAACTCTGTCTTGGTCCGTGAGTTTCCAAAACTAGTAGTAAGGTTTCTTTCACAACAGAAGGAGAAAAGCATCCTGATTACTAGAATTAAAATCATATTTGCACGTTGACTCATTTAAAATATTATTGTAAAGCACCAAGGATAATTTTCCCTTTTACTTGAAGCTTTTAAATATTGTTTCTCTGTCTATTATTTATTCTTTAAAATTATGAGGTCTGGAAGCTGTTAGAGGAAATTGTCTTGGCTATCAGATGGCTATGAACAGAAAACAATGTTTTGCTGAGATTAAACTTGAATTTGCATTATGAAGAGTTTATTTGAAAGCTTATGAAATAATCCTAGCAAAATTCCTGTCAGGCTGTTGTTCTGAAAGACGAGTGAAAAGAAGGGAGTGTGTTAAAATAAATATCTGGGATTATTTTAGTGGAAGTTTTTTGTCAAAATAATCTGAGACCTTGTGTTCATGAAATTCTGCAAAAACTCATTTTCCATTGCTGTATTCACATAGCAATCACAAATGATTCTGTAAGAATCAGGGATACCTTACACCTGTCTTACTCCCAATACAAAGTGTCCCTCATGGTAGGCTCACCAAGTTTTATTTAACTTTCTACTCCATTTTCAACCATTTGAAGTTTCTTTTGACAGGAGTTCTTCACAAAGTCCTTGTGTTGAGAAAGTTACTCTAAAACCCAGCAACTTTTACTTTCCCTGGCCAATAATTTTGGCTTTTATTTTGCTTAGAACTAAAATCCTACCACTGCAGCTACTAAGTCTGATTTTTCTTAAACAAACAAACAAAAAGCAAACAGAAAGAACGCACTTTTTAGTACGGTCGTGTCCAGGTAAAAGCAGCGGAGAAGAAAGAAGGTAAATTTGAATGAGCCTGTATGAATACAGCATTAATAGTAGAAAAGAGAGCGGGCACTAACTTCTCTAATGTATCAATGACAACATGGCTTATACAGCTGTCAGGAAAAGTCTATTACCACTTGATAGGCCAGGTACTTTGCAATGCAGTGCTACTTTCTCATCTAACCTGTTAAATGCACAGTCTACAGATTTTGCAAGAATGTCTGGTTCAGTGTAATGCTTGGCATTGCAGCAATACTCACTCCCCCCCTCCACTTTCTACTCGTCCACATAGAAACTCTTTCTTCCTCTGCTGTTAAGATTTTTACCTCTTTATATTTATGTATACAATACACATATGCAGCATGCANTGGCTTATGCAGCTGTCAGGAAAAGTCTATTACCACTTGATAGGCCAGGTACTTTGCAATGCAGTGCTACTTTCTCATCTAACCTGTTAAATGCACAGTCTACAGATTTTGCAAGAATGTCTGGTTCAGTGTAATGCTTGGCATTGCAGCAATACTCACTCCCCCCCTCCACTTTCTACTCGTCCACATAGAAACTCTTTCTTCCTCTGCTGTTAAGATTTTTACCTCTTTATATTTATGTATACAATACACATATGCAGCATGCATAGGTTGTCTTCAAACAGTACTTGTTTCAGTGGTGGCGGGGGTAAATGCTGTTGTAAACATTCATCTCATATGAGCAGCGAACACTATTCCACCCCATTGCTGTACCATCAGCATTAAAAGCATTTCAGTAGCCGGGAAATGCAGGCAGCAGCCCGCTGCCTGCCGCGGGAGGGTTGTGCAGAGATCTGCATCCCTGTCCTTGGTCCTAAATCCTTGTGCTGGCTCCGTATGGATGGAACGAACGTACAGCGCTTCAGAGCCCTTAGCCCAGGCACAGCCATGATGCGGCTGCTTAGGTGAAAACAAGCATGAATGCACTGACATTCTGCCCACAAAACACAGCCGTATTATAACTCCATGCACTGTAGCAAACAATAATTCAGACATAAAAGCCTTCATTAATATGGCATCAAATTCCATTAAATACCTGACATGTACCACCATCATACACACCCGCTGCTTACCCTCCCTGTCCATTTCAGAGCGACAACAATTGTAAGAGAAATAAAACATTGTAAGATCTCAGCTGCTAGGAGATAAACGAATGCCACTATGCAAACCTCCAGCATTCTCACCACAGCTCTGCAAATTTGCAAACAGATTCTTCACCCCCCAGCCCTCCCTCTCCCCCCATCCCCCCCCAAACAGAATCAGAAAGCACATCTTACCACTGGATGAGAGAGAGGAACAGAAGTGCCCACACCATCATTTTGAGAGAAAATGCAGGATTCAAGAATGCAGTGCTCCCCAGGCTTGTTGGATTTGGAGGAATCATCTCTTTTTCTCCCCCCCACCCCTAGTTTTTTCCCCTTTCCTCTTGGTTGCAGATGGATCCGTCCCCTTCTTTAATTTTTTTTGGTAGTGGTTCTCCCCCCTCCCTACCAGGTCCCGTCAGTGGGATGATACATTGCGCCCAGCTGCGGGAATTAATATGCAGGGGGACAGAAATTAGATCTGCACAAGCCCTTTGCAGATATAATCAGAAAACGTCAGCTCAGGCAGCAGGCAGCAGCTTCCAAATCTAGGGGAATAATATAATTGGGAGAAAAGAAAAAAAAAAAAAGCCAAAACCATAGACACTCAGAGAATAAAAACAGTCAAGGAAAGAAGAAACACATACACATGCACACATTTAGGGAACCACTCACACACATGCAACAAAATCTGATAAAGCAATAGCAAAAGTAAACGAGAGAAAGAAAAAAGAAAAGGAAGAATAAAGCAATGGAGCTTCTGCCTGAATGCAGATTAACTCTGAGGTCAAAGTGGAAATGATGCACTCTGCTGCAGCACAGATTAACACATGCGTGGTGTCAGCCGGGGTGCTTTTTAACCTTTGATTACACATATGCAGGCAGCCTGGATTTTCATTTTGGAAGCGAGAAGGATTTGGCAGGCATAAAAGGGGAGGTTGGAAGGAAAAGCTTGCCCTATACTGCTGAGCATCATCATTTTTCTAAACAACCTGGAAATCGTGATTGCAAAGGGAAAAAAAAATGAAAGGATGGATGGGGGAGTGGAAAAGGGAGGGATGGTTGTTGCTAAGTAACTCAGGAAATGGGGAAAGCAGCATTGGTGGAGTCAGTATGAATGAGGTGGTTTGTGTGTGTGATAGGATTAGGGGGAATATGCAAGGTTTTTATATCCCCTCCCCCTAATAAAACCAGGCTACACAGACATGGGAAATGCTTCCTGGCCAGAGGGGAAACACTAGATGTCTATAAAAGCTGGACCTTGCCAAATTTTGGAACCAAAATCCCAAGTTCTGTTTTCCAAAAATGCAATTTAGCAGCTACTAGTAGAGTAAAAATATCAGAGAATCTCATTATTTCCCTCAAGTAAGAGCACCTTGGTCTTAAATAGACACTTAGACCATGACCTAGAATAACAAAGATTTATGTCTCTGATTTTTTTTGCCTAAAACCAAAGCAAATATAGACAGCATCAAGCCTCCCCAATGCTGTTTATAAACTGGGAGATTGATGTGCAAACATAATCATCAGGAACTGGGAGATATGACCTGATGTTATTTCAGTTCAAAGCTCATCTTTCTAAAACTCAAGGGAGAAATAAAGAAATAGTTGTTCTAAAGAACACTTAAATGGAGAGGAAGTAAAACGCTCCTAATAGAACAAAAGTATCAAAATTTCCGTCCGGACTGAGTCTGATCTGAACCAAATTTAACACTTGGATACTGCTCAAATCTGCCAATACCCAAGCCAATCTGGTAATTCCCAATATACAAATGCAGAATGAAATTTATCCACCAAAAGTAGAGTTACAGTAGTTGTTATCCCTGATTCTCAAAAAACAGATCCAGCCTTCAGCCATCAAGCTATTTTTTTTTCATTTCTGGTCATGATTCATGTAACTACAACAATAAGAGATAGATCAATATTGAATGAAATGCATCTTGGCCCCTGGGTAGTTCTGTGATAATTTGAGCCCATATCTAACGCTGCCACTGTATTTTTATCAGTGTTTATAAACAAACTAACAAGTTATGAGCTTGGTTCTTAACATTTCCAGTCAATGGTCCTATTCTTAAGTCACCTCATCAACTTGTGAAATGCAGGCGCTTCAGAGATAAAAAACTATAAAATATTCCAAGTGCTTTCCCCGTAACTTTCTCTCTCAGTGTACGTATGTACGTATGCATATTCAAATACCAACATTTGCTCGTGGTGCACTTCATTACCTGTGAACATGACACTTTTGTGATTTTATTGCTGTGGTCTCTCTCATCAGTTATCAAAACATTCCTTTGAAGGTTAACAATGCTGTGTATATTTTGATGAGGGAAGCAAAATTGTTGATAACTAAGATTTTGAACTGTGCAAATAGTTATTGGCTTAGCTACAGCATGTCTGCTGCAGCATAGGGAATATCAGCTTTACACTGCTCTTTATTTACTGAAATTTGTCCCATAGCAGAACGTTTCACAACTTTCTTGTCTGAAAATAGTTCCTGGACTTCCTACGAAATTGTTATGCAGTCTCACTCCAGAGGTTCAGCTCATTATTCTTGTTGAGAAAGGCAAGGGATCTGCAGTAGAAGAAAAACCTTCTTGTGGCAAATCTTAAGAGCTTTTTTCCAGGCTTCCCATTACATAGGGAGTACGTCAAAAGGAGCTAGATACTGTAATACTCATCCGTGACTGCTTAGAGTTTATTAAGATGTACAGAGACAGAGCCCATTGATAATATTACTCCTGTAGGTATTTTATTATCTGTAGCTTCTACTTACATTGTTATTTGGATATCAATGAGTTTTGATGGACAAGCATACACTGAAGATTGTGTAGATTGTTCTGCATGTTAAAACTTGCATCATCATTTTACGATCAATTTTTCTTCTCAGACGTGTCTACTTTTAATTTTATTTTAAGGTGTGTGTAAATGACATTTAGGCACCAACTTAGGTTGTGGCAATTAGGGTCTTCGGCCTCTGATACAGTCTGTGGACCACACAACGGCCAAGTCAGGTTTTTCAGTGCTCCTAGACAGTAGATACCAGAACTAACATCATTTAGGTACAAAAATACTTGACCACGATGCAAAAAACTTGTCCACCAGTAATCAAGGAATAGCCATTTTGGCAATAAGTTATTTCAAATGCAAAATTGTCCTTGCAATTATTTGCAACCTTGACCTGAAGGAAGAGAAAGCAAAACTAGGTTTTATGTTTAATGATTTCAGTATTATAATCTCTGGTTGTGATAATAACCTTTGCAGAGAAAAAAAATGTTTGTCAGTAGCAAATATAACTGCTATCTAATAGGCTGTTTTCTATTTGAACACGTTGCCTTTGAAGCACAGGGTTCTGCTTTTTGTGCCCACAAGCTTGGATCAGACAGTGATGTTTTAGAATTCCATCATAATAAATTATCACAAAGGACCAAATGTACGTGAGGATGCTGCCTAGTGTGAAATGTTTTCCTGACACCTTTTGTGTGATAAACCAATCCCACATAGTGCCCCTGGGCACAAATGTGGTATCTTCACAACAAATGACTTAAAGTTTTTTTTATGGAAAAAAAGTCTTATGAAGAATACTTAAACATAGAAGTGATTGTTCCAAAAGAATGCATTCTATATCAGACCAGAACAGTATTCACAAGAGTATCTTACTATCCTTTGCCAGACAGCTGATCCATTTACCAAGAAGTTCTCAGTTCCCATTGTTTCCCCTAGGTGTCTGTATCCTTAAAGCCCAAAGAAAACATGGCTCTTGCTTACTCTAGAATTGCTTTTTCCTTTGTATCAAATATTACATCATACATTAACAAAGAAGACAAAATATACCTGTGAAAAAGCAAATGCAAAAATGAAAGTATTATAAAAGATAGATAAAGCAAAAAATGGACATTGTTGATGTCAATATATTGCCAACTTGCCCACAAAAAGATTACTTTTTTTTTTCTTTTATCACATGTTCATATTTGGAAGTTCCTTCTGTTTCAGCTTGTAATGCTTTGTATTGCTTTAGACAAAAACAACCAAAAAGAAGGTAATTGCACTACCTCTCAAACGGCATAAGATTTGGTTAAGTAGTATCTGGTTTTTATGGGTCATGTTAAGGATGGTTTCTGAAAGGCAATAGAAGGAAACATCTAGGTAGCTAAATTGTCTAGTGATAATTTAGGAGACTGTTAATTACATCACAAGTAATGTTTTGATGCTTAGAAAAATATATTAAATGTTTCAAATTATTTTTATCCAGAAATAAAATATCCTAGTTATTAAAAAAAGCCTTTCAAATTGCATGAATCATGTATTTAAAAAAATAGCTTGTTTAAAGCTATATATAAATATATATTTTATAGTAGTAGTAATGACATTGATAACATTTTGGTTTCCTCCAAGATTCTCTTAGCGTATTCTGGCCCTGGGGAAATACATTAATACTGATTTCCTGGGGAAAATAACATCCAATATAAAGCATTTCTTAGATGGAATTCCAAGCTTTGACACAATCTCTCATTTTTCCCTTGGCCTTTCTTCTAATACATTTTCTGCTCATCAGGAGAGGTATAAATGCATATTTAAAAACAGGAACAACTAAAAGTGAATCTCGCAAAACTCCTAGAAGAAAGGTAGCTCATATTAATGTACCTTTATTAATGTATATATGTGGTTGTGGTTGTGTATAGAAGGGAGTGTGTGTTTTCCTCTTAGCTTATTAGTTTATTATCTCATTGATAAAGAAAAGTCTATACTAGAGCAGGAACTGCCAGGTCTGACTACTTATTGTCAATCAAGGGACTGTGGGTGGACATTTCATTTAGAAGACTTAGACGTGTAGTTTTCTTTTGGTTCATGTGCAAAATGCAGATATTTTGTGAAGGAGCGGTATGGAGGTGGACTGAATAGAAACTGCACTCTTTAGGGCTAGCCTAAAGTCATAGTTTAGAGAGGATTATTGACTCCTTAATGGACAGGGCATTTGGGCCTTTCAAAGGTATTTTTTAAGCAAGTCTAACTGAGTATTATCGCAACTGCACAAATTTTTATATTTATATCAGTACTAAGTTGATGAACTATGGTAGGTAATGTATCCAAGTACAGATCTGCCTATTTTGGCAAATGTAACTTAAATCTAATTAGTTATTGTTATGTGACTATAAATAGTCCCTTCTTAATATTGAATCTCACTGCTACTTTTCCCTGGTAAATATTGGATTAAGGAGTCAGACAAATTGCATATCATTGCGTAGAATACGGATATTCTAGATTGGCAAAGTAGGACTCCGGATGGATTTTATTATTTAACTGACAAAGTATCGTTTAAGCATTGTTTCAGTGCTATTTATTAGAATTAAAATGATTCACTTGAGCTGTCAGAATAAAATAAAAATAAGACTAAGAAGGTGAAAATAATTTTTTCAAGAAAGTCAACCTACTGCATTTTTTAAAAAGCCAAAATCTCGTGCTGCTTGGAAAATTATTTTTTAAAGAATTATTTTAGAGCTTAGCAATAAAAAAATAAGAATTCTTCCCTAAAATATGCATACAGTGGTATTTCAGGTTTTTAAGCAAAGTGAATATTTTTTCAGACATGTTTTTATTTAAACTGTCTCGTCAGATTTCTATTCCAAGTAATCCCTTTCTGAGTATTTGCCTTACAAGAAAAAATGCTGGTAGCCTAAATACAACCAAAACACAAACCCAAAATACTGTGTTTGTTTATATGCTTTGATCTTGTGCTGAAATAGTAAAGAAAACAAGTTGTTGGCTAAGAGTTCTCTCACTGTACTTAGATTTACAAGCTCCTGCCAGCAACAGACTTGACAAATGCTATTTTGTGCTGTAAACATCTAAGATTCTCTTATCATAAAACTCCTTCAGCAAACTGCATTCCCCATCTCCCTGCCACTGACCTGAGTAAGCTTTTTTGTCCTGTAATACAACCAAGAGGAACCAAGTTACGCTAAATTCCATTACACTAATTTCTTATGTGAAGAAATCACTATACTAAGATACTT
Organism: Steatornis caripensis; assembly: GCA_013398225.1. NCBI lineage: Eukaryota > Metazoa > Chordata > Aves > Caprimulgiformes > Steatornithidae > Steatornis > Steatornis caripensis. The sequence continues at coordinate 132,831 of VZSC01004096.1, forward strand.
TCTGAGGAACATAATAATGGTTGTTTCCTCAACAGTTTTATTAAAGCCTAAGAGAAGTCTCTGCTCCATAAGAGTTTCAAAAAAGCGTGATTTTCAGGAGCCATCTATTGACATATATTCATATATTAGTCTTTATCACGGTTTCTTGTGCACAGTATTTGGAGTGTGTTTGGAAAGAGCTTAGGTCAAAACCCTGTGTTCCATCTATAGCTTCCTCCCCATACCTTGTGCTAAATCTCTTAAGTTTAAGATGAAAGGCTTTTGAAAGCATCCCAGGGAGGCAGTCTTTGCTTCATGTAGTCAAGCACTGAACTGAAGGGGAAAGGAGTTGTCCTCTTACTCCTGAGAGAAAAGACTGAGGGATAGCAGACAGGCAATGCAGTTGTCGCTTCCAGGATGATGCCAGAACGTTTCCAAGGAGAAATGAGGGAATCCTATTCACATAATATGTACTGTCAGGGGGGTGAGTTTAGTTGAATTGTTTTAAGTACGATTATGATCAGCAGTCATTCAACCTACTTTTATACTTCTTTTGGAAGCTATCTTTCGATACCTGGATGGCATAAGTAAAGCGTTACTGCGTATATTCTCTATTTAGCAATGAGAGAGGAAGAAATATGATGTGTACAGAAGCAGCTCTGAATACCAAAGGGAAAGACACATTCGAAATCTGAGAAAACAATTTTGAAAGGATACTTTTCAATAACTATGTTCTGGTACTTGAAAATATGTACATTGGAAAGAGGTATTCTTGAAATCTTCTAAGAAACAGCACATTTATGTTGCAATATGTTTGCAAATATATTTTCATCTGTGTATGCTCACAATGGACAGCATTAATATGTTCCATAAAGGATTTGTTGATGTTCTAAAGCGCTGCATAGAAGAGAGCTATCAACACTCAAATAGCCAGTTTGCCATTATATTAAAAGCATTCACTATCACTCTATTTTACATGAAGGTATGGGTGAGTGATAAAATGAGGAGCAGAATGCATTTTTTTCTTTAGTTGTTCAATTCAATAATTTTTTTTTATAGAGTATGACTTCATATGCTTTTGGAAAATTAAACGTTGAAGAATTTTTCTTATTTACTCTTACAAAAACATAGCATTCTTGAGGATGCTAAATCTGTTCATTTAAACTATGTGCATCTACAATATAATTTTTATTCCTAGATGAAGAATGAAAATTCTCATAGAGCAGGAAAACATGGTTCAGTAGTTTTCCCTAATCTATAATGCAGCAAGAACAACATCAACACCAGATGCTTGGTTTCCTCACAAGAAAAAAAGACCTCAGCTATCTCAAGAATGAGTACTTCTTTCAGAAAGAAGCATATTATCAGTTTTTCCACAAATATATGTGTATTTTTCAGAAGAGTAAAGTCTGCAGATTCCTGCCAAGAGGCCACAGGAAGCAGCTTGAAGTGCATGCTTAGAATAAAGCCCAAGCTCAAGTCTCACAAACTTTGATGAGAATTAAGAGCACGTTTAACTGCTGTCTATAACATGACACTTATCTAAGTCCAGGTCTTACTTTGCATGAGGAGGTGCAGCCTTTTTTTTCATCGACAGAAGAAAAAGCCACTCCTTGACAGAAATCAGCTCAACCTCAGAATGTAAATTTTCACAACTGTAATCACTATTTTCTCAGTAAAGATATTTTTGCTGTTTTAAATTTCCTCTTGTACTAGGAAAGAGAGATCTAAAACTAAAAAGTTGAGATTTAGCAATAGAAAACCTGACTTTGTTCATCAGTGAATATTTTACGACACTGGTCTCCAATGTTTCTATTATAGCAAACATTCAGACCGTGCCATTCTTTCTGTCAGACCCAGCCTCATTGACCTTTTCTGTGGTTGCCATCCCTTTTGTATAGAGAATCTGATTTGACATATAATGTAGGTTTGCTATTTTGCTTTATGTTCCCTAACACAGAGCAAAAAGCTCTGTATTTCCAGGCCAGATTCGGTATTTCCTTTAGACGTTTTATATAATCTTAAGATCTATTTTGATGTATCATTATTTCCTATGACTGCAATATTCAGTCCATTTCCATCAGCAAGGCAGTATCTCCTCCTCAAGCAGATGTGAGGAAAACTTGCTGCCATTTGTGTAAGAACATATTTGGGCACACGTTTTTGTGCAGGTTGAGTGGAAGAGGAATGCCTACATCAGGAACGAATCCAGAGTACTGAAATCTGTGCAGTCTATGCTGTGAAATTCTTACAGGCAACCTTGCCAAGGTAATGTTACGTCCGTCCTGTCTAGTCATTACAAATGTTTTTTGATATCTTCCTCCAAAACATTAATGGAAGTCGTAGGCCGTAAAGAATGCTTTTCCTTCAGAAACGAAGCAGTCCATTCTCTCCTTTTAAGAAAGAAGAAAAACCAGAAAAAAAAATGTGCTAAAGTGCTATATTAATTATACACAGCAGTATAAATAGTTATCAATAAAGTATTCAACATCTGTTTTACATGTCTATGCTTGAGTTATAAGGTTGGCTTATTTTATGTTTGTGTTTTTGCCTTTATATAATGCTGAAGAAGAAGTCACATAGTATGACCTTGTTTTCTGTTCAGGGTAAGCCCTTTTGATCTCTATAACCAAACTTTCAGCATTTTGAAGGATCACATTCTGTACAGTGGATGCAAAACCACTTTGGAAATAATACCTGATAACAGTTTGCATGTGCTATCAGTACGCATTTGGACTCTGGGCTTTTGATATTGGGTACGATATTCTCATGAGCAAAGTAGGGATACATGATCTTGTTCTCGAAAATTGTTCTCGGTTATTTTCAATTGTTTGGTTTTAAAATACAGGTGAGTTCTGAATAGGATTCATCAGGTGTCTATTCTATACTGTTTATTACTAAATATATTAATGATCAGGATGATAGTATGAATAATATCTGTACTATATTAATTAAGGATGCCAAGCCAGAGGCAGGAAGGGGTTGGGCATGGCAGGGAATAGGGTTAGACCTTAAAAAAATAGAAGTGGATCTGACAAATATATGATGAATTTCAGAACATTCCAGAAGAATAGCCAGACGTCTTGAAAAAAGTTTTCAAAGGAAAAGGAAAAAAATGGAGTAAATGCAGTTTAGTCTGAAAGGAATTATGCCAAGTTTTCCAATATCTACCTGTGGAATGAGGAAGGGACTAGCTGGTATTTCTAGGATAATATAGGATTATAGGATAATAGACATTTATCACAACTTCTTAGATTAATTATGTTTGGGTATAGGAATCCCAGAGCACTGGAACAGTTTGCTGAGCTCAAATATGTGTATGAGGTCCCTTCAGTGTTGCTTGCTGTGACTGGCAGATAAATGCTATGTATAAGTTAAATAATGGGCTGAAATTAAACAAACAGAGAATTGCTCAGTTAAGCTTTTAAACACAAAAGTAAAAAAGCAGTCTCCTACCTGTCATTTTATCTGTAAGAACTGATAGAAATTCCTTCATTTAATAGGGCAATGAAAACATTCGATGCCGCAAAAATAAAGGCATGCATTTTTCATGACTTAGATGAGACAAAAATAATGAGGAAAACCACAAATATTAAAGGTAATGAGAAATCAGGCGCATGTATTACAAAGCAAATGGAGAAAAAGTAATGGGAAATTAGGAGTATTGCTTACAAGATCAAAAGAAAATGAAGGGGAAAAAAGTGATTTCCAGGGATATTATATGAAGTTTAGAGCCTCTTTTCATCTCTGTCTCTCAAGTTCAGTTTTCTGACATGAAAGTCCATTGCTAAGTAATGACTTTCAGGAAAATATTCCAGGGAAAAACCTGAACCTTATTACTTTTCATGTTATTTGGTCTTGCGTTACTTACAACATGCTCAGAACTCCAACTGCACTGAAAATTTCTTGAAATTGCTGAGACTGAAAGAGACCTGTAAGGCTTTTATTCCTCTTTACTGTTTGTCTGCTTGTCTTTGTTGTGCATTTGCTTAGTAAACATTAAAGAGTAGCATCATTCTCTTACAGTGTCCTCTTTTGCACCTATAAATTACATGGACCATATAATAACATAAAAATGGGATCTGAATCATCCATTCTCCACTGAAATGTAGAGTGTGTGATGATCTCAGTTGCAGACTAGATCCTAGTTTTTACCCATGTTAACAGATTTCTGTTTCAGTGTTTCTTTATGGTTTTAAGTTTTCAAGAATCCTAATGCCCCACACCATAAACTTCCTAATAAATTTTAAACAGTGACTCATCAAGGAAAAATGAGGTGATGTAGTTCTGTATCATCCATAGGCACCACTTAGCACGTCATGTGTATACTGAAAGAAATATTTCCTCTACAGTGAAGGCTTATACTCACATTTTTGTCCTTAACCAGCTACCACAGTTTATTTTCTCAGATGAGATGAGGCTTTGGGAGCTGCTTTGAGGCCGTACTGTGATAGGAAGTACAGAAATTGTAGGAATTTAGTATTTGACTCTTTTCAGCACTATAAAGCTCTCAGAACTGGGACTGAGAACACAAAATCTCTCTAAAAACCTGTCACAGAAAAATGTAACTTACGGTCAGCCTTAAACCTGAGGCCTGAGTACATTGTTGGGATATACTTACAGAATCAGACGACAGGCAGGAAGGGACTGCACGAGGTCTCTCATCCAACCTCCTGCTCAAAAGCAGTGTCGTGAATTTAAACCAGGCTTTTCCTGGCCAGGTCTAGAAAAGCTTCAAGGATAGAGATTTCACAACCTCTCTGGGCGATTCATTCCAATCCTTAATTATATTCGTAGTGAATTATTTTTTACCCTGCTTTGATGAATGGCCCTTTTCTCTGGCACTGCCTTCTGAGTCGCCTCCCAGGGAGTCCTGGGGAGCTGTTCCACGTGCAGCCATTTTCACGGCCCTCTGGGGACTCACTCAAGTTTATCAATAACTTTCTTGTATTGGGGCCACCCAAAAGGACACAATGCTCCAGATGTGGTCTGATGAGGGCCAGGTAAAGGTGAATTATGACCTCCTTGCTCTTTGGCTTCATCATTGCCAGGATACAGTACTCCCATTTCTTCCTGCTACCCTGCCAGTCAGTCCCCAGCCCTTACCTTGGTGGACGGTTAGTCCATCGCATATGCAGTACTTTGTATCTGTACTTGCTGAATTTCATGATATTCCTGTTGGCCATTCCTTCAGCCTATTGAAGCCTCTCTGAATCGTAGCCCTGCCCTCAAGCACATTGGCAGTATGTCCCAGTTTGATGTCATCCACAAACTTGATGGTGATGTGTCCAGTCTTCTCTAGTATAGAATTTTATTAACAATAAAATGTAAAATGTAATACTGCTAGCTAAACCAGACTGAGAATAGCTATAATAAATATTTCTTTTACATTAAAAAATATTCAAATAATAAAATTAATCATAAAATACCATCCCAGAGGTATATATATTTCTTTTATTTAATTGTGCCTGCTTTTTATGCTAGGTGCTTTGTGTACCTTCTCATGGTAAAAAAAAAATATTGATCTGTAAACTGCCTTTATTTTCAAAGGAAGCTGGTTTAGTTTCCCAGTTCTTTTACAGTAAAGGCTTTATTATCAGAGAGGCTGTTACAACTAATGAGTTTATGTTTCAACACAATCCCATTAGAACTTCAGTAAATTAAACTGCATTTTAAAGTAAAAATAACTGAAAAAAAACCCCAAGTTCAAATAAATTTAAACATACTAAACATTATCATGTCTAGCCAGGTTAAGATATTGATTATTATTAGCAATGGTAATCATTAAACAATTATGCTATTATTAAAATTGATCATGTGATAATAATGGTTAGGCAACATTGCCTAATTTGAAATCTGAAAGCCTTGAGATGTGTGTGCTATTATTTGAGAGGCTTGGACTGAAATTAATATTAATATATATATTAATAAAAAATAAAGCAAAACAAGAAAAAATGAATTAAACCAACTAGTATGAGAGCGCTTCATTTTGAATATCTCTGTATCTACTGTCACTGTCAGATACATAGAACCAGGTAGAAATTGAAATGGGAGAATCTGAAAATTTATCCACTTGAAAATGGAGTGTACTGTCCTCTGACACAGTACTGAATCCACTGGTGAACTGATACTACAAAAAAACCATTTGAAGGAGGCTTTCAAGTACGTTTTAATTATTGGTTAAATGTTACACCCTCCTCTTTGTTTAGAATAGTGTCTCAGAAGCTGTAAACCAAGATTTATTTTCCTGAAACTTTTGATCTTTTTCATTCAGCATATATTGATTTAATTCTTCCATAAGAACAACCTAAGAAACTAATTCACTGTACGCTTTCATCTTTGTCTGGTGATGTCAGCAACAGCGATGTCAGAGTGAATCCAGGAATAAAGGGTAACCTGCTGCTTTTATATCTGCATGTTTAGCAGTAGGCAACTGCAGCATTATTTAAACTAGAATTTCAAGGAAATTCTATGGTTGGTTTTTGCAGAGGTGCTTCTCAACTAGGTTTTGTACAATTTCAGAGCAATACTGAGGAATAACAGAGTCAACTTTTTATGCCTCTTGGGTAGCATGTTTGCATAACCACCAGCAAAACATTTACTTATTTATGTATTATTAATCAGGGTCTATGAAACAGGTTCTAGGAAAAACACAGAAAGGTGCAGCAAAGCTCACAAGTTTAGATTCAAATCTGAAATGTCACGGTCATCAGTGGAGATATGGAAAATCAATAATTCAGAAATTTTAACTGTTTTAAAGCTGATTATCCTACTGGCCCTGAAGTAGTTTTTTTAGATGTGAAATTTCTTTCTTTCTGCTCTTGAAATAGATAAGCTCACCCTACTGCCCAGAATTTGGCTTTGAAGTGCCCAGGCAGGGAAACATGGAGCTACCCCCGTGCTTCTTGGACAATTGCTCCCTAAAGTATGAGAAAGAGCACTGCTGTGCCCCTGTGCTGCCAGCTCCCACTCGTCTCTAACACTTGACCAGAGAGAACCAAAAGCGGCATTTCTTGCAGGCAGAGTGCATTGTTGAGATACGAAGGGATTTAAGCCACAGGTTACAGTGCATTAACATGTGCACTCTTTGTTTTTATAAGTATAATTTTCTATCTGAATGTAAGACTATTCTTGCTTTCAATAAACAAACATTGTTCTTTGACACTGTGCCACTCAGTTACATTTCCTAGGTGTTTGTTCCAGGCTGCTGCAGCACAGCAGTAATGGAATATGTGGATAGTTTTTCAGGGAGGAAAAATACTACTTAACACTGTTTAAAAGAGACAGCAGATGGGGAAACTATTTCCCAAAATAATCCTCCCTAATGGACATTGCTGTCACAATCCTGCAGAAAGAAAGAGGAGAAAAATCTCTTCGCAACATCTGTGAAAGGAAATCCTGGGAAAACAAATAAATTGGGCTCTTTTAAACAGACAAATGACTGCACAAGGACCCAGAGTTATTTATACATAGTAACATGTTTGCTTAGTTACTTCTTTCATTTTGTTTATGGATGATTTAACTGGATTTTCATATGTGTTCTATCAGATCACGTTCCCAGCTCTAGTTCCTTTACACTGCTTCAAAGTACAGACAGATATTTGATTAAGCAGCTGGGAAATTCTTGGCATCAGGATCGAAAAAGGTAAAGCCAGTCAAACTTAGGCCAGGTTTTTTGCCACTTACTCTTGTCTTCCTCACCAACATAGAAAGCAAAATGTTGAAATAGAAAATTTTCCCTTTTTTTTTTCTTTAAATGCCATCCATATATGCAAATATTTCTCACCACTTCTGTTCTCCTTTTGGCAGTGAAGAAACAATTAATCTGTAAAACTTCAGAGTTCTAGTTCTGGCCCCATTCATTTTTTAGTGTCTTTAAATCATATTTTCTTTATTCTGTTTGTTGACCTGGGCAGTGTCTCGTGTATTCCTTTGTAGTGTCTAGAGGCTAATTACAGTACTTGTTCTGTGTCGTATCGTTCATTACAGCTGCTCTCTAACATTTTGGTTCTGCATTTATAAGTAGACAGTTTTCTTATTTTTCACAGCTCTTTTTCAAAAGCCTCGCTATTTCCAGAATTTGCATATTCATTGTTTGATTGGATCTATTAGATTGTATGGAAATAAACATGGATTTTCCCCTGTAGCAAAATGTCACAGAATGAGCTCCAGTACACTAAAATGAGTTAAACTAGGGGAATGAAACAGAAAAAAAAAAAAGAAAATTGTGCTGGAAATAGGAATAAGAACAGATGGCCTAAATTAGCATTTTTGGATATTATATTACATAAAGTGGTAGGAGGGAAACTAAAAAGGTAAATAGCAACCTTTTTAATAGTAGGAATGTTCTGTTGATACTCTCTTATCCCAGCTAATCTACAGTAATGAAGTAAATAAATAGCCTTAATAAATGGTAGTTATTCTCTTTGGCTTGTATGGAAATGTACGAAAATGGAAAATCACACTGTGATAGTACCAATTTCAACATGAAACTGGTTGATTAGTTACATTGGAATTGCAAGGCTACCTACAATAATTATGAGTGTCTGATCTTTGTGGCTTTTTAAGACTTTTGCCTTTATTTGAANTCTTTGGCTTGTATGGAAATGTACAAAAATGGAAAATCACACTGTGATAGTACCAATTTCAACATGAAACTGGTTGATTAGTTACATTGGAATTGCAAGGCTACCTACAATAATTATGAGTGTCTGATCTTTGTGGCTTTTTAAGACTTTTGCCTTTATTTGAAAGGAAATATTTATTGTTTTACATTATCATATCTGCACGACTCATTTGCAAGTTAAATTCACAGTACTATCCATCAGAGACACTGCCACAATGTGTCTGCAAAAGAAAGAGGTGTCTCTCTAGTTTCTGGCTGGAAGCTGTCTACCACACTTCATGCTTGATTTCTCCAATATCTAGCTCTTTATTTAGAAGCTCAGTTACTACCCAAAATTTTGCAACATTGCCAAGAAACTTCCAGTTGAATTCAAGCAGTAGTTCTTCTTTTATTGTGTGAAAAGAAGCTTTGTCTATACCAGGAAAAAAAAAATCTTTTTCTCTGGATTTGCTTCCATTTATGCCAGCAATATTTGTTTAAAAACATAGGCAAACATTGATGAGAGCATAATTCAGACAAAACATAGACAAAGGGGTTTATCTAGATGAAGCCTAGATACATTAAGGACTAAAATAAAATACATTATAAAATAGAGCTGTGCTATACTCAGAAGACCAGATGCAGTCAGATCCTCACTTCAGGTGAACCTCTAGTGCTCGTAAGCTTTAACACAGTAATGGCAGGATTTTTCAGATTTTTAAGCAGTTTTTATACATCTTTCACAGTCTCCATAATCTTTCTTGTAGGCATTTTGTTGGCCTACTCGCCTACTCACTGACAAAGTACTGCTGGTAAATTCAGTTTAAGAGCTATACTTTCACATGCATTCAATGACTTTTCTAGCCTTACTGATTCTACTCCGCCAATAAATTATAGATTTCTTCCTAAATCTTACTATGAGTATTCTGTTGTTTAAAGACCAAGCAAGAGTCTGTAAAAAATAGCTGCCCTGATAAAATCAAGAACACCATTAACTTGGGGGGGGGATTTATGTTGTATCAGAGGCATAATAGGAAGAATGACCTCAGGAAATGAACCTTTAAAAGTACACAACTCACTGCCTAGACTCAAACAGAGTTTTTTTTTTTTTCCCCGGCAGCTTTTCGGAAAATTTTCTTTCTATACTCACCCTCACTTTCTTGGACAATACTGTACACTTTAACATTGAAATACTTCTTTATCAGTGATGTCTCAGAGTAGACTAAAGGAAGCGATGTCGGTTTTCCATGTGATTATTAACTTGTGTTAGCTTGGCTGAAAAATGCTTGTGTCAATTCCAGAAGTATGAGTGATCAAATTTCATCAAATTCCAGATGAATCTATAAATAAATCTGTCTATAATGAATTAGTATAGAACTTAAATGTATTTTCACATCTGATCTGATTTATTAGTCTCTGTGTCGTATATATTTTATTTTATTCTTGTTACAGTTTTACAACACTAGAAGGAGAAATATATCATAATTAAGACAAATACATATTTTCAACTATTCTTTTATGTAGAGATGCTCACCTGCTAGAAGGTCACAATAATGTAAATGAGTCATTTCCAGGAAGGACAATTTTATTTTGATGCAAAATAATTCTTATTTAGGCTAGTGGTAGAGAGGAAAAACTGAAGTCAAGAGTCAATCAATAATTCTCCCATAGCAATTGAACCAACTGTAAATAATGCTATCTGTTAAATATAACTGGTTTTGATAGAAATGTTCCCATAAATTTCTTTCAGGCTCTGCTGAACCAGCAACATACGTTAGTCCTATCAGACGGAGAAAACCTCTTGTGGAAATACAGTAAAAAAGCCTCAAGGGAAGGTGACGAGTCTACCATTACATTATTGAACCTAGAAGTGGGTCTGAGTGGCAAAAGGCCCTTAAATGGTCAGTTATCATCCGTACAGTAACTGTCTAAATTGTGTTATCTATTGTCGTTGAATCTTGCTTTTTGAGAGGAGTCCTTCAACGATATTCATATCATGATGCAAAAATAGTATCCAATGATCTTTTATGAACTGTCTTACAATTTAGGAAGCATACACTCTATTCTTTAATTGTAATTAAATTTATTCCCTTTGATTGAGCAGACATTACAAGAAAACTGGTGAAATAAAACTAGGTAAAAAGCATGACATGAAGGTTTTCTGTACTGAGTATTTTCTGTTCCTATGTTTCTGGAAACTTTTCAAACTTTTTGCTGAGTGCAGAAAGTATCTGCTAGAGTCAGGAATATCTCTGGTGCCAAATCAACAAGTTTTTTTCTTCTCCTGTAGGCTTGCACTGACTGAAGGTAGATCATACAGTTGTAAATTTATTTGTCATGGATTAAAGGGTTTGTGAACACAATGACAGTAAATATGCATAGCTCTGTATGTATTAGTTGATGATTAAGCTGTCCGCTGTGAGCAAGCAAAGTGCAAGTAATTTACTGAGTCTTTGCATTTTCTTGGATATTTATAGCATAACACTGGTAGCATTTTCTCTAGTTGCTTTTGAATTCCTACGTACTATTTAGCTTTATTTTCACTCTCATATTCTTCATTTTCCTTTGGTGTTAATTCAGTTAACAAGAAATGAGATATAAGATATAAGAAATAAGTTCTTTTCCACTATTTTGAAAGTAAGGTTCAATAATAAGAATATGTGAGACATGGAGTAACTACAAGGATTTTTCAATCTGGGCTATTATAATGGAGCTTAGCAATAAGGTGATTTTTTTCCTGTGATTGCTTACCATTCTCACATGAGGTCCATTAGAAATCATAATGCAAATGGTCGACATTATGCAGGAGGGTAAGAATAGAAAATTTCAAAACATTTCAAAGTACCCTAGATGAATCACAAGTTTAAAATTTTAGGAATATGAAGAAATTTGTAGTTTATGTACATCGGGAATAGAAATTGGGTACAGCAATTTTCATGACAAGTCATATGCTTCAAGAAAAATAACAAACTATTGGTAGGAATCATATGCATCAAAATACTTTATGAGCCAACTTTAAATCAATATTAACATGAAATATTCACAATGAATACAAAGGAACATGTGAATTGATATAAAACATTCATCTACTAAACAATTTACAGTGGATATTTTTTCTGTTCATCTATCCTACTTTCAGATTATGCTTATACTCTTTTAAACTTGTTCACTTTTTTCAGCAATGAATGCAGAACTCCTTTGTAAACAGGTTTTATTACCAAAACTGTATAAATAAGTGATGGTTTCAGTTCAGCCATCTAACAGAAAATAAAATTTGAATTAGTCCAAATAAAATCTTCATAAAACTTGAACATATTTTTTTTTTTTAATTATCAAACACTTCAATCAATAGCAAGGGCAACGAAGAGTTAGATTTGCAAACTGCCAAAAGCACAGGGAAGACCCTTTCTCTCCCTTCAGGGAAAAATTAAAAAAAAAAAAAAAAGAATGTTTGAAACTGTGATTTATCCAGCATTGTGTAACACCTAGGTTCAATTTCTTCTAACACATAAGAGGATCTCCACCTACAGCACCTACAAAAGCCTTTTAACCAGTGCATTGTGGGGTAACATGGAGAAAGGTGCTTGCTCCCCATTCCTCTGTGAGATGTTACTGATAGTTGTATATTCTTTTAAAAAATTACTAAACCGAGGCATCAGTTTGTTTGTTTCTAATTCCCAGCTTGAATTAGATAAAACTAGAAAAAATAATAGAAATAGAATCGCCTATGTTCTGTGAAAGTATCTGGTAAATACATTTACTATATTAATAGGAACAAAGAGGTTCTACGCTTGATCCAAGGCTAACAGATGAAGGAGATAGATAGATAGATAAAATACAAGCAGGTAGATAACTTGGGTGCTACCTCTTCCGCCATAAGCTTTGTACGTCTCATTTCCCTGTCTGTATAACACAGTTAAAAAGCAAGGGTTTCTTTTTTTTTTCAAAGTATATGTAAAATCTCAAAAGAAATAACCAATTTTTCATGTATGCATGAGCTACAGTGCCAGTTCTGTTCTCTGCTCTGACTGCTGTTGTAATAAAGATAAATTAACTACCAAGGTCTTAAAGCAGATTAGGCTTCTAAGCACTAGAGAAATCTTAGTCAACTATTTATGTTTGCCTCTTGTTCATAGGATCACATTGGCTCTCTCTTTAGCTCAAAAATCGAACTGGATCCTCTTAATAAAACTATGACATCATTCAAGGAGTTACTATATGCAGATTTTCCACTTATAATCAGATCATCATTTCCTCTATCAGTTTGGTAGCATTATTAAGTGACACTTAGAAGTAATCTTGATGATTAAATGAGCTGTTCTTCACAACAAGAATATAATTTTCTGTTTTCCATGAAGAATACAAATCAAGACATAATGACTGAAGTTCTGTACTTGGCGCATCTATGTCAGCTGTAAGAAAATTGGTCTGGAGTTTTACTTCTTTCTTTACCTACTTCTTAAATGTTTCCATCACTTGTGCTGTATCTTTCTTCATGTTTTTATTTGATAGTAAGGAATTAACTTGCTCCCAGAGGCAATCCTGACTATAACTGTGAATAATTATTTTTGTTAGTGAAATTGGAAAAAAAGGAAGGTGAATATGCTGATTCAATTGGTCCCATTGGTTTCTTTTGGAGTTGTCAAACATTATTATGACATCAGGTGGTGTCTCAATTTTTAAAATTTATTCTACAAGCCTCATGTGAGCAACTGGAAGCATTATTCTTTTCACTCAGACCTCCCACTCAAATGTTATTCACACTATATTTAAATGCTGTTCAATACAAGGAAAGTCTATCTTGTTGCCCTTCTTGTTCAATATGATTGAAGATATTAAGAAAATGTAAGAGATATTTGATATTGTGGCACCTTTAATAAATCATTATATGACTAATTTTCATTAAACACAACATATATGGTCTCTTAAACCTCCTAGTGACGGGTATGTGTAAGAAATAGCAGCAACTCAGTTTATGAAGGACTTTTCAAGCATGGCTTTGTTTTCCTTTGATGCACAAGTGTTGAATTTTCCTTTCTGCAAATAAAAGGCTTTAACTGCTACAGTGATAGATTCTATTTATAAATTTTGACAGCTGAGACTTAATCATAGATGGAAGGAAACCAGAGATGTGTTTTGTTAGAAGGGAACCATATTCACATCTTCATCTGTATACATTTTATGAACTTTGAGCACTATATTCCTGTTTCGTACATGTTTATTCTGTTCTTTGCTGGAAAGGCTAGAATTTCCGGTTTTATACAAGGAAGTTATTTCAAATTCTCAAGTCAATTTGAGAACTGATTGCTATCATATGAGCGTAACCTACCTACAAAAATACTAGGAAGCTGTTTGTACTAGATTTTCAGAACTCTAAATCCTAAATGTCAGTGCCTGTAGCTATAACATTTGCAACAGTCACAAACTCAGGTTTGTTTCTGTCATTCAGTGTTTATATTAAAATAATAGTCAGGCTTATGTGAGGTACTTCCCACTAAAAAAAAAAAAAATCCACAATGGAACATGTGGAGTAACTTTCTGGCCTCGCTTGCACTAGCAGAAGTTTAATGTCATTCGTTGCCCCTTTTCTAGGTGTTTAACATACCAGTCACATGTTACAAGAACATTTACAAAAAGAATTGTGATCATAACAGCAGTAATAACTCCCAGTATCTGCAGGTGGTGGCCAAAGAATTGACAACGTATCAGATTGTGCATTCTTCAGGGAAGATGAAAGAAATGCTTCACCTTAAGGGGTCAGTAGTCAAACTGTCAAGCAGGCAAGAAGGCCACGAGCAGTCTAGGAGTGGACCTCTCCTAGCCCAGAAGTACACTAGGGAGGAATTCCAGCTTTACTAGGTCAAAGGCTTGCAAGACAGCAATTCAGCCAGCCTGATTAAGAATTGGAAGAAAAGAACTATATAATGCTATAAATACATAAAAATTGATTAATTTAAGAAAACAAGTGATTTATTCTACTTATCACTGGGATTTTTCTTTTACATCACACAATCCTAATTTATCTATTGGACTGCACATCTTTACTCCTGTCTATACATTTCAATTACAATATGTTTGTTTTTCTGTTGCTTACTCAATCTTTGTTCCTTATTTCCTTAAAGACAGTTTTATTTTATTTTTAATAATGTATTTCAACACAAGATTTTGGAAAACTCCAAAAATTAGGGAAGGAATTTCCAAAATGACAAGTGCTGTCATACTTATCAAGGAACATTTCTGTCAATTGTAAGTGCTTTGCTAAGTCTGTGTCGTCAGAACTGACTAGTCAACATCTAACTTCATCAGTTCTTTTAAAAATTAGAGAAGTATATACATATTAAAAATTCTGTTCTGTTGGCTGGGAACACAGTATTATTGTTCAAATGTCTGCAGCAGTATGTTACTTGATTGTTCTTTTTGTCGCTCGAATTCAATTTTAGATTATGTTTAAAATTATCTGCTATATTCTTGGTATCAACTGCCAAGCACATGATATTCTGGAAAGCTGAAACTGCTAAACTTCTTAAGCAGATTTTTTTTTCCTAAATGTTAGCTCTAATTTTAGCACTGTTAACATTGTCATCTTGCAATTATATAGGGGCATATACAACATGACCTGCAAATAATGTATCAGCAAAGGGTTTTCCCTCCTACAGGCTTCTATTTCAAATGCTTCATGAAATCAGAAAGTATGTAAAAGTTATTCTGAGCTACTAGCCCACCTACAACATGTCACCGTGGATTGCTAAAAAGTACTATTAAAAAATGAATTTAAGAAGGTGAAGAGTATAAGAGTCGTTATTACGTTTGTTGTGATGGAATTCGTAAGCTGTTCAGCTTTGTGAGTCAGTTAAAAGGAAAGGAGAGAAAGAATGTAATATTTCAATCCACAGCTTCACCAAAGTAGGTTTGTGAGTTATTATGTTGCCAAGTGCCAGATGGTCAATGACTTATCTGAGGACTTAGATAATTTATTGAAAATCCCATTCATTCATTTCTATCAAATTTCTGCCTATGAACTATTTTAGGTCTTCTGTCTTACTCTCTTTCTTCCTATGCAGTGAGTGAGTAAATGAAGAGATTTGACATGTCCTTGTTGCTTTGCACTGTCCTTGGGCAGGAATTCATGGGGGTAGTTTGAGCTTCTGGTGGAGAGCAAGACAGGATATGTCGAATGTACAATGACTTTCCAGTTCTGAGTAATTAGGAGACCTCTAGCTGAGAGGAAAGAAAAGAGTTGAGCTGGGCCAGGCTGGTACAAAATTCTATAGCAAATCATTCAGCAGACACTGACAAGACCAAAGGTTTGCAGTTCAATAACAAAAACATGCTTCTGTGCAAGGACAACTACAGTAGGCCAAACAGCAGTCCAGGTGACCGTGCAAAGGAATGGAGGGAACAAAGAGGCTCTATCTGACAACTGAGCTTATTTTTGCCGCCTGGGAGTTTCCTCCTTTTTTTAAATTTCTCAGCTCTTGTTGTTGAAAAAGATTTTTTTAATTTCTAAGAAGTATGAAATCAACACTATTAATTGCCGCAGACACCAGAAGTCTGATAGAATAGTGTAGTAAAAGGTGGCAGTTTGGAAATTTTACGTAGCTGAAAACCGAAGTCCTGGACTATGGATAAACTTTTAAGAACTGAGCACAGTTATGGAAGGAATTGGCAAATCTTATTAACTTCAGTTGTTCTAGAGTTTACTCTGGAGTACTTTCTCAAAAATCCCACTTTACAACAATGAACATTAGTGAGGTTTTCTAGCTGAGATATTCTTTAGCTAGGAGTTTTGAAACAGAAATAGAAATTATTTTCACAGTGCTCTGAAACAAGTCCAGCCCACAGAAAGTGTAATTTCATCATATCCTGTATAGCTGTTCTCTCTCTCAGTGATGCCCTTGTTGCCTGAGTACTTGCTTAGCTGTACTGCACTCAAATGATCTTCATTCTTGCTTGAACTTTGGACTTGATGTACAAGGAAGGCAAATGTAGAGTTAGGTAATTAATTACTCTGTTCTTTAACTTGCGGGTAACTTCTCTTAACTGTCTGCTCTTTGATCCCACTAGGTAAATGATACTTCTTTTTCTCATTAAGAAAAATGAGAGGGAAAAAAGTAAAGGACTGAAATGATATCATCAGGATTAAACAAAATAACAACTAACAAAACAGGAAGGGAGAATGAATTAGCCCAGAGTCAAGGCACATTAATGAAGAAGGTGATCTTCACTGATTTAGAGCCAGTATTTATGGCTGGAGACAAATAGAAATTAGAAATATACCTTATTTTTATTTCCTTGCATAATAACCTCACTGAACAAAGTGATACATTGCAAGTTACTTAGGAAATCTAAGAACTTAAGGCTCTTAAAGATCTTAAAACTTAGTGAAAGCATTTCAAGGCTTGATAACTCCCTGTTGAGGCTGACTCTGTCTTTTGTTATGATCTTTCACTGCTTTGGACTTGGGATTAAGATTTTACTTTAGGTAAAAGCTAGATACTAATGTAACATGGAAAAAAAAACCAAACTGGTAAAGTAGCTACCTGCAACATTCACTGGGGATCCAATACTCTAATAAATTGTTTGTGCAGATGAGATGTCTATCACTGGAAAAACAGGACATTTTTAAGCTTAGCTGCATTTTCACAAAGATACTATCATCTAATAGTCTATTCCTCTGTTGAAATCAATAGGGGCTAGACAACAGACCATTACTGGGTATTTGGGGCCAGTATCTTGCCTTCAGTCACCAGGAAGTCAACATCAGAGAACGTAATTGAAATCAGGCTCCTCAAGACATAAACTAATAATCTACCTGCTGGCCTTTTTCTCTGAAGTCTAAACAGCAAAACTGGAGCGAAGCAGTCTTAGCATAAGAGAAATTTTACATAGTGGTGGGAACTGATCCAGCCTCTAAATCTTTGTAGTATTCAGGTCTGGTGGTTTTATTTATGTTGTAGCATGTTGCTTAGTTCAGTGTGGTTGTCACTGCCTGGTATTGTTGTTGGGCTTGCACATATGGCAGTAAAGGTGAGAAACCCGCTTATGCTCTACAAAATTAAATCCTGCACTTACCACAATAGAGTACTGAATGAAAAGTGGCATAGTTGAAGTAGATGAACTCCACTGAATGTCTCATATCTTAGCAAAGAAATACAAGT
The DNA here is from genome assembly GCA_013398225.1 of Steatornis caripensis. Lineage (NCBI taxonomy): Eukaryota > Metazoa > Chordata > Aves > Caprimulgiformes > Steatornithidae > Steatornis > Steatornis caripensis. The sequence continues at coordinate 150,573 of VZSC01004096.1, forward strand.
AACCAGAAGAATCCTGCAACCTGGAGTAATAAAAAGAGATAAGAGGAAAAATTGTGCTGGTCTAAAATTAATTTTTCTGAGGGCAGGTGTCCTGGTTTGGGCCAGGACAGAACCGGTTTTCTTTTAGTAACTTTGCTTTTTAGTTAAGTCTCTTCTGAGAAGCTGCACTCTCTGAAATTAACTGCATGTTTTTCCAGACAGTAGCTGCTTCTAGCAGTGATAAGGCTTGGTGTTTATAGTTAGTGCTGGAACATCAGAAGCAATGGTATGCAGAAAGGCCCTTGCTTATAGTTATCCCTATGGAGACCAAGGTCGATGCTTGCTTCTGCTAACTTTCTTGTGCGCCGGAACTGAAAGAGCAGAGAAGTCGTCACCCCTGCGACCCTGCGGTGGGGAGGAGCGGGTCGGACAGGTGACCCAAAACTGACCAAAGGGAGTATTCCATCCCATACGCGTCATACTCGGTATAAAGCAGAGGGATCACGAGGGTCTCGCTCTCTTCTTCTATGGCCGGCATCCGAGGAGGACTCTGTCTGATTCTTCTGCCTTCGATCCCGATCCGTGCATTCCTGAATCCAGCTCCTGCCTGCTGCTGCTGAGTACAGTCCGGGACTTTCCTGGGGCGTGCCCCGCAGCGTCCGGGTGACGTATTCGTCATCAGTGGGGGGGAGCTCGATATCGGTTTTGTACATATTTGTATATTTGTGTATATTTCATTATTATTATTATTCATTATTATTGTAGTTAGATTAAAGCTGTTTTAACTTTTCTAACCCATAAGTCTCTTTCCCTTTTCTCTTTGCCCCCCCACTTTGGGGAGGGAGGGGGTTAACAAAGAGCGTCTGTCATTCGCTTAACAGCCAGCCCAGCTTTAAACCGTGACAGCAGGGGGCATAAATGGAAGCTGTATGGTGTTCCATAGCAATATTGCAACCCCCATGACAGTATTGTGCCCAAGGTTAACAGGGACATACCATTAATTAGTTATGTGATTAACAGGAAACATAGATAATGCTGATGAATCTATCATATAAAAGGGAAAAAATTGAAATAGAGTTATCCAAATGAAAAGAGAAAAATAAGTAAAAAATTTCTGCTCAAAACGATGTGCTAATCTACTATTCTATTGAATTTACATTCTAGTACTGGTCTTAGTAAAGCACTGTGTGCCAGTTTGGGGTATTTAGTGTGATATTTAATTTAAAGCTATGATTGACTTCTGGAAAATCTAACAAGCATTTAGTTTCATTCATTAACATCTAAAGATGCAGTATTCATCATCAGTTATTTTAATTAATGTTCCCCTTCAGCAATGATATACAACAGTTAGGTGACCTTGACTAGAGAACATTCCACACTATTAAATAATAGACATCCAAAAGATTATTTTGATTTCTATGTCTGCCTGATTCATGCATTCCTTTGGCAAAACTTGCTCTTGGTAGAATAAAGCCATCTATGCAATGAGACAATTCTTTGAATCTTAATCCATTTTTCTGTAACTTTTAAATTGAAGTTTAGCTTCCTTTGGAGGGGGGGGGGTTATTGCTGCATATTAAAGGTCACTTCCTGACGAATTGTTTTTGCCCAGTGACTGCCTGTGCTTTGGAATTTTTATTATCTTTTCCAGATAATTCTTAGAATACACGGACCAGAAGTTGCAAGTATTAATAACAAAATAGTACATATTCATAAGACAACTTGCATAAGTGCTCCTCTAGGATACTTTGGATGAAATTACTCACTGAACTTAATCAAAAGACTTAGGGGGAAAAATGCTTGTATCTGCCACTTAACATGGAAATGATCCAAAGGCAGGAATAAGTTCAATAAGGCTGAGAAACACTCAATAAATGTATCTTTATGGTTAAGGATTTTATTTAAGAAATAATGTTTAATAATAAAGAACTTCAAAGAAGGATAAATGATTAGGTATGACAGGAAGAAAATATTTTGTCTTGAAAATGTATTCTTTCAAGTCTACAATTTCAATTCATGGTCTGTTCCAGTCATGAACAGTATGGTACAAATTCACTGT
>VZSC01004102.1:6451-20514 GCA_013398225.1 Steatornis caripensis
GGGGGGGGGGGGGGGGGGGGGGGGGGGGGGGGGGGGGGCTTGGCTGGGGCTGGGGGTGATTGATGGGGCCCCTTCCCCACCCCGCAGCAACTCCCTGGGGTTCTCGGGCGGGATGTAGGGGAGCAGAATCAGGCCACGGAGAAGTGCCTGGAAAATTTTTGGGGCTCCTCACTTTTTCCGTGGGGCAAAGCTGAGCCCCTGAGTTGTCTGGGCGGTGCGGTGGCTCTGCCTGAGTCGTGAGGCCCCGCGCCGGCGTCCCGTGGTGGTGGGTCCCCGCCAAGGTTCACGTGCGGAAACTGCATTAAAAGTCCTGAAGTGAGAGGAGAAAAAAATGCCGGAGCAGGAAGCTGATGGCGAGAAGTGAACCAGCCCGTTGTGTGTGCTGTCGGACCAGGCACAAAAGGGGCCAAATCCACCCCAGGACCAGCGCCCCGCACGCTCTGAAAGCGGCTGCCGGGCAGCGGGCTGAGCAGGCAGGAGCTGTGCTGCAGGAGCACCGGGCACGGTGATGCACAGAAACCGAGCTTAGCACAGCTGGATCTCCCCTTGTTGGCTTTGGCCCGGAGTACGGCTGGGCCCAAGTTTCGGAGAATACATCCTCTTGTTCTATTCCCCCCTGCTTCTCCAGCTGGATGCTGCAGGCTCCGCTTCCCGGCTGAACTCTTACGCTGCTTTGTGCTGCAGCCGTGTCCTGGGGCTGAGGCAGCTGCAGGGGCTGAGCAGAGCTTAATTTTTCTGGATTTCCTTCCATTTGCTTTTCTCTCCAGGTGGGGTAACGGTGAACGGTTAATGCCCGGACCTAGAGCAGAAAAGCTTTTGCATGGGAACTTGCCGCCAGCCTGGGTTAGGAGGAGTGCTGTGCACTAGCTGCTGTAAGATCGAGTGTGGGTTATTTTAAAAAGTGGTTTAGAAATCGGTTAAATGCATCAGAAAAAACGCCCTTGCAGCTTTTCTGCATTCCCAGCCGTCAGCCGCACAGGAGCCGTGTGTAGGCAGAGCATGGTTCAGCCTCCCAGTTGTACCGGTGTCCCGAGCGGGAGCAGTGGGACCTGGCTGAGGTGTGTAACATCTGGGAGCCCGGGGGCATCCGTGAGTGCGCGATGCGGTGTGCCCGTGGTGGCGGGGTCTCGCCTCCATCCCAAACCAGTCCCTAACCCACCCTCCTCTTCCGCAGCTCCTGCCGGAGGAGAACGTGGACGCGGGGTGGGCGAACCCGATCTGGGCTGGACCAAGTTCTTCTCCTTCAGACCCCACTTTTGCAGTGTGCAAAGCTGGGGAGGGGCACAGGGGTCTCCAGGACCCCCTCGATTTCCATCTGCCCAGGCTCCAGGGGCCAAATTTCATGCCGAGAGAATATCCCCGTCCTATCTCGGAGAGCGGCTTTCCAGTTGCGTGTCTTGAGCTCTGAATTCTTGCTTGCATCACTTCTTGCTTGCTTTCTTTTTGGTTTTTTTTTTTTTTTTTTTGAGCGATGAATGGACAGGGTCCGGTTTGTCTTTCGTGCTTGTTTGGCCCTCGTGACGTTTCGGTGCAGAGCCATTATCGCTTGGGCAACGTCCAGGGGCTCTGTCACGCACCACGGAGCCTGGGAATTTGTGCTCGACTCCCTTTCCGATGCTTTGCAAATTAGACTGGCTAACTTGGTAACGCCAAGCCTGCGAAATGAACGGAGAAACTGAGGTGCCGGAGTGGTTTGGCCCAGGCTGGTGCGTCATGGGCAGGGTTGGGTTGGCATTGCCATGCTTGGTCCTATTTCCCAGCCTGAGACGAAGCCCGTTTCCTGGAGTTTGTTCCTTGGCATCCCTGGAGATGGGCCCAGTGCCATGGCAGCCTCCCCCTGCCCTGGGGGGACGGGTATGTTGCAAACCAAATCCTTGAAATAGCCACAGGTAGTTTGCAGAGGAGCCTCGGAGAGAAGAGGCAATTGTCTGCCTGTGTGGAGTATGTGGGGTATAATTATTTTGTTGAGGAATTAACAGAAAACAGGAGAAAACAGAAAGACCTTTGGCTGATGAGGTTATTTTTGTCCTTCCTTCCCTCAGCAGGGAGGAAGAAGGGGAGCAGGGGCAGCGGGAGAGGGGCTTTCCTAATGGGAAGCAAAACCAGTGCAAAGATGCTGGTGGCAAATCCATCTCCAGAAGAAAAAGCTTTCCCTTGGGTTGGGCTCTGCTCGCTCCCACCTCCCCTCTTTCCCGTCCCAGCAGGACATCTGCTGTGTGGGGCCACCACCGCGTCCCCTCGCCATGTCCCCCCTCCGTGCCTGTGTCCCGGCTCGGCCGCAGGCGCCGGCAGCTCTGCGGCTCTTCGCTTGGAGCCGGGCAGGGACGGGACGCTCGCACACACGCACTGTTTTTCCTCTAATTCTTTCTGCCTGTTCCCAAGGAGTTTGCCCCGAGGTGTAACAGGAGGCGGAAACCTGTTGTATGCTGCAGCCCCACCAACGCAGCCTTCAGAATAACGAGCGGCTCTGCCCCGCTCGCCCAAAGTACTGGGGTCTGGCTGCCTGCACGAGGGTGCTGCCACCCTGCTCAGGGTCCTGAGCACCCACGGGTGCCCAGAACAGGAGAGGCTGGGCAGGAGTTGGTGCCACCATCACTTGGGTACCCATTACTGGGACTCCGTCCTGCCCAGGGCGGGGGGCAGAAATAAAGGCAACCTCCTGCAAGGTCAAAATAAAAGGGTCTTTGCTTGTCTTAGCGCTGATTTTAATGAAACTGCTTGCAGATTTGCACACAGACATCCTGTAAGTGCAAAGGCGCCAAAAAATAACCCCTAAAAGAAACTAAATTTTTCTTTTTTTACTCCAGGTAAAGACTTTTTGCACCTAAGATTCATTTCTGGTTTTCTCTCACAGTTTTTCGTCTGCTCGTGAAAATACTTCTTTTTTTTTTTCTTTTCTTTGAGTAACAGCAACAAAACTCAAAAAAAATAAAAAAAGAAAATGCAGATTTCTGGCTTTTTTCAAATGTTTCTGGTTCTGAGCAAAACAAAGCAGGCCCTTTGGGGCTGTGCCGCTTGCCTCCCCGGCGTCCCGGTCCCGCTCCAGCTCCTTATTGAATTTCCTTGGAAAGCGCTGCTCGGGTCTATTAGTTGCAGAAACCCAAGCTGTCCTCTGGGCAGCTTGTCCTCTGTAGTTTTTCTGATTTTTCCCAGAGCTCCGCCTTGCTCGGGCCATGTCCTGCACAGCCTCCTGTGGGCCGGGCACCGGCAGCCGCCCGGGGCTGCGGGGTTTGGCATGGGATGGAGCCGGATTGATCCGTCCCGGTGCTGGCAGCCCCTTCCCCTGTCCCCCCCAGGGTGCTGCGCTTGGGTTGTGCTGCTGGAAATGAGCTATTGCATAGCAGCAGGGATGGGGAATAGGGATTTTTTTTGCCCCAAATCCCAGTCTTCAGGCATCGCCCACTGCAACCGCATGCACGCACGCTTTCGCCCAGCTCTTCTTGGTCTTCAGCCAGGCTTTGGCAGCCTTGTTGGACTTAGCGTTTGACTTGGAGGGAAGGTTCCCCCTCGCTCCGGTGCCGCCCCGTTGCCTTTCCACCGGTGCGTCCCCAGCTCTGCGACGGGGCGGATCGGGGAGCGGGCAGTAGCTTCGGGAAGCGCTTTCACCCCAGTCCCAGCCTCTCCCGGGATGCTCCCTGTGGGCGTGCAGGAGGCTCCCAGCGCCGGCGCCTTCCCCTGGTGCAGGTGGCCGTGCCCGGAGCAGGATGGTGCTCACCCAGTTCGGCTGCTTTCGGTGCCAGGGCTGGGCTGCCAGCACGACGTGTCCCCCGCGGCGGCTGTGCTTTCACATCGCGAGGAAGCAGGTCGCCTCGCAGGCTCCAGGAGCAATTATTCGCTCCACCCGAATGGCTTCATCTTTGGCCGGCCTCGCCGCCTTCCTTCAGCGAGCAGGCATGCTGCTGCCCTGCAAGCCATGCCCTGACCTTTGGAGAACAGCTTGCTTTCACCTCACCCTGGCACTGTTCAGGCTCCTCTGAAGCTGCTTTGGGGTCTGTGCTTAGAAGAACCCCCAGCCTAGCGAGCGTGCGCACCGGCGGGATGGTTGAGCACCAGGACTGCAAAGTTTGGGGCTCCATTGCCGTGGGATGTTGCTTTGGGCAAATCCCTTTGATGTGCCTCAGTTTCCCTGTCAGGCTAAGCAGCGATAAGGCTCTGTTCCGTAACAGCTTAGAGCTGCAGCTGTGCTGATGTAAAACACACGGAGGTCAGGTAATGTATGATGGGCACTGGCTTCAAACCGTACGCGGGGTAGATCTCAGGATGAAAGGTGCTGCATAAGTGCAAATTACTGTTCTTGTTAATAATGATGTCCACCAGCTCATATTGATCTGCTCTTCAATTACGTTTTTTTAAGGACTCTTAGCAGGTTAGAAAGACACAAATTTTCCCTGGCATAACCTGTGCCTGTTTGACCCCATAAGGTTACGCAATTACTGTACTGGCATGGTCCTTAATTAGACTCTCCATAATTTTCCCCAGCACAGCGCTGCGGCTCCTTGCTCCGTAAGTCCCAGCATCTCCTTGGATCTGATAGGCATCGTGTTAGCCGCTTTCCAGGCTTCAAGGATAATTGCTTGTCCTTAAGGGCACTCGGGATGTCGCAGGACCTCCTCCTGCATCCTTCTTTTATGTCCTTCTGGCCAGCACGGGGGTTAGCCTGCAGCGGAGAGCAGCGAGCCGGCACGGCGCTCCTTGGAGTCAGTCCCAGTTGACTCAACCCCAGGCTGGGTCTTTGACCCTTTGGGGTTTTTCCCCGCATCGTTTTCCTCCACTCCTCCGCCCCGCAGTCCATTTGGGATGTTGTATGGGGCTCTTTGGTTTAGGCAGAGCCCAGGGCGGGTGCTGGGAGATGGGCTGGCCTGGCAGCTGGAGGCAGAAGCCTGGTCCTGCCGGGTCTGGTTTGTGTCCTGGGCGAAGTCACATTGTCCCTCGTCTCCGGTTCAGGCTTAGAGATTGCGTCTTGCCTTGCACCCGCAGCTGCAGTCCTGAATGCTGCCTTAGTACTTTAAATATATTCTTACTGTGTAAGGAGCAGTTCCTCACCATTGCTGCGTTGCAATGATTTTATTTCTTATCTTCCCTGAAACCCCTCCTCGAGGGTTCTCCCCACCAGCCCGGTGTCCTTGCGCTNTTTGTGTCCTGGGCGAAGTCGCGTTGTCCCTCGTCTCCGGTTCAGGCTTAGAGATTGCGTCTTGCCTTGCACCCGCAGCTGCAGTCCTGAATGCTGCCTTAGTACTTTAAATATATTCTTACTGTGTAAGGAGCAGTTCCTCACCGTTGCTGCGTTGCAATGATTTTATTTCTTATCTTCCCTGAAACCCCTCCTCGAGGGTTCTCCCCACCAGCCCGGTGTCCTTGTGCTGGGGTAGGAGCGGTTCTTCCCTGAGGGTTGGTTTGCGCCTCCTTTGCAGGAGCCGGCTGGCTCAGTGAGGACCTTTGGGTGACGGGATTTGTAGGGACACCTTGGCACGGGGTCTGCACCCCAAACCAGGAGGTGGGTTTTGCCACCGGAGGAGCTTTCAGCCAAGGTCGAACACCGAACACGGACAGACTGGATAGATGCTGGTCCTGGCCTGTCTGGCCGGCTCGAAATTCCTCTCTTCCGACCCACCCAACGGCTATAAATAACAAATAATAACAACTCCCAGGCTGGTAAGCTATTTGGGGTTTTGTGGGTTTTTTTGCTTTGTTTTGCTTTTTTGCATTTAGGAAGTAACTTTTCATAGAAACCAATATTTTTTTGACCGGGTTCCTCATTGTCCCAGAACGGAACTGTTTATCCAAAGCATTGCGCAGGTGAGCAGAGAGACGTGGGGGGGCAAACGCTTTCCAGGAGGGAAGGAAAGCTGTGCTGGATGTGTCCCGGGTGTGCTCAGGAGCTCTGGCCATTTCTGCTCCTTCCCCTCTCACCCCCCTTTTCTTTTCCCCGAATATCATAGAATCTGAAAATGCTTTAGTGCATTGATTCCAGACTTAATGTAAATAAGCCGTTTGGATTTTTCCCAGTCGAGCAAACTTTCAAACCAGAATTTTGCTTTCCTCTCCTCCAGCCTGGCTCATGGGATTGGAAGGATTTGCTTCAGTGCCGTCTCTTCTGCGCTCGTAACCACTTAATCACACTCTAAAACATCCCTTGACTAGGGCAGACAGGCACCTGGCTGGGCCAGGCAGCGTGTATGGGAAAACCAAGAGAGATTACGCGCTCATTTTATCTGCATAAAACAGATTAGAAGGCTCCCAAACTAAATATTGCTGCAAGGTAGCACGTTGTTAATGGCGAACGCCTCACTAGGCTGTCTCTGTTTGTGTCACCATCCAACATTATCTCGTCCCTGCCCAGCCGTTCCTGAGGGATTAAAGGGAGACAGAAAGAGGGACAGGAGGCTCCCGAGCATCTCCACATCGGCAGGAGACGCGACCCACGGCGTTAGATTTGGATGCTCTTCAGGTCCAGAAGAGCTCAGATGTGGATCCAGATGTGTCGAGACCCTTGTCCTTCCCTTTTGCGACGGGTTGACACCCCCTAATCCAAAGAGGCTGCCCGCTAAAGCGACGGGGTTTGCCTCCGAGCTCGCCGGTCCAAGCCCATCTTTAGCTGCCGTGTGTTGGAGTCATTTTTCTCTCCTGCACTGCCCGTCTGGCCTGCAGCCACGCGTGGGGCAGCGGCAACGGGCGCGTGCCATGCGGTGAGCTGTCCGTCCCGTCTCCTGCCACCAGATTTCTTCCTCTTTAGGCAAAGGCACTTAGAGGCTGGTCAGATAAATCAGAGGTGCCGGGCAGATCAGGTTCAGGAAAGCTGCGCAGGAGCCGTGGGGCAGCCTGGATGGGCTTGACCCAAAAGCATGGCGCCAGCTTTGCATCTTCCCGCATCCTCCATGCCTTCCCCGCTGGGGTCTGGGCACCACAACCGGCCGCGGAGAAGGAAACCCACAGGTCCCTGTGAGCCGTAGATGCCGTGGCCGTGCTGCCTGCAGTGCGGCTCTTGTTTGTGCTGCCGGAGAAGCTCAGCCCCGTCCCAGCTCAGCGCGGCCGAGCGCTCTCGCCAGCTGCTGCCATGCTGCTGTCCCCTTTTGTTTGTCCAGCGCTCCGGGGATGGGTTAGCTCAGTCCTGCAAGCTCAGCGGGAATTAAGTGTGCCTCCCACCCAAAGCACAAATACTTCTTCCCCTAATCAGAGCAACTGGTGCTTGCCCCAGAAGCAGGCACCGGCCATGCAGAGCGGGTCCTTCCCGCAGCCGGAGCTCCGGGAGCTGGGGACGTTTTGTAGGTTTGACTTCGCGGGTGTATTACAAGATATTCGGTTAAAGCCAGAGAAACCTTGCAGCTTCTTTACATCTTCCCTCTCCTCCCTCCTTTTTTCTCAACTCCTGCGGTGCCTGGTGGACTTTGGAGCTCACTGATGTCTTGGGGCTTTTACGACGGGTGGGTTTGGACTTTGTAAATGTGGAGAACAGTCAGAAAACGTGGCCCGCGTGCATCTCCCGGGCTTGGCAACCAGGAGGCAAAGAAAGTAGTTCCACATCTATCAGCTTTCCTAATCTTTTTGTCCCTTACGGCAGCACTGTGATTTATTGAAGCCTGGCTTATTATTTTTAAACGCCGCCTTATCTCTCTTCTCATAAACACAATGTGAGTCGCTCTCGCTGTGCCACATTACCTTCATTTCTCCCTTAGATTTTACAAAAGGTGATGCAGCAGAGGGGAGTGGAGACCTGGACTCTGGTCCCAGGGTTGTTTCTCCGCTGCGTGATGAGCATTTACCCTAGCTGGGAAGGGGCCGCGGGTGCAGCTGCTGCAGGGGTGCAGGGGGATGGATGTCCCATCCCAAGGGCCGACTCTCCTCAGGGCTTCGGCTGCACTTTGCCCGGGGTTGAGGTTGGTTTTAAACCCAACAAATTTAGGTTGAGCTTGGTCTTGTTCTGGTTGCAGCGGGGTGATAGCAGGGGAGGGAAGAAGCCGGTCCCTGCCCTGGTGGCAGCAGGGAGAGGGGACCCCAGGGGGTCCTCACCTTGCCAGGGGACCCCCAGCCAGACCCCAGTGTTGGGGGGGACAGAGCTGCTCCTCCCCAAGCCTCTTCCCCTGCTTACCATCTCAGCTTAGTGTGGTTTGGGGAGCAGGAACCCCTCTCTCAGGGGCTTTGTGCCCCAAAGCGAGTGTTTAGAGGAGCAATGAGGGCACGCAGCCAAGGGGGCAAGGGATTATCTGCACAGGACCCCTGCGGAGCCGCAAGTCCTGTGCACGTGCCCGTCCTGGTCTGTGTCTGGCAGTGCCGAGCAGAGCAGCGTGAGCACCCCTGAGAGCAGGGGCTGGGGGGGTCTTTAAAGGAGGAGGGTGAGCCGGGCAGCTGCAGAACGAGCCTGTGGCCCAGAGGCTGTGCCAGTGCTGAGGCTCTGTCTGCCCGTCCCTCCCCAGGCCCTCGGGGATGATGCCTCTTCCTTGGGCGCGTTCTGCAGGGTCGTTTGAGAGCTGCTGCGCTCGTGCGTGCCCAGGGCACGAGCGTTTCCCTGTGCGTTCCCGCTGCATTTCCCTATGGGTCGGAAGGTGCCTGGGAAGTGCCCAGAGCCAGCAAACCAGCAGTGCGGGCAGCGAGCTGTGGGGCAGGAGCCTGCAGGCTTTGTGCTGGGCTCACGCGTGTGTGGCTGCCCCCAGGCCTGCCCCGGGGTCAGCCTGTGACCGCGATGGCGGACACAGCCCTTCTGCGTCTCGCTCCGGGGGGATGCCGTGCACTTGGGGGTCAGCGCCGTCCGTACGCTCCCCACGGAGTGCAACAGCAGGGGAGCGAGGCTGTAGAAGGCAGGAAAGGACCAGTGTACCGAACTTTCTTTCCTGTCTATTTTTGTCTCTCTTCTGGCCAGCTTGTTCCAGTGGGAGTTAATTTAATTGCCATCTTCCTCCCTGCATCGCTGTGGTTGTGTGTGAGACCTCTTGTTGTGCAGGGTAATTACATGGGTGAAGTGGACACGGCGAAAACGAACCTTGTCTCCACAGTCAGCGGACGGGCACGCTCGCCACCTGTACGGCCCGGTGCTGCTGCTTTCCCACAGAGTTCAAGGTCTAAGCAGACCATCCTTGTCCCCTGCCCATGGGGAACGGGCATGGAGAGGGCAGGAGATGTGACGGAGGCGGCGTAGGGCGGCTGTGGCAGAGGCAGGATGAGCTGGAGCTCTCCAGGTCACCCATGGAGCCAGCTTGCCCCCTCCCCGTGCCCAGAGCAGCCGCTGGCCCCTCTCCCGCTGAGCACCTGATTTTCCAGCTCTTTTTTCCCAGTGTAAATCACTGCGGAGGGGAGCGCTGACCTCCGGGGCGAGAGCAGGGCAAGGGATCTGGCAACAATGAGGCTGTTCCGGGCAACCCCAAAGTCTTGGCTGTTGATTTTTAAGCCCTGAGCACACTCGGGAACCTCGTAGCAGAAACCGGAGCAGCTCCGTGGCTATGCCTGTGCTCGGTGACTCGGATCCCTCCCCGGGGACCGCGTGGGAGCTGCACCCTCTGTGCGCTGCACCCGACGCCTCTGACTCAGGGCTTCGTCCAGAGCCTCCCAGCCATCGGGGTTTTTGTGTCTGGCTTTAACAGGCTTTAGATCAGGCGCTGACTAAATGCCGCAGGTCTGACTCAGGCCGGTCCAGGTTGGGACATGAAAAAGGACGTGGATGCAGCGACACGTGGGTATTATTCACCTATACACCACGCCTATGCCTGAACACCTATACGTAGGTGACAGCCTGCTCCCTTCTCCTTTCGGTTTGGCCTGGGCTTTCCAGGGGCTTAGGAATGAGTTTTCTCCTTTCCAGGGCTCATGTACTCCCACTGTGTTTGGGATTTGGAGCCGACGCTGCTGTGCAAAATTCAGCTGGAGCTGCTGAATTTCCCGTGGTTGAGCCCCAAAATCCCCCTGCCTGCAGGAGCGTCCCGTAGGAGAGCGGACAGCCGCGAGCAGGGCTCTGCGTCGGCATGAGCTTTTTGTTCCCAGCAAACCCCGTGTCACAGGAGCTCTGACACCCCAGGCTGGACCAGCACCCTGGGGAGGATGCTCTCATGGGGAAACTGAGGCAGGTGGATGAGCACTTGGGGTCCAGCGGAGCTGGGAGCTGAGCGAGCATCGCTCCAGGCTGGTTGCAGCCCCTCTGCGGCATGTCCAGGCTCCTGCCGACCCCGGGGTGCGGATGGGGCCCTCCGCCTCCCTTGTAGGGCCTCTTGTTACAGTCCCTGTAATGACACGTGTGAGATCTGCCCGCCCTCCTCCCTGGCTCCTGCTTGTAGCACCTCTTGTTATATTGAGTATAATGAAGCGTCCGTGGTCTCCCTTCCCACCCCCCGCCACCCTCCCCTGCCTCCATGTTAGACCTCTTGTTATAGCCCGGGAAATTATGGGTGTTTGGTCTCCCGCCCTTCACCCAAGCTATAATTTAGTTTTATATAAAGTGCGGTCCAGCCCCTGTTGTGCAAGCGGTTGCTATTCTGGGTCGTGGGGAGAGGGACAGTGAGAGGGATGGGGCAGCGAGGAGGGGGCTCGCGGTGGGTGGGGGAGCGTAGCGTCACGCTGAGCACCATGCAGCCCACCCCGGACCCCCCGCAGCCCCCCAGCCTGCAGCGCTGGCTCTGCGGGAGGTGGTTACGCCTTTTCCTCGCTGGGTTTCTCCAAGGGGGTCTGTGGCATCAGGGTTTATCCCCACAGGGAATAACATGTCTCTTGTTTCGGATTTTGCTTGCCCCATCAAGGGGGTCCCGCAGCGGCTGCTCCTGTCCAAGAACAAGCAGGAACGTGAGGGGTAGCCAGCTCCGCAGGATAGACAGTGGCCCTTTCATGGGAAGGGGGGATGAAAAATCCAGCTTGAACCGCTGAGTGTAACCAGATCCCTTGGCTTTTTACAGAAGGAATGTGGGACCTTGGGAGGGCTTTTGGGAGGGTGCTGCCAAACCGCCGGTGTTGCCGTGGGGTGAGCGGCTGCAGAGCGATGCAGCCCCGCTGCCCATCCCGAGCAGCCCCAAAATCCCTCGCGGTGCTCTGGCTCTCCCCTCTCTGCGTACTCTGGGCTGCGAAAGCAACAGAGGCAGCTGGATTTGGCTCGTGCCCGAACTCAGAGTCCCAAAGCACCGACCAGTGCTGTTTGCAGCGGCTGGGGATGTGCTGCGGGTTGCTGTGGGTTTGGGTGGATGGGGGGGCTCTACCGACAGCTTGGTGCACCCTGGGGTGCTCAACTCCAACCTCGTTTCTCTCGCAGAGGCTGGCGAGACCTCGCGCCCTTCGCCGAGGCAGACGCCAGCGGCACCGTTGGCAGAGCCCCGGCCGCCCGCCCGCCCTGCTGTGCTGAAGAAGGAGAAACCCCTGGAAGATGATGAGTCCCGAAAAGTCCTGACGAAGGCCCCGTGTCCCGAGCTCGCAGGTGCTCCTGAAGCTGTGACATGTGAGTGTTTCCCTCCGCGGCGGCACATGCAGCTCCGGACGCCGCCGGGTGCCCGTGCTTCAGGCTGCTGCCATCTAATCAGTAACAGGGCTCATGAAGAAGGCGGGCAGCCGTGGTGGGAAGCTGTCTCCTCCTCCCTCTGCTCTTCCCCACATCAAAGCAAAGGCTTTAACTTAGCGTGAGTCACCGGGAGCTGGGGAAAGTGAAGAGCGGCATCCAGCAGCGCTGTGATGCCTCTCGCTGCCCTCGTCCTTGGGACGGGCTGGACGCAGAGGGGAGGGAGGGCAGGCGGCTGGAGGAGCTCTCGGTCGTTTTGGGGTCCTGCTGGGATGCTGTGGTGGGGAGAGGGGCTGGTCCCTCGGGGAGGGAGCTGGCTGCTGGGATGGGGCATCCCCCGAAGCTGCAGAGGAGACGAGAGCCCCCGGCAGAACGGGCTCCGTGGCCGCAGCCACGGGACAGGAGTGCAACAGCCGTTTGCTGGAGCAAAGGGAGATGCCTCCCGTTGGGGCAGCTCTTGCCTTGGCGTATCCAGGGCAAGGGAGAGGCTGGCGGGAAGCCTGAGCGAGCAGGCGACGGGATGGGCTGTCTGCACTGAGGATCTGGTGTTGCCGGAGGCAGTGATGAAGCCAAGCAGCACCTCCCTATTTCTGCTGCCGCAGACCTGCCGGTCCCCCCGCCCTGAGAAATACTGGGATGGGATGGGAGCAGAGCTGGGAGCCAGGGAGCCCTTGCTCCGTTTCCCATTGCAGGGTTGGGATAGCAGAGCTGGCAGACGTGGGAGAGACCGGGGGCCAGGGTCTCCTGGAGTCACGTCGTCCATCCTTTCCCTGGCCCCCAGCCTGAAGCCAAGGGTTTTGCTCCCAGGCTGCCCCTCACGCGCACAGCCGTTCCCCGTTCGTTGGATGCGAGCGTGCAGCGTTCCCTTCCAAGGGGCGTAAAGTAGATGAATGCTTCCCAGCGGGGAGAAGGAGGGTGGGAACGAGGTTGCAAACTTCGAAGAGTGGGGCGGGAAGGGGAGAGGATGGCAAAATCCAGGCGCTCCTCATGGCGTACGTGGAGCGAGCGGAGCGCACGTTTCCTCAACCCGGACCTCGAGCACTTGCAAAGCATCTGGGAGCTGGGCCGGCTGCCCACAGACATTCTACACCTCTGAGTCACGCTGCAGCCTGCTGCACCCTGCATGGCGCGGCCCCACGCAGCCCCCTCCCAGCCCACCCCCTGGGGCAGCAATCTCACGGGCCCCAGGGCCGGGATGAGTGCGGCCGCCGGCATCTGGGCTTGCCTGGGTGCTGGCCGCTGGGAATCCCCACTCCTTCCCTTCTCCTCCCTGGGAAACGAGGTTCAGCTCGCTGTGCAGCATCACCCCCGGCATCCCTCGCTTTGCAGCCCGCTCCCTGCTGCTGCCGTTATAGCGGGGGGGTCACCATCACTCATGGGGGGCAAATTCTCCCTCTTGGCGGTACCCAGGGAGCACAGTTAGGTTCCCCCATGGGGAGGTGAAGTAGGGTTGATGCCCCCTTGATGGGCACCCCCAGCCTGGCGCCTGCAAAGTCAGGAGGGACCAGGCAGCAAGGGGCTGTAGGCTGTAGGGTCGTGTCCTGTGCCAGCATTGCCAGGATGAGCTCCGCTGAGGCTCGGCGCTGCGGGTCGAAGCCTGCCACTGTTCTTAAATAATTGTCAGTCGTCTTGTAATTCGGGAGCAACCAAAGCGGGGATTGCAGGTTTGGGGCCCTGGGTGTTGAGTTTCAGCCGAGCAGCAGGCTCCGCTCAGGCGGCCCCGCCGTGCTGGTTTGGCCAGGCCCGGTCAGTGGCTCGGGAAAATGATCTCTGGCAGAGCCGATGGCCTGGGGCGTTGCAGCGGGGCGAGGACCGCTACGGTCCGGGCATCCATCCACTGAGCGCCGGTGATGCTGCCTGAGCCGACGCTGCGGCTGTGCCGGGGCCACTGTGGCTGGAGGGAGAGATGTCTCGGGTGCGAAACGAGAACTGCACATCCCGGGGGTTTTTGTTCGTTGAAGAGCTAAAGGCCAGCGCTTTCCCCTGAAGCCCTGGTTTCCCAGCCTGGTGCTGGCAGGCAGATGTGGTGGGGGCCGTTGGGTGGGCTGGCCCCCGCCGCTCCTGCCCTGACCCGCCGTGTTAGGGGTTTTTATACACTGCTCCCCCTCAGCCTTAGGTTGAAGACATCTCTTCTGGAAGATCTTTGGGCTCCTGTGAGTTGAAGGCTCTCCTGAAAAATGAAAGCTATTTTTCCTGATTTAGAGGGTGGGGGGGGTGGATTGCTGGCTGCCTCTCCTGCCACTCGCTGGAGCCGGAGCGTGATTTTGATTTACAAACAGTTTAATCTGAGGAATGCAGCGAAATGGAGAACGCCAAAGCAAGCCTGCTGCGCACCGCCGCAGAGCCCCAGAGAAACCCAGCACTCGAAGCTGCAGAGTGTTTGCTGCCGTCGGATGCTGCCAGGCCGGGCTGCTGTGCGGGTCCCTGCGGGCTCAGCCCCTGCCCGCTGGGCTCTGTGCTGCCCTGGGGCACCGTGGTTGCCCTCCGGCGCGGTGCACGCGTTTGGGCTTGGGCNGCCCCAGAGAAACCCAGCACTCGAAGCTGCAGAGTGTTTGCTGCCGTCGGATGCTGCCAGGCCGGGCTGCTGTGCGGGTCCCTGCGG
>VZSC01004103.1:5753-47801 GCA_013398225.1 Steatornis caripensis
GCCCCGGCCCCGCCGAACGGGCTGCTCGGGGAAGCCGCACCGCGCGCCAGCAAAGCCCGAGAGCGAAACGGGGAGCGGGGCTGCCTCACCTCGAAAGGCTGCGCACCCCCGGGCACCGGGGCTGCCGTCGAGCGGGGATGGAGCTAAAGGCTCCCCCACCTGCCCCCTCTTACACGCTCCCTCACCTGTGCCCTCAGCTGTCCCGCATTTCCCCCGCTACAGCCTCCCAGCACCTCTGGGAGGGAGGAGGATGGAGGCTGCTGGTTTCTATCCCCAGCTCTGACCCCCTGACACCCCTCGCACACAGTTCGGGGGGGGGGACGACAGTGACTCTTAGGCTTTCTATTCCTCAGTTTCCCCACCTATGAAATGGAATAAAGCTGACAACTCAGTTTTCTGCTATGGCTACGTCACCTCCAGGAAAGCAAAAGCTGTACGTGTGCCGCAGAGCCCCTGAAGCCACCGTCCTTCGCACCTCCCGGCCAGCCAAAGCTGGCAGAGAGCAACCACAGCAGCCACGGCTGGCTGGGACAGGGAGCCCTGCGACCACCCACTGCCGGGAACCAGGGGATCCCTCCTTGGGGTGGAACAGCTCACCACAGGGCTACCACCCGCCCTCTCCTGCTGGCCTAGCCCAAGTGTTGGAAAAATACCTGGAAGCTGTAGGGTACCCAAAGAGAGGAGCATCTTCAACCACGCCTGAGCCACGCTGGTTATCTGCATCGGCCTACAAGGGCTCGGGAACGCCCGCGAACAGGGAGGCAAAGCCAGCACAGCCTGGACAGCGCGGCCGCACTGCTCGGAAACCCAGAAGCACCGTGGTCCAGCTAAGCCTGGCCCAGCAAGGCGGCACGGCAGCAGTTTTGAGGAGCGCAACTGGTGGAATCGGTAACACGATGGATTGCTGCTTTCCACTTCGTGTCGTCAAGAATTTTTTAACAATTTATTTATTACATATTGGAATATTTGTGAGAGAAAATTACAGCCATCATCCTGGGCCTCTTCCACAATAAACCTAAGTGACTAAACCAACGCAAGCTACTTCTGGAAGGCAGCGCACAGGGCAGTTCCCCTCCAGCCCCTCTACAGCTACAGAAGCGGCCTCGCTGCATCCTCCCCCAGTTCGTCTCCCGCGGGGACACGCCTGATGCAGCGCTTGACGCACGTTAGCAGGACCCTGCAAGAGCGGTTTTGGGGGGGGAAAGACACGTTTGCCCTTAGTTTTGCTGTTTGCCCCATGTACGGGGGGTGTCTGGCAGGGAATGCCTTTGCATCCTGCTGCGCAGCTCCAGATCCGGCGCTTTGCTCCCTCCAGGGAGGGCTGCAAACCAGAGCCTGCACTGCACACTCTCCAGGGAGAAAATGACAGGTTAGCTTGTCTGTGTTGCTCCCCATCCTCACCGCATTTACCGTCCTTCAGCAGAGGATTTCCTTTCCAGCAGTGCCTGTACAACCATCACTGGAGCATGGACATACCTGCCCGCACATCACAGCCAGGAGCCCAGCCCCATTCCCATGAAAAGGGTCCCCTCGACTTCACTGGAAGCTCTTGAGCAGGGGATTTTGACATCCTGGAAAGATACAGCTTGCAGCTGTTTAGCTCAGGAGAGGAAACAGAAGGCACTCAGTGGATGGCAGCATTGGTTCCTTAGCGAGCTTTTCTCTTTCGCTATTCTGTCCCTAATACATTTACTGTGTCATGCATTCACAGCGAATGGTACCAAATCCTATTACAAACATCATCCTTGGTTAAACGCGCATCCCACTAATGCAATTCCTCCTTTTGCAGAAAGCCGTACGAGGCAGGTCAGAGCGTCGCAACAGCCATTTCTCTCCTCTTTGCAGGACTGTCTGCATCCTGTCTTCTGTTTATTATTTATTGATGGTCAATTACGTTCCTGTATGGAGAGTCTGTCTCAAGCTAATTACAGGATCGCTCGGCTGGGGAGCATCCCCGAGACTTGCAGAGCAGCTCATGCACAGGCTGTGCGGGCGACGGGCTGTTCCAGCACGTGGGGAGCGAAACAAAACAGGTGGAGATTCACCTGGGTTTGCTCAGGTGATGGATGTGCTGCTGGGCTAATGAGTTGTCTGCGTGCTTTAAATATTGGCAAGGCCTTTGCTGAAACAACTGCTGGAGAAACCCCTCTGGGGATATTTGCATTCGCCTTTTCCTGAGAAGGGTGATAGGCAGACCTCTTGGAATCAAAATCCGGAGCCATAACAGAAGAAAGGACCTGCCTCTAATTCAATCAAATCCATACAGTGACAAAGGTATAGAGATGCACGCGCACGTAAGTGCACAATCCCACGTCCACAGAACTCCACACAACCTCTGCACACACGCACATTTAGGCACACACACACACAGTATCCCCACAGAGACACAAACCAAACAGCCAGGAGTGCAAACATTAGTCCACACCTGACACTCCCCATCGCCGTACGCATCTGGGCACCTGGCGCTGGGGGACAGAACGGGCCCTGGGACCGCGCTGGGACTCAGCAGCATGGAATCCACGTGGGCGCCAGCAGCCGCATCCTCGGCAGCAGCGTCACCGACGCACGCACCCGTGGCTTCACCGAAGAAACCCTGGGCAGCGTTGGTGCGGGTGCAGAGCCCCTCAGCCCGGCTCCCAGAGAGCCCTGAGCTGCGCCGTGAAGCAAACCAGGAGCTCAACAACCGCTGGCCAAGCTGGGAAGATCAGCTGCAAAGCCATCTTTAAACTCCTGGCACACAACTTCTCATCCCCGTTTCCTCTGACACAAGGAGCTACGCCAGGCGCTCCTTTTCTGCGGGGCAGGATCTGGACCGCAGATGACAAAGCAGCCTTGAAGCAGCTGGTGAAGCAAGGCATCGGTGAAAGATCTGTCTCTGTTTCTAGCCTGTGTATTCACAATTTCTCTCTGTCCTCATCTTTGATAAACTCCCTTGCTTCAGAGCGCAGGGGTCATGAATCTGAGCCGTGCGAAGCGACGAGCCTTTCAATCCTTCTGGCACCCGGCTCCCCAGATTCACTAAAAGTCCTGGATAACGTGGCTTTGTACATTGCCTCTGGCGTTTCTCTCGCTGCCTGCAGATGCAGCAGGACCCAACATCAGTATCTGCCATTCCCAGGGTAATAAAATAGCTGCTGCTCTTCCCTAATATCAAAAGCAGGAAAATATCCTTCTTTCTTCCCCTTCCCTGTGCCCATTTAGGACAAGCTGCTGAGCTCAGGAAAGCAGAGTGCAGGGCTCTGATCCCCAGCTAGGACTGACTGCGAGCAGCTGCTGAAGCTGAGCGAGGGGAAGAGCACCATCTATAGGCGCCATCCATAGGCGCCGTCCATAGGCACTATCTATAGGCACCATCATCTATAGGCACGGGACGCCCAGCTGCTCGCCGGCGGAGCATCAGTCAATAGCACAGATGCCAGCGGCTGACAGCTTCTAGTTTCTCGCATCATATCTATCCATGCAATATTCAGCAGAGCTAATAATTATTCAGCACTAATCACTACAATAGAAGAATCATAGGCAGTTATTTAGAAATGATTGTTTCCACTCAGTTATTACCTATGACAGTGAAAGGAAATATCAAATAGTCCAACCCACATGTATATGGGAAGCTGAGTGAAAGATCAATGGGAATTTAACCAGCACTTTATGCTATTCTTCCTCTTTAGAAGAACCTTGTCAAGTAATTTTTTTTCTCTCTCTAGCGTTCATAATACCTCATTGGAAAATGAAAAGGATTTTTCTTTTCCTAATGCACCTTATCCTTTCTCCTCCTCAGATTTTCTCATAAATGTGAGCTTCGGTTCCTGCCTCCGTATCCCCTGGTTTGAACTGAGCTGAAATTAACTCAGAAAGGTTTTTTTTCTTTCTAAAACAAACTCTGCTTTCATTAAGTGCAAGGGCAGGAGAACAGAAAGTCTCCAAATCCTGAGTTACAGAGTGTCTTGTTACTGTCAAAAACACACTTGCCGGCAACGTCTGCGCTGAGGTTGCGTGTCAGAAACTCAAGGTGCAGACAATATGCCATTTTTAATCATCTTCCTACAGCTAAGAATTGCCTCAGCTGGAAAAAAAAGGGGGATCATACAGGGAAGANGTCCACACCTGACACTCCCCATCGCCGTACGCATCTGGGCACCTGGCGCTGGGGGACAGAACGGGCCCTGGGACCGCGCTGGGACTCAGCAGCATGGAATCCACGTGGGCGCCAGCAGCCGCATCCTCGGCAGCAGCGTCACCGACGCACGCACCCGTGGCTTCACCGAAGAAACCCTGGGCAGCGTTGGTGCGGGTGCAGAGCCCCTCAGCCCGGCTCCCAGAGAGCCCTGAGCTGCGCCGTGAAGCAAACCAGGAGCTCAACAACCGCTGGCCAAGCTGGGAAGATCAGCTGCAAAGCCATCTTTAAACTCCTGGCACACAACTTCTCATCCCCGTTTCCTCTGACACAAGGAGCTACGCCAGGCGCTCCTTTTCTGCGGGGCAGGATCTGGACCGCAGATGACAAAGCAGCCTTGAAGCAGCTGGTGAAGCAAGGCATCGGTGAAAGATCTGTCTCTGTTTCTAGCCTGTGTATTCACAATTTCTCTCTGTCCTCATCTTTGATAAACTCCCTTGCTTCAGAGCGCAGGGGTCATGAATCTGAGCCGTGCGAAGCGACGAGCCTTTCAATCCTTCTGGCACCCGGCTCCCCAGATTCACTAAAAGTCCTGGATAACGTGGCTTTGTACATTGCCTCTGGCGTTTCTCTCGCTGCCTGCAGATGCAGCAGGACCCAACATCAGTATCTGCCATTCCCAGGGTAATAAAATAGCTGCTGCTCTTCCCTAATATCAAAAGCAGGAAAATATCCTTCTTTCTTCCCCTTCCCTGTGCCCATTTAGGACAAGCTGCTGAGCTCAGGAAAGCAGAGTGCAGGGCTCTGATCCCCAGCTAGGACTGACTGCGAGCAGCTGCTGAAGCTGAGCGAGGGGAAGAGCACCATCTATAGGCGCCATCCATAGGCGCCGTCCATAGGCACTATCTATAGGCACCATCATCTATAGGCACGGGACTCCCAGCTGCTCGCCGGCGGAGCATCAGTCGATAGCACAGATGCCAGCGGCTGACAGCTTCTAGTTTCTCGCATCATATCTATCCATGCAATATTCAGCAGAGCTAATAATTATTCAGCACTAATCACTACAATAGAAGAATCATAGGCAGTTATTTAGAAATGATTGTTTCCACTCAGTTATTACCTATGACAGTGAAAGGAAATATCAAATAGTCCAACCCACATGTATATGGGAAGCTGAGTGAAAGATCAATGGGAATTTAACCAGCACTTTATGCTATTCTTCCTCTTTAGAAGAACCTTGTCAAGTAATTTTTTTTCTCTCTCTAGCGTTCATAATACCTCATTGGAAAATGAAAAGGATTTTTCTTTTCCTAATGCACCTTATCCTTTCTCCTCCTCAGATTTTCTCATAAATGTGAGCTTCGGTTCCTGCCTCCGTATCCCCTGGTTTGAACTGAGCTGAAATTAACTCAGAAAGGTTTTTTTTCTTTCTAAAACAAACTCTGCTTTCATTAAGTGCAAGGGCAGGAGAACAGAAAGTCTCCAAATCCTGAGTTACAGAGTGTCTTGTTACTGTCAAAAACACACTTGCCGGCAACGTCTGCGCTGAGGTTGCGTGTCAGAAACTCAAGGTGCAGACAATATGCCATTTTTAATCATCTTCCTACAGCTAAGAATTGCCTCAGCTGGAAAAAAAAGGGGGATCATACAGGGAAGAGCACAAAAGCAACCCTGCAAAAATACTAGTAATATTTAGCGATTTAAAAAAAACCCCACAACATGAAAACATTGGCCATATCGGCCCATACCCAGAAGGTAACCGGACCGCCTTTTCCTAGCCCATCCTTTGGCTCCGCGGCGTGAGCACCCAAGGTCTCCACACCATGCAGCTCCCATCTCTTATTTTAAATAAATATTCCGCTGCATCCTTGCCTTTCACACTCCTGGAACTGCACATCTCCCTCCGAATGCACTGCCAGGAGGAGGGAGAGGTTTCCCATCTCAGCAAATTGTCCAAAGAAAGGTTGTCCGAAGAGGCTGTCAACACTTCGTGGCACTCCGGTCTCACTCTGAAACAGGATTGTTTCCAAAAGCACCATCAAAGTGATTCGTGAGCCCATCGCCATCAAGCAGAGCTGGACAGAAGAGCCAGGACAGACACCAGGACTAGCGGGTGCCCAGGCACGAGGAGCAGGGTCCTTCACCAGAGATGAGCCATGGGACGGAGCATCCATCCATCCATCCCTTTTGGAACCATCACCCATCCCGGCTGCTGACCCACGATCCAGCTGTGTTGCCTTGCCCCCCAGAGCAGCCCCTCCAGCCGCTGAAGCGACGCTCGAGGCCGGGAGCAGCTTTGCTGGAGGCTCGCAGGGCTGCGTGGGGCTGGGCAGCACCTCCACCCCTGGACTGTGACCGAGCGGGGTGAGCGATTACCGCCCACTGAGCCAATTATTGACCCTCTAACGAAGGAGTCTCCGCACAGCCTTTGACATGAAACAGAAGCCTAGCGCTACTCCGGCCTGTCACGTCAAGAATTTACAGCTTAATGACTTCCTAAGGGCCAAATCCTGTTCTGACACGAGGGCGCCCGCTGCGCCATCGATCACAGGCACGTTCTCCAGCGGGGAAGGGACGTTCGCCTGCTCGCGGGGTTACTTCTGAGCCGCGCACCAGCACCACCCGCGCCTGGTCAGATGCAGCAAGAGAGACTGTGGGTTTTCCTGCCATTGGTCTGTCTACATTATTAATGATCTACTAATACCGCAGTTACAAGCCCACCGTGCTTGAGGCGGCCTTCGAAGATTTCCAGTCTCTGTTTGCTCTAGCAACAGCGGAAAAAGTCTTTATTGCTCTGAACTCCAGGCACGCCCAGGCCGAGGCGCATTACCCACCGTTACTCCAAGGCGCTGGTGACCAACGTGCTCCCGTTTCCCACCCCCTCCACCCCAGGCTGCTGTCGGTGAGCCCTCTGGGCAGCTTTCGACATTCCTGGCACCCACGGCTAGGAGAAGGGTTGCTGAAATCCTCAAAAATTGCAGCAGGGCCCATCGCAACACAAGCGTCCGGTGTTTAAGAGACAGGTATCTGGGGACGGGGGCTTTTAACAGGGAGCGGTAGCTGCGGTTCTCCAAAATCTCTGCTGTGAATAATTGCATCTGCGTTTCCTCAGGACCTGCTGAAGTTTGCTCGCAGGGTTCCCATTTCCCCCGCGCACCGAAGGGGTGTCTGGGGGGAGAAGCACCCGTACAACTCGGCTACTCGTGTTGTGAAGCCTGAGAGGTGGTCGCTGTGATTAACAAGCTGTCTGAGCAATAAATCTGCCCAGCACGCTCACTGCAGCATGTTCATTGGAAATCTTTAGTTCCTTCATCATAAAGAAATGAGTATTTCAGGCTCCCTGTCCTAATGAACATAAAATACGGAGCATATTGTCAAACACGCTGCGGCTCTGCCTTTTATTCCACAATAATCTTTTTCATTTTTCTGTAGGCACTGTGTATTACTGACAATGCAAAACTAAATTAAATGCAAAACTAAATTATTTGAAACCTTAATTTCATCTCTTTTTCCCCTCTTGTCTGAGGAGATTGAGATTTTTTTCCCTGCATAACGGGTGGGAGGGAGGTGGAGCTGGAAATCCTTTGATTTGTGGGTCTGTGAGCGTTAATCTGCTGCTGTGAATTCTGCAAAGCGTTTTGTAAGTGACTGAGGAATGCGGAGCCTGAAGTCTGCTTATCGTTTCTAACTCTCTTCAGTATTTCTTAGGAGGTTTTTCAGGAAAGGGAGGGAGATGTTCATAGTCAAATGCAAACTCAGAAGTTTATAGCGACTCCTTTCTTTTCTGGATGCTCAGGCAAAGTCAGAGAAAGGCAGAACGGGTACAGGTTCATTTTAAACATTCTTATGATTGATCCCGATACAGCCACAAAGAACACTGCCAAAGGCAAAGAAAAAAAGACAACTTCAAGAGCACCAACCTTTTAATTCACCTCCTAATTTAGCAGGACACCTTTCCATCGACTCTCCTTCTGCAGGATCCCCTTCTGGCTCTCTCGGTGCACGTGTGCGTATGCGCGCTGGGCAGGGCTGCGTGAGGGAAACACGGTTTCCCACCTCGGGGAGATGTTCCGCTGGAGACCAGGCTGGCCAGGCGCCGCGCGCCTACCGGGGCTCCCCTCTCCCGCCTTCCCCCATCGCACCTCCTCTGCAGAGAGGTCTGCCCTGAGGCAGAGAAGATGTATCATACCGAGTGATTTATTTCACGTCTGTAAGCGACGACTGCAGAAAGGTCTTCGGCTTAATTGATGTATTGGATCACGTATGATAAGTGTATCCAGGGAGTTTTCACATCACAGGCAGAAGTATAGAGAGGGACCTCCTCTGGCTCCTTTCTTTGCCTCAATAACCAGCAAGGGGCCCAGGAATATTGGGGGATTAATGTCACAACAGAGGGAAAAAGTCTGCCATTCAGTCCCTTGAAACATTTTATTTCACCAGTGCACCAATTAAACATTCCCTGTCTGAACAGACCACGGATTAAAGCAATAGCAACGCTGAAAAAAATAATACTCTCTTTGGAGATCTGTCTACGGGTGGATCTTTTCTCTTAAATGATCAAGGAAAATACATGAAATCGGGAAAAAGAAAGACCTCTTAGAAGTAAACTTCAGGGCCACGTGAATACTGTCTCCCTTCCCTGTCCGCGCTCCCTTTCATGAGCTGCTTTTACTTTCGCTGTCCCCTCCTCCCTTGCAGCCCATTTGCATTGCCCTGATTAAAGGGAGCTGGCAGCGAGGGCAGCTCTGCAGACGGCCGCCTACTGCCCTCGGTGGGTCTGGATGAAGCGTTTCAGATGCTGAGCCCAAGCGCTGAGGTCTGGGAGAAGCGGATGAAACCACGCTCGGCTCCAGCGCGGGCAGTCCTAGCGCACGCTGGGATCAAACCTACGACCACAAACCGAGGAATTCCACCGCAGCTTGCACCGAGGCCAGGAGAAAACACCGGGTTTCCTCCAGCCAGAGCCCCAAGAGCTCTCCCAGGAGGTCTCTGCTGAGCTGGTGGTGTCTAAGCAAGCTGGTCTGGTTTTAAGCAGTTGCCTTCTCACTAGAGAAGGACCAAAAGCACCCTTTTCTTCCCCCAAAAGGCCACTCAAGGTGCTGGCGATGGCACCTCCCCGGTGCCCGCCTGGTGGGCAGCGTACCCTTGCTGATCGGGATCTGTAATGAAGTACTGGGGAATAAAAAAAGAATAAAATGCCTCTCCAAACCCCTGTGTTACTCTTACGCCGTGACTGACACCAGAAATAATACCATGTGGTTTGCAAGCTGTGCACCTGCTGGTCATCTATTTAATCAAAGCAACTCGTGATTTCAAAACGATAGGAACGGACGAGATGATTAAAAAAAAGGAGATCAAGTGTATTATTTTTCCCAACTCAAATCCCTCCGTGGCTCTGCCAAGACCTACCTCCAGCTCCTCTCTCTTTATTTGGGTAAGTGGAAGGTTTAAATGAGAAAGTTTTCTTTGGCAAACACGTACTGGCAGCAGAACTGGAGAGTTAAATATACCCAGCCCAGACAAAAGGAAAAGACCGTTTCTAATTACCAATGCTCGTATTTTTCTATTCCACGATTTCTGATGTTGCCTGGGCCAGAGGTTTAACCCAGGGAGGGGGGAAAAGGGGAAGGGGGAAAGCAAATATGCAGCTTTGCCAACGTCCGACCGGCATCTCTGAATTCCTCAGCACCGCTGGCACCGCAGCATCCTCCAGCTCCACCTCCCGTGGCATTTCCAGGGCTTGAATCATCTCAAGTTACTCGTGGTCACTCCAAAACCAAGTCTCAGAGCCCAGTTCTCTGCTGGATGGGGTAATTCCCACGCGAGCAGCGTCCTCAGAGCCCTCAGAGCCTTGTGTCCGGCCATCGAGGCGCCGGTCCGGGAGCCCTCGCGCTCCTCGCGCATGGCACCAGCAGGTTTCCCACGAGGGCACGACCCTTCCCTCCCTCGCCTCTCAGGATGCGGACAAGAACAGAACCCCTTCGCAGAACTCCTTAGCCTAGAAGTAATTCAAACTACATTTAAATAAGACGACACTGGAGCAGAATATCTGTCGATCTGAGTATCTGATTTTAAATTTACTTTACCATTTACGTCTTCTGTGGTGGTGGACACCAAGCGTGAGAGATACTGGCTACTGGTTTAGCAGTCATGGCGCTTGCCAGGAACAAGTAAGAATTTACTTTTGGTTAAAGGGGCTTTAGAAGAACTACCCCAACACGCTGCAGTGAACGTTTCAGGGAGCATCCCAGCAGGGTCCATATTCTGCACTGATGTATGTCATTACAAGGTATTTCTTAGTGAAAAGCAGAAGAGACCACAACACCATCCCTTGCACGTAAGCCATTAACAAATCTAAAGAAAAATAATCAAACAGAGCCAGAAAACCGACATGTGCTTAACACCGAAGAACAAAAGAAATAGGAACCATTTGTTACCTAATAAAGGAACTGGAAAAGAAAGTCTTTGACGGTAAGGGAGGACGATTTGCTCTCATGGGCCAGTGAACATCCAAATATATACAAGCTGTTCGCAGCAGACTGATTGCAGCTAGGCCATAATGCTATTGTACACGCTCTATAAAAAACCCCAAAACCCAGAGAAAAAACACTACCAGAGAGGGGTACTTCACAAATAGATCACGGTCTATTCATTAAAACAGATTATTTTAGCGAAATCTATTTTTCCCCTCTCTATATTGTCATGTTTTCTTTTATGTTAATTTTGCGTCTGTTTAAAGTTGAATTCCTTGATCTGCAACATCTTTGGCTTTAATTTTTTTTCCCCTTCTCCTCTTACCAGTGAAATGAATTCAAATCATTTGCATTTATTGCAGAGAACACACAGCCTCGTCTGTAGCCTTAGAGTGACTGAATTGCTTTTCTGCTTCACAAGGCACACAGCGTAAGCTGGAGCAGGCCCCCTCGCCACTCTGCTGCAGCCAGAAATAAGCTAGTTGGCACTTCCCACGTTCCTGTAACGTTTATCGTATCGATCATATACCGAATAAATAAGCAAAATTATATTATTGGAAGCAATGATCTGATGAACCCAATCAATCACTTGGCAGAGACTTAAAAAAAAGCAGCAGCTTGCTCTCAACCATTTCCAAAGCCAATTTGCCTTACAAATCGGTTTCTCATCAACGTGAGCACCCTGGAGAGAGAACGTGTCCTGCCGGCAGACCTCCTTCGAAACTAGGTGCGTTACGTATGGATGCTATGCCAAATCTAACTTCTTTAGGAGTATACACTTCCATTTGTTTAATTAACTTTTACATCTGCTTTTAAAAATACTGTATTCGTTTCATGGCAGTAGCTTAAAGAGAGGGAATCACAACACATGAAAACAGAGCCGGCCTCAGATGAGGCCTATTTGTTTAAACAAATTTGTAAAAACTCTGGATATAAGGACAGAGGATTCACACAGCTTGTATTACATTATCATCTCTTGTGCCACAGCAACAATATTCTTCCCGTAATCCTTAAGGCTAACTGCCTTAAGGATAACTGCTGGAGCCAGGGGAAAGAAACTGGAGACCCGGACTCAGACAGTACGAAAACCGACCTCAGCAAACACAGCACTAAAACACGAAGCCGGTTCCAAGCGGTTCTCTGCAGCTCTAAAGCCCCAAGCGCTCCATTTCTCCACCAGCTTCCAGCTCCGCAGCCTCTTCCTTGGAGAAACCGGCTCTGGAGCAGAGAAGATGAAAATTGCTAGGAGAGATTTAAACGGATGGCAGGGGAACCCCGAGGCGGTGGTGGATCCCCAAAGAGAAAACACACTAAAGCGTGCGCTTACGTCTAAGCACAGGCGTTCTGTTACCTCCAGCAGATGCTTTGGTAAACAGAGATGGACCCAAGCGCGTGCCCGAGTGCATCGCAATGAGGGCCGAAACGGAGAGGCCGAGGCACGCCGAGGCGGGGCACGACCGCTCCAGAGCACGGCCGCTAGCCGGGACCCCGCGGACGGGACGACCCACGCCGTCGCGGGGGCAGCGCCCAGGCCGAGGCTGATCCCTTCCCAATTCTTCCAGCAGCTTTATCAGCAGCAGTGGATGCTGCTGCAGTCAGATGGAAACAACACAAGGAACTTTCCACATGGCGTCTAGTCAATGAGGAAAAAGAGGATCTGCTAGAGGCTGGCTGGGGATACGGGGGAATCTCACCGCGGGAAGCAGACACGGATATTTTCAGGTCAAGCTTTCCCTGCTGCAGTGCCATGTACGCCATGGGCCCAAAGAGCTTTGGGTGCAGTATGAAGTCCTGGCTGTACCTCTCCTGTCAAGAGCTGTTATATCTATTTCATTGACAGACAAGGAAAAGACTGAGGTGGAGAAGTGACAGCAGGAGGGGATGCAGACAGGAGAAAAATCTGAACGTCTTGGCAATAATCTCATTGCATATTCTGTACTTGTAATCTGTCTAATGCCATGGGATTCACATTTCCTGTAACTCCCAAGTTGACATATTTAGAAGTAGCACTCACAACACCTCAAGTGGCAATATCTTGGCCTTAATCCTTCTTTCCTGTCTGTCCCTGCAAACCTGGAATATCAGCCACTGAACCGTGCCAGATCCTTTACAGCGTCGTCAAGATCCAAACCCTCTCCCCTTCTCTCCGTGCAGTCAAACTCTCACGACTGACCTCGGCTCTCTTCCCGCACAGCCCACGGTGAAGGAGAAGGATTCCATGAGAAATCAGCGTGATTGGGGAAAGACTCGAAGCAATTCATTCCAGTATCAAACGTAAACAATAGCGGTGATTAAACCCCACGCAGGCTGCGTACTGGTTGTCCGCCCTTGGGTTTGTTCCATGAATAAACTGCAGATGGACAGACTGCTCCCCTAGTTGTGACTGCAGTCTCCTGGAGTATGAATAAATTAATCAAGCTTACCTCTCTTTGCAAGAAAGCCAATCAAGCTGGCTTTTCAAAGTATAACTGTTGCAAACCCTACATAAAACCGGAAAAAAATACGGCTGGGACATACACATAGGCTTTTTAACAGCTGTTTGTAAATACGTCTAATAATTCATCCTGTCAACACGCTCACTTTTCCATTACAAGGAAATATTCATAAATGGTATTCCCAGTGCTGATGGATCCATTTCCTTAATGAAACACACACAGTTTACTTTACAAAGTTTAATTGCTCAAAGAACGGCTGTCAGGTTTCTCTGTTCGACCTGCGGTACTGACAGCCTTCCAGCTCACACGTACAACAAGTAAAGAAGTTAATGGAGCTTTTGCAGCAGTGGCTTAGCAGCTAAGCCACCTTTAAGCAATAATCCCAGCAAATACAGACGGGGGTGCTGGAATCTCCTGCCTTCTAGGGGTATAGATGTTAAGTAATATGAAATTCAGTCCTACTAATTGACTGAGCAGGGGATTTCTACAGGGAACGCCTATAGCATTCAGATTAAGTCATTGATTATATTTTTTAGATATGAATGTCTGCAGCAGGACTGCGTGGCGAGAAATGCTGAGCTGGAAAAGCAACAAACTGGGTGAGCGGTGGTGGGGGCCACGCAGGGGTGGGGTAACACCATCGTACGGGGTTGTGGGGGCTAAATCGTCGTATCCACAACACGCACACCCCAAATTGCTCATGTTCGCCACCTTCCATCCATTAAATCTGCGATAAACGCAAGGCTGAAATTACTGAAATGACGGGAGTGTCTCTGTAGCCATGACTCTGAGTTAGTAGAGGAGAACTCTGCTTTTTCCCACCAGCGAGACGCCTGAATCTCATCAGGGATCTCAGAGCACATAAAACCACCCCCAAGGAGCCGAGCGCAGAACTGAAGATGTGTTTCAGCAACCGAATCACCCCGCACAGCACCCGCACACTGCAAAGCCCATTTCTGTTAGCATTTCTGGCTGACGCGGTCCTCAGCGCGTGTGCCTTCCCGAAGATGGAAATGGTAAGCTATGTGCACGCACTACTAATGGTCTAATGTGACCCCAAACAAATGGAGAGACGTTTAAATCAAAGCCTGAAACACATGGCTGAGCCAATTGCGGCGGTGTGATTTTGAGAGACATTAAAAAATGTTACTAAAAGCTAAACAAATGCGTTTGAGCATGATCTCGCTGCTTCTGTATGCTAATACGGAAACTGGGAAGTAGCCTAGAAAATACTGTACGCTTTCGACAGCAGGCAGGAAGGTTAGCTGGGTGCCAAGACTTAAACACGATCAATCATTTCTGAAAGTAGCCTGAGTGAGTACCCAAATGTCCGTGCGTGCCACGGCAGCTTTACATTACTGAAGTTTCTCCAGGTATGTAAAACGAAGCTAAAGACTTACTACTGACTCGGTTTGTGAGGTATGTGACAGGGGCATAGGTGCAACAGATTTCCCATTAAAATGAAAGATTACACATTAAATCAAATCCCAACCACAGCATTTCCTGGTACTGTTCACAACCTGTTAGCTGGACTTCTGGTAAGTTTTCAGATCGCGTAGAGATTTTGCTCCACAACGTTCCACCTACTGTCAGAAGAAAACGGGGTTTATCTTTTCCTCTGAATTTGCATACAGTATTGTCGTTTCACGCTATTTCACGCTGGAGACGACTGNGTTTCACGCCGGAGATGACTGTGTTGTCAGAACAGGTCCAAAAATTTGTTGGATCTCGCAGGACAAAGAATGATACAGACATGTAAGTTGGTTCTTTCCCGCAAATTGTGTGTTCTCCATTTCCACCTCGGGGCAGGCCCGGGAAGGGACGAACGCCGAGCGGCACGTGCCCCTCCTCTCGCCCTCTGCGTAGGACGGGGTCCGGCTCCTCCGCTCCAGGATCAGTGAAGCCTGTGTTGTGGTTCCCCTCCTGCGGCAAGACCCGGAGAGCCTCGCAGTACAGCGACAACCATGAAGCGCCTAAGCAGCCATAGATTAGTTACAGTATTTAATCAATTTGTGTAACGTTCACAGAGCTGTGAAAAGCCTCAATGAAGCTCTTGGGCACACGAGCGCTTTTAACGTACTTTTGGGCTCACCCCACGGGGTAGTGACAGGGGCTGCCTGACGAGAAGCTCGCTGGACGCAATGGTGGAGAAGCGTTTCCTCTCGCCCCTGCTGCCGGCGGGGAAGGAAGCTGTCCCACAGCGCGTCAGCTTGTCCCGTAGGTAAGTTTAGCACAGGGATACCTATACCATAAGCACAGCGGGATGCTCCTGTTCTAGCAAATACATATCCATGTGCTGGAACCACCATGCTCACAGCTGCCCTGGTCCTGAGCCTGCCACCATGGTCCTGGGGCACACTCCCCACGCGCGGTAGAGCACCGGCTCCCTCCGAGGGGTGCCGATGCTCCTGATGGGGCCCGGCCACATCGCCCCCCCTGCTCAGCACCGCCTGCGCTGTGTGGGTCCGGCCGTCACGCAAGAGGAGGGAGGTGGTCGAAGAGCATCCCCGCGGGCAGCCCTGCGGCACAGCCCGGGGACTCGCTGCCAAAGGGGTAGGCTGCCGGAGGGGAAGGGCTCGAAGCGTCGGCAGGAAAAAAGGCCAGAGGAGCGTGTACTAACCAGCACGGCGGCGGTTGTACCGGGGAAGAGAGGTCTGTTTGTTTTTACTTCTGTCTGACTCCAGCAAAGCAGAAGCTGATCATACGTGAAAGAGCCAAGATTTGAACAAGATCTCAGACAATAAAAAGGGCAAGGCAGAGGACCCTGCAGGAGGAAGACTGATGCGGTTTTATTCCCACGTGCCCAAACGGAGGCATTCTCTGCTGCTTCAGATGTTAAGGTCAGAGGAGGACAGATAACTGAATCCCCTTTTAAACCTCATAAGATGAGTGACCCTCGTGTAACCCCTCTCTGAAGGGGACAGTATTTTTCTACAAGCTCTCACAGAGGTACAGAGCAGAAGTAAGGTCTCATCCTCTTGAAAAATCAAGCTGCAAAGGCTGGCTCCGCTCCGGTTTCCAAAAAAGGGGTGTGGGATCTTCCCAGGAACTGGCTTCCAGCCCACCACAGCAAAGCCGGCTGCGAAGCAAGGCGCCGCTTGCAGCATTCTCATCCCGCAGCCCAGACGCTCCGGCTACAGCCTGAAATAAGGGATCCAGCTCACATATTTCTGAAAAAGAAAGTGCTGTTTAACACAACCAGCACAGGAGGCAACCTTGGCTGAAAGAACCGAGCAATCCTCCGCCGCCGACTGCAGCGACAGACGCCGCTTGCTCTGCCTCCTCGCCACGGTTCGTACAAACCCGCGCGGGAGCTCCAGCGTGCCAGCGCCCACACCCACGCAACGCGCGAGGCAGCTGCCGGGAAGGAGTCGGCCGTGGGCATTTCTGGAGTGGCCACCTGCAGGAGCCACCTGCAGCCGGCTGAGCGTGGGCATGGGGCAGCGTGGGCATGGGGCAGCGTGGAGCTGCGTGGGCTGCTCCGCTTTGGTGGGGCTGCGAGGCTGCCTGGGAAGTGCCCGGTGCGGCTCCGCTCGCCTCTCGGCACCAGAGGGCTTTGCACGGCTCCCCCAGCTGCGTCACAAGTGCTCAGGGCCGTGCTAGGGCTGAGAGGCTTGCTTGTTTGATAAGAAAACCACACTATTTCCCTCTCCCCCTGCTCTTGCCCTTTCATCCCGTTCCTCTACACTGAAGTGACACCGCCCTGCAGAAATGAGGCACATCTGGTGGTTTACAGAGCACGAGGGGAAAAAAACCCAACGCACGTACTCTCCAGGTCGGGTCCCCAGACCACGACAGGACGCAGCCGCGAAGACAAACACACCCCAATGCTTGACGGGGTGAGAGCATCTGACAAGATGGATTTTGAAGCCAAAAAGTGTATTTGTTAGCGTAAATCCTGCCGGCTCTGCGTGAGCCTCAGCGCCCCTCCTCACACAGGCTCCCCCCCCGCCAAGCACGGCAGCAGGAGGTCGCCCAGCCCCGCAGCATCCCCGTCCCCAGCGCCAGGCTCCAGAAGCCCAAGGACCCTCCATCTGCTGCCGGAGCACAGAGTCACAACGCGGGTACACGTGGAAACGGGTTTCCAGGCTCCGATCCGATCTTCAGGCTCATTCTGAGGCTAAAGTCAAAGGGCTGGAATACCAGAGACTGATCATTGCCTTCATTAGGTGGGCACCCAAAGCTCTGTTAGGTTTACACAGGCCGTTAGTAAAACCCTCCAAGCGCCTGAATATTTTTTGTCGATCTGTCCCCAAATATCAGACTCTGCTGTAGGCAAAAGCTGCAATTTCCTAAGGAACCTTTTAATTCATTTTTCATGCGGCTCACTTTCTTCAAAGGCAGACTAGGGCTGCGTGTGAGAAGGGAAACTAATATTTCACTTTCGTTCTTTTGCATTTTAGTACTGAAGTTTGGCACCTGGCTGAATGCTGCCCCAGTTTGCCAGGGAAGACATCAGGAGTCAGTGGGTAACTGAGATCAGAGTCATTAGTGCAGAAGAGGACAGAATCTGGTTAACTATCTCAAAGGCTATTCAGGTTTTTTTCCTTTATATTTCAAAATGAAGCTTGCTTTTGATCCTTCCCATACCATCAAGCAGTCGCTCCATTTGGACAAGGCAGGTGGTTAACT
The DNA here is from genome assembly GCA_013398225.1 of Steatornis caripensis. Classification (NCBI taxonomy): domain Eukaryota; kingdom Metazoa; phylum Chordata; class Aves; order Caprimulgiformes; family Steatornithidae; genus Steatornis; species Steatornis caripensis. Next base: position 23,411 of record VZSC01004103.1, read on the forward strand.
AAGAGCTGTTTTGTTTTACCAAACAATACTCTTTGGGGAAGAACAAATGAACTGAGCACCAAAATGTTTAGAACCGTGATCCCCAACACTTGTATAATTCAGCTCAACTCCCCTGGAGTCTCCACCGCCAACGGGTTCCTCCGGGCAAGGGCAACACTGGTGCTAGGTTTTCCCTTTTTGGCTCTGGTTCTGTACAAATTGCTGCTCAGACTGAGCAAATCTCGCCTCAGCGGCACGAGACCATATCAAAAGACAGATGTGGTGAACACGCCGCCCAAACAGAGGGTTATTACAGCGGTGACCGGCAATGCCGCTTGGCAAGCCGCAGACACGCAGGCCGGCTCAGCGCCTGCGCATCAGCTGCGCCGTGGGTCCTGGGGACAACACACCCGCGCCTTTGCAAACGCCTCTGGCATCCCATATCGCACGCACGTTGGCCTCACGGCAAAACTAACGACGAGACGCTCGCTGGCTGTGGGTAATCCAGCTCTGCTGGCCTCGGGAGTATTTACGCGAAGGGAGGATCCATCCCCATGGGCGCAAACCCAGGAGCAGCCAAACGGCCTCGCTCCAGAGGTGCTTGGGCCAGGCTGCAGCGTGCACTGCTGCCGCTGGCAGGGAAAGGGTGGATTTGAGGTAAGGGGTTAAAAAGTTTACAGCCTGCATCTGAGTCTTGCAGCTCTGTTACAGGATTTCCACTTTCCGTCTTGGAAAGCTGGGTGTCTCCATCAGGACAGTGTTTAATTGGAACAAAACCTCACCAGGAAGAGCTCAGTCCCAAGAGGACACGGAAGTTAATTACAGTTTGGGTCAATCTGCAATTTTTTTCCCCTAATATAATTTTATTAATTTAATGCAGACTTGCGGTTGTGGGTAGTGTGTCAATCCGGGAGGATATCGTCTAGCAGATAAGCTATTTCATCATTTTAAAAAATTGACTTTGTTTCTGGCTTGTGTAACAGTTTAGATTAATGCCCTACCTTTTCAGTTCAGGAACCTCAATTTAAACCTTTTCCTGTTAAACTTGATCAAGAAAGAATCCAGTCTGGTCCCGGCACAGAAATTCGTCTGTGCAGTCTATGTCATTAAAAATTAATTTTAGCTGATGGCTCCTCAAAGCTAAGCGAAACGCAGCCAGGGTTGCGCAGGGCCCTCCTGCCCGTCTCTGCCTTCCTCTGCTCTCACTTCTCCTCCTCCTCACCTTCATCGCTTCTCATTTCTGTTCACTTCTTTCAGAATGTTTGGGTTTTAATTAAACCCATAAACAGATAAAAATAAATGTGAAGAAAGGAAAGATTAGAGTCTGTTATCTACTAAGTATAGTCTGGCCGAGATATTTTGGATAAACGAACAGAGCACAGCCTATCTACAGAGCTCATCGCGCTGTAATTAATTCAGCAACAGGGTTACAGCGTGTGTGGGTTTTCACGCTGGGCTCTTCCTCGTGGCACAGATTCGCTGCCTCCTTCCTCCCGCACAAAGAGCCTCACTGACTTCAACGCTGAGCAAAATAAATCTTACGGGACCCAAGTGTTGTTTTCACCTTTGCGCAGAATTCGTTTCTCGTGCCTGATCTCCTGATCAGCGTCACCGCAGGCTTCAGGCACGCGGCCGGGAATCCACGTTCTCGGTTTTTGTTGCTGTCTCCATCCCCGACACCTGACTCATGACGGGCCGAGAGTGACTGCTCCGTTCTCATCCTCAGCTTGCTCTCTTGTAAAATGAATTCTAATTAATAAATGTCGGTATGTCAGCTTGAGTTGCTCGGGTGGAAGGCAGTAAAGATCTACAAGGTGTCATTAATTTAGGATTCGTTTCAGAGACATCATTTCTTTAACTTTATAACTGTCTATCCCTTCATCAATCCATCTCTACGCAATTTTACATCGTGATCATTTACCAAAATATCCTAGAGGCTGTTATATTTCAAGCCTTCTCCATTTTTCTTTGTGGTTGCTCTGACTTAGGACGCGGACTCTCGGGTAAGACAGATTCGCCAGGCAGCGCGCGGCCTTGCTGTCAGGCGAGAGGTCGTCTTTAACCCTGCAAGGGCCGCAGCAAGACACAGGCCTGTGCAACCGGAGAGCGTACGGCGATTGGTGTTCTTATCAAAACCCTGATCTATAAATCACCTGGAAATGCTCTCCCGCCTTCTCGCCCCGCTTACGCAGCCCTCCAAGAACACTACAGCACGTGTATTTCATTGGGGAACTGGAGAAGTGCTCAAGTTCAAGGTGAATAACTTTAAAGAACAGAGGACAAGAAAATTGAAGCACACGTAGCTCTCACGCTTATTTCCCAGACTTGCCTAAACCGAAGCAATGGGGTGGGAAATCACGACACGACTGCAAAGAAACAAAATCGCGTTGAAAGTTGCTAACGTTTGGTAGGTAAGAACGCGGCTGGCAGAGCCTGTTGTAGCTGCTCCCTTTTGTAGGAGGTTACAGCAACCATCCCAGAGCTTATCCCGTTTTCCCCGCTTTTGAACATGACCTTCTGTTTTGGTTTTATTTGTTCTTAGTAAAAGGCGTTTAGGAAAACAAATTAAAATATTTCATAGAAAGTTCAGTACCCGCAGAAGATGCTCATGCGTGCGTTAGTGTATTTAAAAACAGGATGATTTATTGATCGCAAACTGGCAGATCTTTTTGCAAACCCCCACCCAACTCTCTCCAACATTCCTCCTCTGCCCCCGGCTAATTTGAAATCCCTTTTATTGGGTTAACACTGAGATTCAAAATACTTTTCTGTTTTTAAAGTGACAGCCCCTGCCCCTCGTCCCAACTGTTTGTTAGCATCGGCAAATTTCTGCAAAACTTTTCAATCAAGTCTCCTCACCCGCCCAAACCACTGAACCCTCTGCAAGGTGCTCCAGGGGGTTGTTTTCAAAACGCTGCATGAGCAAACAAGCCTGCACGGCAAGAGCTGCGGAGAAGCCAGGGGATTCGGAGAAGACGGAGAGCTGTCCTGCCCAGGGCCCCCGTTGTTCGGAAGAGCGCTATCACGACGCAAAGCCCTTGGCAGAGCACCGCGATGTACAGGCGTGGGCACGGCCGTTCCCGAAGCGCTCTCGCACCGACGGGCGCCCAGCAGCCTTCCCATCGTTCCCCTATCGCCCTTCCCGCCCGTGCCTCCGGAGCAGATGCCGGGGCCGGCCCGCGGCCAGCAGTGCTGCTCCCACGCAGCGCGGGTCTGCAGCCGACCGAGGGACACGAGCAGGGCACGGGACACGTCGGCTTTGCCAGGAGCCGATCTCAGAGGAGAGCTCAGCAAAACCCAGCCGTCTCGAGATGTTTTGTTCTTTTTCTTTTTTGTTTTTGCATGTTTATTTCTCTTTGGCAAAGCAGCTCTGGAGACAGCTGCAGGATGCGGAACATCTCACACGTGGCCGTGCTCCGTCCCGCCGTGGGGACAACAACTTTCAGGGAACCGCGCGGCACAAGCCTCCGAGCGGTTGTGTTTAATGAGAGAAAAATTGATGCTCTCATGTCTCTGCAGTTGAGAGCTCTCCTTGAGGGACTTCATCTCTGCTCCTCCAGGAAGAAAATCAGAAGAGCGGGAGGGATGGTGGGGATACACACGCTGCTGTCGATACTCAGAGGTTACAAAAATCTTTACAAGAGGAAACGCTCAAAGCACTTGTGCTCACTCCGTGTAGCAGGGACAGCAACACCTCCTTCACCCTGCCACTCCTTTTTATCTTTTTGCCTATTCTTTTTCTATCTCCCTGTCCCCTCCACCCTTTCTCCCTACCACTATCTCCCTTCCTCCTACAGGCCCAGCGCTCACTATTTTTTTTTTTCCTTGCCCATTTTGGAGGTTAAATTTCCCAGCCAAGTCCCATGGAGACAGGGAAATGGGAAACGCACCCAACAGGGACGCGACAATGTTAATAGGAAGACGAGTCACTCACACGGTCTGCCGCCGGCGCTCTGCCGTGCTGCCCTTTCGTGCTTGACCCTATCTCATCTTCAGAATTTAAAACAACTTAAGACCATGTAGCTTAAGCGTATGCCTAATCTCATTACGCTAATAATTCATGGGTCCTGATCTGCAGGAGTTTTGCAGATAAATGGGGGAGAGTTTTATAAAAGTGCCCATCATCTCCAAGAAGTCGCATTTGGAACGTGTTTGCCGGATCGTCTCTGCAGCAAGGACGGCTCTTAACCCGTGCCACCGGGCTTCATCCTTTTAAACGTCCAACTTCAAACCCCCCTCGAGCTAAGGCAGCGATCAGACAGCACCCGGGCGCACGCGTGGGCGAGAGCCGCACGCAGCTGCGCGGGGCGAGACCCACCCCTTCCCTGGGACGCTCCGAGGAGTTCTGCTCACACTTTGTAGTACATTTTATTCCCCAGCTCTCTGTTCTCTAACTTTCCTTTTTTTTTTTTTTTCAGGGAACAGATTATTACCACATCAAAAATCACGTACATGGGGAAAACAGTGATTCTTATCGCATGTTTCTCATGATTGCTGTGCTGAAAACCAGACAAAAATTCTCCAGCGTGCAGTGAAACCCCGAGTCTGGGACGAGGCACTAGGGAGCCCTGGGTTGGTACCTGCCTAAGCGCTGCTGGTCAGAGGGGTTTCTGTTACTGCAATTATACAAAAACACCTTAAGCCATTCAGGAAATGTGAGCCTATAAATTTAAAAGGTTGAAACAAAACTGAAGGACACTCAATGTGCAGCATAAATACCTAGACAGGCTGTTTTTCAAATCTAATGTGTCCACCGGGGCTTCTTCTCTACGGCAGTCACCGGCTCAGACGCACTGACACCAGTGGGTGCATTTGCTTTGGTTGCACACCAAACACCCTCACAAGACACAGGCGCCCTGTTTAGTCGAGCAACCTGAAACTTTCCTTGCTGCTCACGCCTGTTCCGTGCTGCGATCACCTCCCGGTCAGGGACGACAGCTACCGGGGGCTGCTCCCTGCGTGGGCCGTATCACGCTCCGGGCTCGCTCCCGCGGACCAGCCTGACCCGGGAGGGCTGCTGCCTGGTTTGCTCAACGCGACAGTCAGTTATTTGTTGGCTTTACAAAAGCAGGAGCTAAATCCTATTCTAACATTAGGACACATGTGTAGTACAACTGGTGTCACGTAGTGCTGCACAGATAAGGCGAAATCTTGGCGATTATCCTGGCCTCAGCTGAGAGCAGTCCCCAATCGCAGAGTTACAGGATCCGTGGTAATTTATGCTGCCTGGAGATCTGGGAGCTTTGTCTGACTCAGAACCAGATAAATATTGAACAAACAGCTCAGGAATTGTCCCAGTAGGTGGGAATTATATTACAAACAAGCTCATAAAAATGTAGATATTAGTAATGGGAAAGCTGCTAGATTTTTTTTTCCATTTTAGCCTCCCAGTCGTAGCCCTGGATGGGTTTCAAATGCCTTTGGCTAGCACGATGTGTGCGCCTGTGCGTGTAGGGCCACTGCCCACACAAGCCACACAAATCCCAACCTGTGGAGACACACAAATACAAAAGCAGGCAATCTACCCAAAGAAGCAATTAAAAACTAATGTTAGCAGCCTCCACTAAAACCGGGAACGGCTCAGAAATGAAGGAGAAATTGCTTTGCATTAGTTTCTCTGCATGTCATCCTGTTCCTAGCAGGGCTTTAATAATAAGCATACTTATTTGAATAGTTTGCTGATCGCACTCATCAATCCTAAAACGCAGACTTCTGCCAGAAGAATTTATAACTCTCTTAATCCGCTCTGACGCAGGAAAGCATTCAGAGTGGCGCGAGGAGAAAGGGGCAGCAGGGCCCTGGCTGGAGGGGGTGGCTGCCTCTGCGACCCGGAGCCCTCCTCCAACGGGAGCCAGGAGCGCTCGCGAGGAACAGCGACGGATGCACCGACGGCCACCTTCTGGGGGCACCAGCACAGAAATGGAACAAGTTGTTTGCGTCACGGTTTGTTAAAAACCAAACCAAACCCAACGCCGATTTCTTCTGTGGCCGTTTTGGAGAGTTTGCCCGTTTTCTTGGTGAAGACTCCAGAGGCAGCAGAACATTTTCAGGCCCTTTATTACACACAAAATACTCCCGGGAAATAGATTTTTTAAAAATATTTGCTCTTGAACTTTAGTTCTTTCTTAAATGATGCCAATACAGCACAAAAATACAGGAGAATGGCTGCAGGTTTAGAAAGGAGAAAACCCATGGCCGTGTTTAGGGCTGGAAGCAGTCCCCGGCTCCAGGGCTAGCGTAAGCATTCTATCACCCCAGCACGTATCGCCAGAATTACTTGTCCCCGTTGGCTTTTCCCCCTTCTTAATCCTTTTCTGCAGCTTTACTGTGTTCTTTACTTCCTTTTTATTATGTCCAGGGGCTGAACTCCAGTTTGCAGTCAGGCTTCAAAGGGCCTTATACTTGTTGTGCCTGTAACTCCTGGACACCAACAAATGCCAGAATAAAGTTACTGGGACTCTGGAGGAGGCATTTGCAGGGGTAATTACACAGTCACAGCTGCAACTCATCCCGGCCACGCTTCCAAATACTTGCAAGGAAAAGATATTAATCCCGAGATGATTTGTACGTGCTGAGGTTCTACACCAAACTGGGATATTCACACCTAAAGACGCGGCGGTTGGTGAAGGATCTCAGCTCGAAGCCAGGAAGAGCGTTTTAACGAGCACTGGGTCGCACAGCCCGCACCGCGGGAGCACCTGCTCACGGTTGCGTGGTGAGGCCAGATGCTATTAAATAACCCTGGTTTAAAATCATTTAGGAAGGCGCAGTAGGGTTTTCCTTAACCCAGCACTGCAGCAAATGCTTATTTTTAAATCCGTGAGGTGCAAGGGCTCGGGCAGGAGCGGGTACACCAGGCAGCCCCTTCCTCAGCTGCTGGCTGAGGTTAGACGGTGACAGTGCCAACAAGCAGTGATACAGAGCAAGGCATTCGTGTCGATAAATGTGCTTCGTTATTCCTCAGGTGTTGCTTATTGTTTAATTATTAATGAAGATGCTCCATACAATGCCAGTAGGTAGCCAACAGCCTGTTTTGCAGCATGGCTGGCAGCCAGGTCTCTCAAGGACAGTGCTGTCTCCCCTTACATTTCTGCTGAGGAGAGGGAACAGACTATTGTTCTCCCTCTGATAACTTATGAGCTCAGTGAAATTTGTTTTTCATGTGTAATAAAGTTGCCGGTGGTGTGCAATTTGCATTTAAGTTGGCTGTAGGCACGCTGACTGGGACTTTTAAGTGTTGTTCACAGAGCTAAAATAACACAACAGTGGCCTGTCATTTCGACCCCTTCCAAAGAAAGGAATCCACGAGAAAATAATCTTAAATCCAATGTTACCAACAGATCTTCTGTCTCCTATTAGGTCCCCTTGACAGGGTTTAGAGGAACTCAGAAATTGCTAGTAACAGGCAACCTCTACTTTGGGGCTTACGGAGAAGCACAAAACCAGGCTGCAGCGGTGGGAGAACAAAGGAGCCGCTGCCTTTTTCGTGCCGCTGGACAATCTGGGACCGAGCTGAACCAAGCCTGTGGCGCNCTTGACAGGGTTTAGAGCAACTCAGAAATTGCTAGTAACAGGCAACCTCTACTTTGGGGCTTACGGAGAAGCACAAAACCAGGCTGCAGCGGTGGGAGAACAAAGGAGCCGCTGCCTTTTTCGTGCCGCTGGACAATCTGGGACCGAGCTGAACCAAGCCTGTGGCGCACAAGCCGTGCCCGAGATGGTGCGCAGCTGCCTGAGCATCTTGGAAAGGGTTTGCTGGCAGAATCAGGAAGCGTAACGCCACGTGGAGCCCCGCAACAAACAGAAGGGAAGGGACCAACAGGTCCGAGAGCACCATTTTGCTCAGAATAATTATGTGCTCATATCACAGAAAGACCCCATGGTGCAGGTCTGGAGAATAAGGTCAAGATACCAACGACTGTTCGAGTTAGGGTGTCGGCGAGAAACCGTAATCCCTGCTGTGGGGGATTTGCTGCTGCTGTCAGACCAGGCCAACAACCGTGAGGGCCTCCATCACCAAGGGCCGGACCCTGACCCGCGCACGGTGCCGCTCGCTGGAGCTCTCTGCCCAGCCCTGCCTCCCCGAGCCCTGCCCTCTGAAACCATCTCCATTTCATTTGCAAGCTGATTCCATGATGGAGCAGAAATGCCAATCAATTGTACAGCCGTCAGCACGAGAGCATCCCCAATCTGCATTAGCCAGCTGGGCAGCTTTCCAGAGCATCATCTACAACCCATGAATTATTACCCAAACATTACTGCTGTCAGCACATTCCTCTCTATACAACTTCCTATTATTATTTTTTTGGCGGACAACTCTGAAATTTTAAACAGCTCAATCTTGCTAGAGTAATGCAACTGCCTACTGCCTCCAGGATGAACTTTTCATAAAACCCAACAATAATCCCTCTACTGAGAACAGCAACAACCCCCCCCCAACCAATCCTTTTATTTTTACTTTGTTTGTTTTGGTGTCTTTAGCAGCTCTGACTTTCATTCTAATTTGCACTAACAGCCTTTTATTTGTCTTGCAGAGGAAAAAGAGACTTAAGGGATCCTTAAGCTTCAGTGACAGAGCATGAAGCAGCTTATAAATCAGGCCACAGACGGCAGGGTCAGCGGCGCTGCCGCTTACATCGCGGCTCATTAAGAAAAACGCGCACCGAGTACCATTTGCTCCGAAACTGTTTGCGCTGCTGTGATTCATTCAGAGAACGCGAGAGTCCACGAAGCACTAGAAATAGTCTTAAAACCCCCGAAAATAGGGTTGGTAAATTAGTTACTCAGTCCTTACTGCTCCTTTCCACTACAACTGCAAAAAACTAACGGGCGGAGTGAAAAGCAAGCCTTGGTGCAATGCCGCGGGTGCCGCGCAGCAGCTCGGCGAGCCCTGCCCCGTGCCACGTCTGCACAGATGGAAACACCTGCAGCGTCCCAGCCTTGCACTTGAAAAGTTAAGTTCGGCATTTCAGCTGATATAACACAGAAACCACACAGAGCTTTTCAATACCGCGCCCAGGTCTCCCAGGCATTCCCAGCCCCCCGTGAAGGATCATTGCTTGCTTCCCACGTCTGATTTATTTGAAAGGAAGAATTATGAAAGAATCCTGAAAGTTGTATTTACACAGAGACAAAGGTAGAGACCTTGACATAATTACATGAATCAAAGCTTTCATTTAGTTTCAAAAAGCAAATTACCTCGATAACTCTTCGGGTTATGGAAAACATAGATGTATTCCTTCCAGGTCCTGAGCAGCGTATGTGCTATTACATAATAGATTGCACGGTTCTTTGTTTAATCAATCATGGTTGAATTTACAATGCAAACTTTTACCATGACAAAAAATGCATTGATTGCCCAAAAATATTTATTCAAGATTAAAAACCATGTAGCATATGAATATTTTACTAAATATTAAATATTTATGTCTCCTTTCTAAAGCTTCCATAACCGGGCTTTTAATGAATTTGTCATAAAAAATTTATAGATCCAGGTAGACTCTTAAACATAATTATTAAATTATATCTTTAAACTTCAGGTATACACTTCTTTCTTGTGCCAGCATGGAGCTCCAGCAATGCCAGGGATAAACAGATTCTGCCGCAGGCCAGGAGCAGACAAAATCACGGTTGCAGCCTCTGTGGCAGCAGTTTGTGCATCGTAGGGATGCACCAGATTAATTAATATTTGCATTTCCCTACAGCATGGAAACACCAGCCGAAAGCAGGAGGCCCCGTTCTACCGGGAGAGGCACGCGCCAGCGAAGAGGTGGAGGCCGAACGGCCGCAGCGAACGCCGGGGAGGGCACGGGCCACAGCAGCAGCCCAAGGCAGGGACGTGCTTCCCCCTGCCCTTCCCCATCCCTCCCGGTGCCTCCTTCCCTCCTGCGCAGCCTTCTCCCACCTCAGGGAAAAAGTGAACTCAAGGGACAGATGCAGGATCTGGGATGCATTCCCAAAGAAATTTTTCAAGGCGCGAGGAGCTCGCGCTGGCTATGCTGTCTGGGTCTCTAGTCTGTAACATCGCTGCCGGCAGAGACTTTGCGGCGCTGCCCGGGCTCTCAGCCTGCCGCGCGGTGAGGAACCAGAGCACCCGGTGCTGGGGCCGTGCAGGCGCCCAATGCAGAAAGGAGGAGAAGGTCTGGTGAGGAGCAGCCCTCCCCGGCACAGCCAAGGGCCGTGCCCAGGGCAGGTCAGAGCAACCTATTCCCTGCACGTCCACGACATCTCGCATCGTAGAGATGCCTCTCCGCTGTTACAGTCACAGATTGCGTTTGCTGGGACAGCGATGCCCCGATTTGGGCAGATGACAAGAAGCCCAGGCTGCGTACGTCTGCTCGATTGCACCGCGAGCTGGCACAGACGAACCCTTCCTGCTGCCGAGCTCCGTCACCGCGCTGGCTGCCCAGGTTAAGTAGGGCATGTCCGCCCTGCCTGGTGCGGCGCGGCACGCCGGTCCCCACGCCAGCACGCACAGCACCTGCGCCGACCCGCTCCCCACACCTCCCCGTCACTGCAAGCTCAGACAGCGGACTTTGCATGGATGCATTTTCCTTTTAGCAGCCCCACAACAGCCCCTGGCAGGAGCAGCTCAGCACCAGGGGAAGGTCAGCCAGAGCCCGGCTCCATGCCCGGGGATCTGAGGAGAAAACACCACGTCCGAGCTCGGCTTGGCAGCGCCGTGTATTGATACAGCCTTTCATTGCTTGCCACAAACCTGCCTAAATTTCTCCAGCAAGCTGCTGCAAGGAAAACAGAAGTCACCTTTCTTCAAATCGCAGCAAAGGAGAACACTCTGCTCGCTCTGTACTTACCTGACCCGCTGGCAGCCGCCGAGTTGAAGGAGAAAGAGATGGAGTCAGGAACTGAAATGCTGAAGCCCATTATTTTCAGGAAATTGTGCTAGTGGAAGCCCTCGTAGCTATCGCAATCACCTCCCTGTGCCACCGAGCGAGCTCAGTTCTGCAGCAAAAGGCGGTCACAGCCATGCGAGCAGACCCTGCGCTTTTTCGGGGGGATGCTGAGTAATAGAGAGCAGCAGTTGGTCGTCCTAACAGAGGGAAAGACTGGGGTTTTTAGCAAATTATTAGGAGATCTGCAGTCAGGTTTTCAGCGTCTTCTGTTAACTTCAGCTGGTGTTCATGTGACATTTTGGACAAAGACAGCATTCCTCCTTTCCTTGCATTTTAAAATTCCCGTCATCTGTTACAGAAATGATGTCACGTAGCATCCGCGTGCCAGTGACGGACCCCCAGAAAATCCCAGAGACTCCAAAGGAATACAGTGTCACCGTTAAGAGACTTTGGGTCAACCCACGGGGCTAAGTACCACAGAACTGAAATCTTTTTGCCAAACGAGCATTGAGATAAATTCCCGATCGCGCTGCCCGACACATAGCTGGGCCACCTGGCAATTCCACTGCCCTCGGAGGAGGGAAACAGATGCACAAAGCCCAGATCCAGCCATGCGACCTCCCAGGAGCTCCACTGGTTTCCTCCCACAGGGCCGCAGCTGAACATTACATCAGCCTTCCACAAACTGGAGAAGACAGGACTTGGGATTTTTGGATAATTGCAGAGCCACTGGGAAGGTTTTGCACAAGCGATCCAAGTCCGTGTCTGTCCCCGCCGATCTGCCTGCATGGAAGCATTCCTCTTCCTACACTAGTGTTCCTTGCCCTATAGGGGAGTCAGGGTACTCAATTCTGTATGTACAGCCAACACCCACACGGACCCCTGCGCTGCGGGGTGCAGCCTCCGCAGCCGGGGGGGTTGCCCCCACCTCTCCCAGCTCTGCTCCACGCTCACAGCCAGGGCACGCAGCGAGGCGGCGAGGCGCCGCACAGGAATAACTACAGTGAAGGAAGCCAAAGCTGAAGCCCTCCGAGTTACAAGGAAGGGCTGGGAACGGTTGAAGGAATCGCTGGTCGTAGCGCCGCTCTTTTTCCCCTGCTCCTGCTTGCCCAGCACCAGCTAACCCTCAGTTAACTGTTCCTGGCTTAATTACCTCTTCCCAGGATAAAAGAAACTTCACTTTACCCAGCAACTGCCAGAAGCTTCAGGGAGGGGGATGTTCTCGCCCTACGTACACCCTGCTTTGCAGGAGGCACCTTGCCTTAGGAGCACCCTGCTGCCGCTCCAGGAGGACGTGCATTCGGGGGGCGCGGGCTGAGGTTCCCAGCGTCTTTGGCGAGGGCTATCAGAGCAAGCCCTTCCTCCCTGGAGCGCTAAGCGCGCCGTTCACCCGGGGTGCTGCAGGCCAGCCCTCACGGATCGAGCCCGTCGGTGCCCTCCCTCGCCCCTGCCGACGGCCGCGGTCTCCCGGCTCCCTCGGGGGCTGTCAGCACGCTCGGTACAGGCAGTCCAAACAGTTCAAATGCGTCTTCTTCAACGCGGCCAACACTGATTTTATGATATACTTAACACCCCATCCAATAGCTATTAGTTTTACTGTCAGGCACACAATGTACGCGATCCATCTTTCTTCTCAGGCGCACCACGCGTCCCCGCTCAGACGGCATTACACTACGGCAGTCTTTCTTTGCTACCGTGGGGTTTTTAAGCGCTAACATTAAAGCTCTTATCTTTTTGGTTCCTTTGTTATTAATGTCACATTTTATTCAATCGGGATCAGCGCGCGGTTCCTGTTTGGACGCTGCAGAGAATGGCTTCGATTTCCTCTTTGGCAAGCCAGGCTCTGCAGCACGGAGCTCCTGCCACAGCGCGACCCTGCGAGAACAGAGCCTTCTCGTTGTCTGCTTAGAGGGAACGATGCAAGGAACAGCCAAGCCCTCCAAAACCCCGTGCAGGGCCTGGAAGCACCGTATTTCTTCTGTCACTGCCAACCGTCTGTCTTTGTGCAGCATCGCTTCAGTGGGGGGGGCCCATCACCATCCACGCTTTACCCTGCGGGAGGCTTTGGGCTGCAGGAGTCCTGCGAACCGCTCGCTCCCGGGCTGTCCGGAGGGGAGGTGACAAACCGCTCCGGTGCAGGTGAGGGCTATGGCCTTCCACCACCCTGNTCTTTTTGGTTCCTTTGTTATTAATGTCACATTTTATTCAATCGGGATCGGCGCGCGGTTCCTGTTCGGACGCTGCAGAGAATGGCTTCGATTTCCTCTTTGGCAAGCCAGGCTCTGCAGCACGGAGCTCCTGCCACAGCGCGGCCCTGCGAGAACAGAGCCTTCTCGTTGTCTGCTTAGAGGGAACGATGCAAGGAACAGCCAAGCCCTCCAAAACCCCGTGCAGGGCCTGGAAGCACCGTATTTCTTCTGTCACTGCCAACCGTCTGTCTTTGTGCAGCATCGCTGCAGTGGGGGGGGCCCATCACCATCCACGCTTTACCCTGCGGGAGGCTTTGGGCTGCAGGAGTCCTGCGAACCGCTCGCTCCCGGGCTGTCCGGAGGGGAGGTGACAAACCGCTCCGGTGCAGGTGAGGGCTATGGCCTTCCACCACCCTGCGTGGCAGTGCTAGGGAAACCCACCTGCAGGGACAGCAAGTGCGCCCCAGTTTCAGGATCAGCCTGCATCGCTTTGGGCCACAATTCCCACAGAGGAAGAGGCGCTGGGAAAGCTGGGTCTAGCGGACCAGTGCCCAAGCTTTTCCTACCCCAGGCCTAAATGAAGTCGTCTGTAGCAGGAACCACGCTGGTTATGTTTACATGCAAATGCATTCAAAGTTATACAAATGTCCATCAAGGCTCGGTCTCAGACTTCATTAAACACTAGGGCTGTCAGCCAGAACACGGCCACATCAAAAGCCTCCATGAATTATTTCAGAAGCGCCAACAGAATAGTTCTCTTGCAAAAGCTTTGAGCCCTCTGAAAACAGTCTTAGAGGCACGAAATCTTACCCTTGCAAAAATAACAGTTAAGGCCTGAGCTATCAGTTTCTCAATCCTATCTTCACTTAGGCAGCAAGTCAACCAGCAACCAACAGTGCGAACAGTTAAGACAATTTACATTATACGAGGAAGTGCTTATTAGCCTCATTCGCTTTGTTGTCCCATCTCAGTTTGTCTCCAGGGAAAAGCCGCTCTACCACGGCCTGCACCACAACACCCGGAGCAGCCACCACCGCCGCACGCTGTGAGCGTCGCCATACCGGTGTTCGCCATCGCACGGCCTCTCGTTTGTGGGTACGCACCTCCGTACCACAGACAAGCCGTGCCGCTTCAAGACGTTTTTACACGCAGCACAGTAGAGCAAGCTTTGTGTGGACAAAACACTCGGCTAGAATATTAAACTAAATAATAGCAATTAATTAGGCTTGTGTAAAGCTATTAACCTTCAAATCCCTATAGAAATAGTAAGTAATGCTCAAATCCTCCGGGACGCACATGATATTACCTCATTCCATGGAAGAGGAAGCGAAGATCCAGAGCAGTGAAATGATTTTTGCCCAGGGCAATGCTGTAGCGGGGGGAGGCTGTAATCATTGCCAGCTCCGCAGCCCAGGCTGCTGCTTTTCAGCGCGCACTTGGGTGGGTGGATGCAAGGGATACCTGCAAATGCAGCCCGTTTTTATCCGGGTCTTGCAACCTGGCACACCGTGTTTGCGGCCGAGTATTTGAATCGCACAAAAAGCGAGATTTTTTGGAACAGGTGATCCCCGCAATATTTTTCTTCTCTAAGCCCCCCTGCAGGCCCGTGCAGCTGATCGCAACAGCCTTTCTCCCCACCTCCTCCTCAGTGTGAGCACTGCATCCATATGGAAAGAGAGATCTTAATCTTCTCCTAAGCACTCTTCCCAAATGCCTTCCTCAACTTCTATAGGGAACATATAACAAANGAACAGGCGATCCCCGCAATATTTTTCTTCTCTAAGCCCCCCTGCAGGCCCGTGCAGCTGATCGCAACAGCCTTTCTCCCCACCTCCTCCTCAGTGTGAGCACTGCATCCATATGGAAAGAGAGATCTTAATCTTCTCCTAAGCACTCTCCCCAAATGCCTTCCTCAACTTCTATAGGGAACATATAACAAAAAAAGCTGAGCATCAGCTTTAACTCAGAAGTCTCTCCGGGGCGTTACATCCACCGCACCAATAAATCTTGTAGAGATACTATGCAAAACCCCCTACAATCCAGCCTTCCCTGGGGGGCACAGCTAACCTTCTCCAGGATTTCATCATCTCATGGCCCAATTATTGCAACAACCACATCATTTTCGTCTCTGTTCGGAACACCAGTAGGTTTTGCTTGCATCACCCCTTTCTGTGCATCTCTCCGCTGGCTCGTCCTTCCTAACTGCATCAAACACAAGTTGCCTCAGTTTTCAGAGCCCTTCACAGCTTCTCCTCCCTCTCCCACCTTCGTTTCAGCTCGGCCCAGGGCACCAGGCCCTGTCGCACCTTGGTTACGGTTAAAGCTGCCTCAAAACACCCACAAAGCCCCTTCAGCGCTCCGCTTCCAGTCTTGTCTCAAGCCTCACTTGCTGCAATGCGCGAAAAAGGCTTGGCAACAGTGAGATTGCTTGTGTCCCGAAACCGTTAATTTTAATGTTGCCTCCTAGTGCCGTTATTTTCTAGGCTAGTTCTGTACTTATCTTCTCACGGATTATAAGCACGCTTATAATTAAACGATGCCATTGCCCATTCTCTAGTTTGGATTTTGTGCAGCACTTACGCAGTGGTACTCCAGCCTGCGACTGGGTTCCCCACACGCTATTACATTAAGTGGAAAATTAATAACAACACTCCCAAAAGCTTACAGCTTCCTGGGGTGGGACCGTCTCTCCAATAACAGCAACGAGTCCTGGCGGGGGCTCTTACACGGCAATTCCAGCTCCCAGCTGCCCCCCTCCCGTTACGGGGCAGGAGGAGCTCTTTGCTGTGGTGCCTTATTTGCCTTCCGCGGTGGCTCGATTCCTCCCAGGAACAACGGTTCTTGCCTTAAAAAGCCTGCCCGAACCTACCCCAAGCCCCCCATAATTAGTTGGCTTGATGGCTTCCAGAAGAAAGGAGAGAGAAAAAATGCAGCCCAGGGCACCTTAACAGGGGAAGACTCAGCTCTGAAAATCCTTGCTCTTCAGAGGTGCAAGATACCCAGCTTTACTGTAAGGAAAGTCCTCTTGTCCAACGTCCTCCAACAATCTGCCTTTAATGGGGTTACTATTGCAGAGGTAAAGCATTTTATATGGAACCAGGTTTACATTATCCTGCTATTCGGAGATCTAGCTTGCAATGCTGTTCAAATCCTTTAATCCATAAATAGGATTCCAGCCAGAGCTGGGCTGCCTTCCAAAACTGTAATCTCCAGTATATGAATTATTACAAAAAGATTAGGGTGTTTCGAGTAATAACATTTCAAATAAATCAGCTTTCATGGAGGAACAACAAACTAATATCGGAAATAACAATATAAAGACATTTATATAGCCACTTGCTGGAATAACTTCACTAACCGGAGGGATTCTTTTCTCATTTGCATCGTTTTCTTTGAGAAACGTACCTTTGCCTTTGTCACTTCCCTACTGGGCTCTGCTGTGGAGCAAATGAGGTGTTCCTCTCTCGCACACAGCCCCTTCGAATCGCCAGCTTTCTGCAATTCAGAGACAGAGACGTGCGTTGGTGTCACTGCAGCTGATGCTGTTCTCTCCAAGCCTTCAGCTTCACGTAATGCTGCGATGAGGACGGGCAGATAATCCCGAAGGCCAGAAACATTCCCCTAACACCATTTTAATAACGATGAGCCGCGACTTTAATTATTATTCCCAGTGCGTTTGCAAAAGCCCTCCCTTCCACACACACAACACGTACACGCGTGCAGGCAGAGCTAAGTCACTATCCCTTCTCAGTTATTTCCTGCTTCTTGGGCAATACTGTTACACGACAGGTTTATTGTGCCTTTTCATCCCTGCAAACTGTATTGGCACAGTAAGGAACCACGTCTACAGAGTTCAAAACAGTAAGGTGGAGAGAAATGAAGAGGCACAGGCTCCGGGCAGGTGAGATGGCAGAAGATGAGAGGCGGAAACGAGCAGAGCTAAAAGCCCGCTGTCCCTTGAGCTACCCGGGCACTGGGCAGGGGCACGGGCACGGGCTCGGTGGCGGGCTCGTGCAAGACTGCTTCGGTCTGAAGGCAGAGGCTTGGGCTGGGAAAGCGCGGGGATGCGCGCTCAGCACCACCGCCAGCCGTGATGCTCCAGGTTGCTTAGTGACAGATCTGAAGTCCGAGGTGCCCACGGATTTATGGCGTTCCTCCCCGCCTTCCAAGTGCTATGAATAAATGACACATCTCAGTTCCTTATTTATCCATTTGTGAAGCTTAATGGGCAGTTGTAGAGAGGAGTACTGAGCCTTTTATGGGGTAGGGCAGGCTAGTTTCCTGATTTACACTTGCCTCAATAGGGTGGAATACGGACTCTGCAAATCTTATTAACTTTTAAAAAAAACTGAAGAAATCCAAAGAAACACAGCAAAACCGCGCATCCTAAAAAATAAGCTAACCCTGGTGCCAACTAGGAGCCCCTGGTTTGAATTCAGACCTGATAATGCAATCAAAAAAATCAAGAAAGCTCCTGAGAGATGCGGTCCCAGCGAACGGGCTTGTTCCCTGCACGGACCCCACCGCACCATCCGGCCCCGAGGCGCTGGCTGCAGTGCCCGAGGACGCTGGGCAGGGAGTCCCCAGTAACGACCTGCGGCTCAGACCGCACAGATACACCTGAGCACAGCCTCAGCTTTAACACGCTCATCTGCCTGTTGGAGTCAACGGGCCCTTCTGAAGAGGCGGAGTTAAAGAACGTGCAGAAATGTTTTCAAAATCTGGGACTAAAAAGTTACGGGCGGTCCCTGCACAATAAATGGACGCCGTTATCGCAGTGCGGCATAACGGCCAGTGGTCTGCCCTGGGCTGCGGGCATCGCTGCCCGCTGCTGTCCGTCCTGGGACAGCCGAACGCACAGGTTAGCAGCTGCGGAAATTTATCCTGGCAGCCCGTTTTCGTCAATTGTTCTTCTTCTCATAAACTAAACCCCCGAGATCTTCAAAATCCAATCACGCCTAAAGCTCCCGAAATTGGACCTTTAATAAAAGATAGCCAGTGTACTAACAGAAACAGCTCTCAGACATTTTACCATTAAAAAAAAAAGTTTGATGGTCCCCATCATTTTCGGCAAGCTTCTCCAGATATTCAGCTGTGATTTACTCAGGCCATTTTGCTCTCATATGATAAATTACACCAGGATATGAAGGAGAGTGAATACCAAGTGAATCAATCCATCTGATTTTCAAAGTCCCCATGACAAGGAAAATTAGAGCTAGAATTAATTAATTTTTTTAAAATGCCGTTGATTTAGGGAAAACATTAAATCACGCATGTGATTTTCAAAGCAGCACTACCATAGAGCGCTAAGCTCTTCTAGTGCAGACCTTTCCTTTTCCCCCCCAAGTGGTCAAGCCGTCATCAAAACTATTATTTTTGCAAGTATCTCAGTTATTCCAGATTGAAACGCTCTCATAGCAAGCCTAAAAAAACCTGACAAAACCCCACAGTGCCTTCTCTCCTTTTTACTTCCCAACGGACAGTAACGCAAACAATCCGTAATCACATGAAATACGGCTCTTTTTGCCAGCCTATCATTTTTTCTGCAGCGCATTAAGAGCAACACCTTGGGTAGAGACTGTCAGCACGCCCGCTCCACAGCGAGCGTTATTTTCGTCCTGGAATTCATCTTTCACCCATTTCAAACTGAGCTGAAACTTTGACACGCAGACCGTCAGTTCAGGGAAGAATTATTGTTATTCCCAGAAAATTCAATAAATCAGGTCAAACTTTACAGCCAGCTTTCCCACCCACCATGCGTAAAGCCCCCAGTTCCTTCCCTCCTCGTGCGCAGCCGCTTCCGAACATCTCCAATTCTAAACAAAGCACAAACGCTGTTTAATCCTGACTGAGGCAGGGTCCTCGACGCGATGGACTGCAGCGCTCAGGACCTTGCCAGAAGGCTCAGAGGAGCACGGTTTGCAGGGCGCTGGCTGCAGAGGTCCCCGCGCAGGGCAGCCTTTCTCCAGAGCCTGTACAGTCACTTTTTTGACTGCAAGCTGCCACAGGAGCATTGCACAGACAACAGGGTAATTCAAGCTCAGGGACTCGACGGAAAAAGCCCAAACCCCACCAAAACCCAGAAATAAGGAAGCACAAGGATTTGTTGGTGCAACAGCTACAGCAGACCAGCACCAGCGGTAAAGCCACCACCACGGACCGCTCACTAGCGGCTCAGCTACCTCAATCCTATTTCCTCCCAGCCCTCCAGCAACAGCCACAGCAATTAACTCATAGAAGTCAGCTCCCAACTTCCCAGGTCAAACAGAAGACCAAATGCCTGATTTAATCCACCCCAGGCTACGCGCAGCAATGATTTCTTGCGCTCTTGTATCTCAGGCAATGAACTCCTGTGCCCGTGCAGTGGCTCACAGCACCATTTTTTTTGCATGCTGTTATTTCTCATACCTTTTCTGGCTGAAGGAGATAGGCTGCCACAGCCTGCTCTTGAACAGACCTCCAGCGAATCTCCATTTTTTCTTCCAAAAAGCACCACATCAAAAAATTCAGCAAAACCTAACCAGAGCGGCAGGACCTCGCCTGGCCTTTAAAGCAAAGCCCATTGCCAGCACCTGGGCACCTGCTGGACCTCCCCAAGGATCCCCCGATTCCTTCCAGCTGGGCTCAGCCCCGCTCCTTCGCTCTAGTTTGTTAACTCTTTCCTTGCAAAGCTTAGGGTGCTACCTCCTGTGAGGGGTGCTCAGGTTGTTAATGCCACGGCAGTGGCAGTTATTATGCGACGGACAATGTGCAGCGCGGCATTCAGAGCCCCGGTCCTGCCCAGCGCATCCAGCCGTCGCGCCCAGCCCCTGCTCCCCACCCTAGAGCAAAGGGCCAGAGTTGCCCTTGGTGAACGCAACTCACGTTGTTTTACTGGATTCGCCAGCGTTTTTAACGCCTATCATTATGCGCTGATTGAACTAGATTAAATAAAAGCCACCTTGCTCAGCTCCTCCTCACTACGGCAGCCCGTTTCCACCCGACTTTGACTGCTCAAGGAGTCAGTGAGGCTTTTACGCATATATTACGCCCGGATATGGCATTCAGCAAAAATAATAACAACGTCTGACAAACTTTATTGTATTAAATAGAAGGTTAAGAATTCTTTTAACCCGCAGTACACGCAAGAGCTAGCTGCACAGAAACAACAGAAAATCGCACAGATCGCTGTGAAATAATTTGCTATTCATTCAGCTGTCAGGTGTACTTTTGAACAGAAGTTCTAGCGCGATTCAGCTTTAATAAATAGATGCTTAAAATACACATCGTACTACGTAACCGTCTCCTTGCATTAAACTTAAAATCTCAATCAGTAATCCACAAAAATTCAACCTAACAGCAGGCTGTTTTCTTATTACTGAACCTTTTTGTCCAATAACCTAGACAACTAGATTAACTGTAAAGTACGTGCAATGTAATAATTCTCTGCTATGAATATTGCATCGCCGGGATCCATTAGCATTTTAGACAGGCTGTAATTAGGCAAGATGGAACCATGTGGATTTCGGAGTTTAGGCTCGTATCCATAAATTCCAGGGCGAAATTTTGTACCTAGTTCCAGAATTTTAGTGTCAAATGACGAAAGGACCCGCACAAAGCCCGCTGCCCTGGAGGTGAGCGCTGCCCTGCTCCACGCACCGCGCGGCCCGGGGCCCCCTTGCTGGGAGGACCTCAGAAGCCTCAGCAGATGGTGCGTCCTGGGAGGAGAGCCGGAGGTGAAAGACAAGTCTGTGGGTGAACCTGCAAAATAATTAAGGGACAGGCTACAACCTAAAAACTGCCTGCGGAATTCCTGCCAGAGAGTTATTAAATCCCTGCCAGGGATCAATGCCCAATCTGGTTCTCAGACCAATACGGGCGAGGAAAAGGGTTTTTTTTTTTCCCTCTATTAAACTTTCAGACACACTTCCAGGAAAATCAGGCGTTTTTGAAACATTTTCTTTCCAAACACTAAGACTTCGGTTTGAGCCGAGTGCCGTCAGCTGGGAAGGTTTGGAGGCGCAGCGGTGCCCGTTCGGACGGCGGAGCCCTTACTGCACCACTAACGCCCGGGCTCTGGCAGTCGGCTGCTGGCTCAGCCCGCCGCAAGTAAAATCAGAAACACGCCCACAACTCCTAACGCTTTGGGGTTGTTTTGAAACCTCTTCCAGCTTGTTGCTGCTGGGATTAAGATCTTGATTGCTTTTGAATCTTTCTGCCCTCCTCTCCCTTTCCCACTCTCTCTCCCATCGAGTCTCTCACTAGATGTTGGTGCTGCAGCTGGGCGCTACCCACGGCACTTAGAGCTACGCAGCCGTACCCGCGGAAGACATCAAGGTGAGATCAGCTGTCCTGGGGATTTTTCATGGCAAACTTTAGCTTTGCTCGGTCTGGCAGGGCTTTTTTCTTCCCCAGCAACCGGGGACAGCAGAGAGTCTAGAGAGAGAAATGTCCTTCGTGATGATCCGGTTTTCCACTTTTTTGAAGGAGACACTATTCCAAGGACACAGCTTTCAAACTACTGTCCTGCTCATCACCAAGGTTTCTGACTGACGTGTCGTATACTACCCAGTGCCGCGAAACCTAAGTGAAGTGGATGAGTTAAAGTTATGATTATATAATTTCTTGTGACCCTAAGCTGGTATTGAAAATGCCTATCTTTGTATTATCTAAACTCCCTTCTTATATTCTTCCACTTTTGTTGTGCGGATCAATCAATAAGACACATCATAACTCCGCTATCCCCCTTTTGGGCAGATTCTTCCCATTTTCAGTTAACACCGGCAAGAGCGTGCTATACAGCTCCATCCCCGGGAGCTATCTGACACGGCGTGGCTCGGCTCTGGGGACTGACAGCAAAAGCCCAAACTTCGTATTTTGATATTACACCACAACCTCGTAAAGAACACGGTGTACGTAATGCACTCTGAATGCCACTGAGGAAATCAATGCCCAGTCCCCCAAACGAGCTCGAAAGGTCCAAACAGATGATAAAGCACACGAAGTATTTTCTATAACAATAAACACAGCTCGGGGAGCCCTCTTGCTTAACCTCGCTTCTGGCTGGAGTGGTGGAAAAAAAAAAATCACCCACCAACTTTGATGTCAAGTTTGCAAAAAGCTGCATTCGTGTTTATCCTTTCGCTGACGCAGCGACTCACTGTTAACACAGCACTTGCTGTGTGCACGTTTTGTGCATGCATGGGGCCGCGTGTATTTGTCATGGAAAGATGTACGCGTAAGCAGTGCGAGCGCGGCGCGGGCCTGCGCGCAGCAGAGATGTATGGCGCGGGGAGGGAGCGCACCCAGCAGATCCCAGCTCATGCAGCTTTTCAGGACCGGAGGCAGAGGCTGACGGATAACGAGTCAGGCAGTAGCGCACTCACGGGGCTGGTTTTGCTCTGCCTCATCCTCGTGTAAATCTGGAAGAAACACTCTCGTCGTCAGTGGAATTGATCTCTCTCCAGAATCTCTTCTGCCAAACATTAGTACTGGTAATGTATTGTCGTTTACTGTCCAAAATCATTGAACTCTCTTCTTTGAATATTTCTTCTAGTAGTCACTATGAATTACTTAACATTTTCTCTTAAAAACTCTCGTAAGAGACGCTCCGGTACGTCCGCACGCGGGCGCAGGGAGAGGCGACGCAGGCAGCGCTGCGGGCAGGGCCAGCAGGCAGCTGAGCAGTTTGCTGCGGTCCAGCCTCCTCCTAAAAACACCCAGAGACACCCCAAGCCCTTGCTCCGGACGGGAGGATTTTGCTCGCCGGATGCCGGCACGATGCTCCAGCAGAGCTCGTGTCGTGGATGCTGTCAGCCTTTCAATTTGCTGTTAAATGGAGACGCCGTGTCGCGCGCCAGGAGACACAGGGCCGCTGCTTGCACCTTCCTTTGGGCGAGTGGTGCTTCCCCAAGGCGAGGAGATTCGGTGCGTACCCCACCCAGCCTTATGGCTTGTGTTGGCGCAGCGTGGGGGTAAAGGCCAGCGATCTGGGGTTGGACTAGATGATCTCTAGAGGTCCCTTCCAACCCCTACCATTCTATGATTCTATGATCGCTTTTCTTTTAGCAGATGAGTCTGAGCTTTTCTGATGTGCTCGCAACCTTAGAACTGACTGTAGCAACCTGCTGTCATCCTCCAGCCTGCTGATTGAATACTCGCTGGTTTTTTCAGATGGTATCTTAGGAACATCTGAAGTTCTTTTTGCCACTTTTATGCAGTTTTTTTCAGCAACTTTTTTCATTACTTAGTCTTCTTTAATGGAGTCCGTTTTCTTTGAGCCTCATGAATTTTTCTCCCGGGTTCCTCTGATAATTTTTTAAAAGAAATCACGGTAACTTTGAAACACCTTTCCCCGTGTCCACGCTACACAGCATAGCTAAGTGAGATCCCTTCCAAACCTTTCAGAATTGTAAATGTGACTCTGCTAGGAAAATGCAGAAAGTGTCGTCTCTTATAACATGTAAGACAGTAAAAGACTGTAATTTATAAGGCTAAGTACAAAGGGCTGTTTTCCTTTGAGCTAATTATCTGGAAGAAGAGCATAACTAATTAACTGGAGAGACACAGAAGGAAATACGAGGTTGTAGCAGAGCCGTGTGACTTTGGACGCTCCTTTTCATCTCGGGGATGGGTTGCTGGGGAGCGGGCTCTGCCGGGGGCCGGTGCGTGGCCCTTCCGTCTCCTCTGCTCTTCCCTGCAAACTGGCTCCGGAAACCTGCGGGCTGGGGTGCCGTCCTCACCCTCCGGAGGGGATCGGGCTTGAAACCCGCTGCATTTTACTGAGTCAGACGAGTGCCATCGCAAGGAGATTTGTCCTTCCCAAGATGAAGCTGTAGTTAATCGCTATTCACGCACCCAAATTATTCCAGTGATTTCCCGGTACCTCCAAAATTCAAGCTGCTGTCATTTTAATAGTTCAGTACAGCACAGGGCTAGGCACCGGGCTGCAGGCGTTGGGGCATCATCTCTAGTGACAACACTAATTTGTGGGGTCGTTATAAGGGAAACCGAGGNCACGCACCCAAATTATTCCAGTGATTTCCCGGTACCTCCAAAATTCAAGCTGCTGTCATTTTAATAGTTCAGTACAGCACAGGGCTAGGCACCGGGCTGCAGGCGTTGGGGCATCATCTCTAGTGACAACACTAATTTGTGGGGTCGTTATAAGGGAAACCGAGGGATCTCAAGCAGCCGATCTCTTCCCCCTGCTCCCTCCCTCCCCTGGAAATCCATTAAAAGACATGTTTAGGGGAATAGGCTTCAAAAATAAGTAGCCAGTGTGCATGCACCTGATAAGACCTAGAAAATTAATCACAATAAATGACACTGTTTAATGGAGAAAATAGTACCTGCTATGGCTGTTAGCTAGAAAGGAAGCCATTCAATTAA
>VZSC01004104.1:0-34511 GCA_013398225.1 Steatornis caripensis
GGAGGATGCTCGGACGGGCCCTGCTGCTGCTCTCGAGCCGCTCACCCTCTCGTTGTCCCCTGCTCCGGGACGGGGCACCCGGCAACCCCCATCAGCACATCCCGCCATGGGGCCGTTCCCATTCTTTCTGGGGAAAAAAAGAAAAAAAAAAAGATTCATTATCTGGAAGAGTGACAAAGGCAGCATGGCGCTGAATAGCTCTCGCAGGCGATGCCGTGGCCCCGCAGCCAGCCGCTGCTCGGCGGGGCCATGATGGAGCCATCCTGCTGCCCCTCCAGCCCCAGGCACGGGCGGCTCCCGCCCCACCTGCTCCCCGTCAGATGGGAGGTGACCCCCGACAAAGGCTGGGGCCGCGTCTGCCACCCTTGGGCTTTGCCCTGACACGTGTCTCCTTAACCTCTTCCTTGGGACCAGCTGCTACCAGGGGACCCTCCTTTGTGGCCCCGGCACGCGGCAGACGAGTCCCCCCATCTGGCCGGCGAGGCCTCGCCTGTTGGAGACCCCCTGCCCCAGATTATAACGGCATTAACCTCCCCTGCTGCGCCCTGCCCCGCTCCCACCCCCCATCAACTGTCACCGGGCACCCCGCGGGGCCGTCGGGATGGGGACAGCCTGCATCCTGGGCTTAGCCCACCGCTCACCCACCGCCCAGGCACCTCACAGGCATGGGCATCACTGACAGCACCTCTAACACTGCCTGCCCTTGGGCAAATCCATGCACATAGCGGGGCTGGGCATCTTCTCTCTTCTCCCCTCCTAACACCGTGGCATAAATATGGCACGTAAATGCCGTATGCCAATGTTGCATGTAAATGTTGCATGTAAATATTGCGCGTAAATGCTGCGTGTCGATGCTGTGCGATATAAATGCAGCATGTCATTACTGCGTGGTGTAAGCGCTGCATGCAAATGCTGCACAACATAAAAGCGGCCTGTAAATGCTGCTTATAGGTACTGCATGTAGAAATGCAGAGTGTCGGAGCCATAGGGGCCAGGGGAGCAGGGGGCAGCCGAGGGCAGTGCCAGGGCTTGCACCCAGCTGGGATGTCGGGCGGGCAGCCGGTGGGCTCGCCCCCTGGGAGGTGTGGGAGATGGGTCGGGAGCGATGCCTGGACAGGGACCAGGCAGGACAAGGCAGGAGGGGAATTTGCCTCCACAGGCTTGAAAAGTTTCTGCACTTGTGGCTGCGGGTAGTGAGTCCAGCCTTGGCTCCTGCAGTGCTGGGGCTCAGGACCAGGACCCCCAGCACAAGGGCTCCATCCCAATCCCACTGCCACCAAGCCACGTGCCCTTGCCCCTTGCTCGGTCCAGCACTGAGCTCTCCGGGGAGCTGGGGGATGCTGGGGCGCTCCAGGATGCCTGGCTGGCAGGGCCCATCAGCGATGGGATGCAAGGAGCAGCAGTGGGCAGGGTCAGGCCCCGGAGCCCGTTGGGAAAAGCAGCTGAGGCAGAGGCTGGCATCCCCCAGCTGCCGGAGACCCCGTAGGTTCCTCTGCCCGGTCGGTGGTGTCCCCAGGCCAGGGAGAAGAAGAAGCGAGACTCTGCCACCGCCACCTCCCTCGCCAGACATCCCCGAGGAGGTCTTATCTGCCACTAATGCTTCACAGCAGCCTCCCCAAAGCTTGTGGGCTTGGCAAGATGCTCCGAGACTGCATTTGCTCCAAATGGATTGTATCAGGAGGAGAACAAAGCACTGGAGAGTTTTCAAAGCAAAGTCGTGATCGCAGCCTGTAGGAGAGGCAGCCGGTCCCCTCCAGCGGGACCTCGCAGGGGAAGCAGCGGGGAGCAGGCTTGGCCCCAAAATGCACCGGGCAGTGGGCTGGTGCCCCTTGGCTGTCCCCTGCCGGCCCCGGCCCTGCTGTCCCACAGTGGTGGCCGGGCAGGAGCCATTGCACGGGTGCTGGCCAGAAGACAACAGCTCCATTCTCACCAAAAAATGTCCTGCTGCAAAACTTGGCCTCACTCCAGCTGCAAATGAAAAAATAAGGTTGGTGGGGTTTTTTTTTTCCTCCTCCAGAGTTTCTTGGAAAGCTGGTGCGGGCCAGGCTCTGGAGCAAACGCTGACCTTGGCATCTTGCCATGGGGCTGGCGGGTGTTGCACGGGTACTTGCCCGCTTCGCTCCCCATCCCCGGTGCAGGCAGTTCCAGGCAGCAGCCCCCAGGGCAGAGCAGCTGGCAGAGAGGACTTTTTTTCCTCTGATGCCCTCAAGGACTTGGGGAAAAGAAGGGAAATAGTCTCTCCTCCATCAATCTTAGCGTAAATTGCAATCGTAATGTCAGGAGGGGTGCTAACACGGAGGCTTCCCCTGCCCAGCCTGTGCTCCGAGCCCTGGGAACGTCGGCAGAGACGGGCCGCGGGTGATGCCAGGACTCACGCAGAGCACAATAGCCACATGTTGCACGAAGCAAGGTGTGCACCATGCTTGTGGCGAGGCGTCCCCAAGGAAGCGATGGCATGAGGGGAACCGTGCTTGTCAGAAAGGACTAGAGGAGAAGAAGGAACCGTGTAGGCAGAGGAAGGAATAAGACCAGAAAGTCATGTTGGTTTGGCTTCCCCTCCGACACACAGAGAAGATGGTGTCAGCAGTGAGTCAGCTCCAGGAGGTACGTGAAATCATAACTGAAGAATGCTGAGAAAACAGCAAAATCCCACAAAAAGAAAAAAATGTAGGGAAAAAACCCCCAACAACCCTCAGGCAAAAGCAACAGTGATGGTGCAGATCCCAGAGCCTCGGCACTGGGCAGAGACATGAAAGGAGACGAGTTTAGCAACTGGGTGCTCGTCAGGGCGCAATGGGGTAACTGCAAAATTGCATCAGGGCTGGGGAAAAAGAAAAACACAACCAAAAGCAGTGGTTTTCTGCTGCGGGACAGTCAAAGCACCCCACACGGCCCTGCAGCATTTGGCCCTGCAGCAGTGGGGTGGAAGGACCCACGTGAGATCCCGGAGACTCTCCCAATGCATTCCTAACCCACGAGAAATGTCGTGGCCACGAGGGCTCCTTTGAACAAGTGTCATCGAGAATCTGGGGGAACAATAAGGCTGCACAACGCCAGGCTCTGCAAAATGCCTGACTCACGGCATTATAGCATCTTGAACGACAAACTCGTTTGTGCCAGATTAGCAAGAGGGAGAGGCGCAGGGGTGCTCTGTGGAGACTCAGACGCTCCCGTGGCCACAGCAAGAGACGCGGAGCAAGTGAGCAGCCTCCAGCAGAAGGTGTGGGGTGGTTGCCCCAGAGGGGGAAAGACACGGGAAAATCAAGCAAAATGTCCCAAATTCAGAAACTCAAAGGAAAAGGTGTAACCAGTGGGCAAAGGGAGGTCTGCGTGCCCTGCAGGGAGATGCTGTGAGCAGAAGAGCTTTGCTGGGGGCTGCGGGCAGCATGGTGGGACAGTGCTGGACGGCGGTGGGATGGGGAGAGGGGAGGGGTCCTGCCCATCGCTGCTGGGGCCTGCAACAAACCCCAGCTCTCCAGGCTTCCTGGGGAGCCCCAGACACCCAGCCGAAGAGGGGAGCAGGGTCTTGAAGGACGGGATGTTGCACAGTCCTGGTGAGAATGCAGCACAAAGCAGGGAAAATACCAGTGCTAAACTCAGACCAGCAGCAAAGTGGCAGGAGAGTGAGCTTCAGTTGGGTGCCCGTGCCAGACAGGGCTGTGAAACTTTCTTCGTATGCACACTGGGGAGGGCCAGAGGGGTAGGGAAAAGCCAGATGAAAATTCAGCAGTGACATAAGCCCAGCCCACATGGCCCACAGGTACCAGGGAGGGCTTCAGGATGCTGCCCCAACATCACAGCGCCACCATGATGAGCTGCGTTGGGTGAGATCGGGTCACACAGGGCACTCAACGCAGGACAAGAACTCATTTGTGGGGACACAAGCCCCCCACCGCCCACCAGGAAAGCACCCATGCCCTGCAGCATCCCCACGGGCATGCAAGCTGGGCACTAAGCCACGGCTGCAGAGTCCCAGGTGGGGACCAAGGCTCAGTGCTGGGAGCCAAACAAGTGTGAAACAGCAACAAAAGATGCTCTTTTGTTATCGTAAATAAGCCAAACAATCCACCCAGTTCAATGTACCCTTCAAAGAGCGTCCACTGAATAAGACAAAAATTATGGCAGTAAGGATTAACTGCGTGAAAGGGGCTCCCAGCCCACGCCGAAGAGCAAGCGTAGGTAGGAGCGCCATAAACTGCACTTTTCATGGGTGTAGGCATCTGCAGCGGTGAATATTGCCCACTAGCAAACAGCCAGCATTGAAGAGATGCTACTCGAGACGGCTGACGTATTCCCAGCGCTTCCCTCTGGAGATGGACGTTGGCCACAACTCTGGGATGAGCAAAGCCCCTGGCAGAGCTGGGCTAGGCTGTAGCTTAGTGCTGGATCCTCAGTGGGCTCCCCAAGGCTGGGATCTGTCTCCAAAGACCTAAATGCAATGTGCGAAATGCCTGTAGGGGCTGCAGCACAGGCAGGCAGGGGAGGTCTTCCTCCAGTGGCTGGCGTCCAGTGTCACCATCTGTGCGGCTACAGATTTCCCTCCCCAAACTGTCCCAGCCCCACAGAGCTCTTTGCCCTCAACAGGGAGGATGAACAAAGAGGTTTTACATAATCCCATGCAATCAGCATAATGCACTGCCCCCGAAACGTGCCGCTCTCACCCGCCACAGAGCTCCTGGATGTTCCTCTCTCTCCTCAGCCTGCTTCCTACTTCCCTGGCCATGTATCACAACCGGGGGTGAAGCCACGCACCGAGCAGCTCGCCCAGCCCTCCAGGCACGGGCACCCACAGCGCAGTGCTGTTGGGAATGCTGCCGGGGGCACCCATAACCTGACAGGCTGCTTTTGCTCTGGGGCATAAACACCACACAGTTGACCGGGGAGCCATCAAACACGAAAGCGTATTGAGACATCTTCATGGGGACACTTTGAGGGTGCCACGTTGCTGGCGGCTCATCCTGAAAGGTCCCCTTCTCCGCTCCCCCATCACCCCTGTCCCACCCCCGGGGAAGGAAACTCCTGCTGGAGCTCAGGTGCTGAGCTTTTGCCAGGGCTGAGCATTTCAGAACCGCAAAATCCAGCTCCCTTAAGCCAAGANCCTTCGCCGCTCCCCCATCACCCCTGTCCCACCCCCGGGGAAGGAAACTCCTGCTGGAGCTCAGGTGCTGAGCTTTTGCCAGGGCTGAGCATTTCAGAACCGCAAAATCCAGCTCCCTTAAGCCAAGAAAAGAAACAGTCCCTTGGTGATAGCTGGTTTTGCTTTAAAATACAAAAGCAAAGCAAAAAATAAACCCCACCGGTCCCTGCAGCTGGCTGCTGTGCATGTAGAGGATGCAATGCCTGGTTGCTACAACCTGATGTGTTTGCAGGGCTGAAAGTGGCCACATCCACCACCTCCACCCGTGCTAGACACAGCCCTTGGCCGTACTGCTAGCTGCGATGACACAGCGACAGCTACCCGACACAGCCGGCTGCAATGGGGCCACGTCGAAGCAGCATAAAAGTGGCTCTTTCCCCATAAATCACCCCAAAGGGAGGGTCCACCCAACGGCAGCTGCGCAGACCCTGTCGGGCAGCACCTGGGGACATGCCCGGGTGCCCGCTCGCCACAGGACAGGCACAAGCAGAGACAGCACCATGTAAGCATCTGCAACCGTCTCCAATAATACCACCCGGAGGCTCCAAAATGTTGGGGAAAAAATAAATATAGCTCAAAGGAGACTAAGGGATCGAAGGGAAATGGGCATTAGCAACTGTCCATCTGCAGTAAAAAAGCCAGCCATGTCCAGCACTCCGGATCTAATGGGTTTTTAATATTCTCGTGGCACGCACTGTGGTATATATGGTAAGAGACACTTGGAGGTCTTGCATGAGCACCATTACTCAGGGGGCTGCTCGCGGAGTTCAGGCTCTTCGTTTCCCTGCCAGCTGCCTTGTAGATGTAGATGTTTCAATTATTCTGTCAAGCTGCATATTCCAAATTAAGGCCAGAGAAGTGTCTCTGTCTTAGATAGAAAGAAAAAAAAATATATCCCTAAAAGGAAAAGAAATGAACTCAGAAATTAATAAGGCTGATTGACAATGCTGCTTTGGAAACTCTGGTACCATATGGCATCCTTGAATGGCTGCAGTGCTGTTAGGATGGAGCTGACCAGCTGGAGAGTTACTGTGGGTTGTTTGTAATTGTAATAATGGATATCAGATGGCTGGTGTGGAGCAGTTTATAAATGAGAACAGACAATGAGCCGCACTGTTTGTCAGGAAATCATTGCTGATATGGGCTTCGCGCTACCCACCGCTCCTCATTTGAGCTGGCTGCTCCCAGGGCACCCTGTGCTGCCGGTTGGTCTGACTCCGGCCAGGACAGGCACGATCCCGGGGCAGGTACCGCGTCGGTGACGGGGCAGGTGGTCCAGCCATGAGCAAAACTGCCAAAAAAACCCCCTCACCCTCCTGGTACTTCGGGCAGAGCCCCAGACGCCACTCGGAGATGCCGACGAGGCTGATGTCCTCATGCAAAAAACGTCATGTGCAGCTGGGTGCCTCTCTAAAGGAGCCAAAGCAAACGGGGATCCAGTCCGGGATCCGCCAAAGCCTCGGGAGCCATCAAGGCTCACAGGGCTGATGTGGCCTCAGATGCTGACACTTCCAGATTGGTTTTTGTGCTGAACAGCCAGAAAAATCATGACATTTCAGAATTTGCCATTTAATGGATTTTTTTTAAAGTCAGTAACAGTGAAATTCATTATTTCAATTTCTGCTGATCTCCAGCTCTATGGCTTATCACATAAAACGAAGCCTGAGTTTGGAACAAAAATGTCACATGCTTGTTCTCTCATCTTTTCCAAAATGAGATTCCATCCAAATTAACACAGGGCATTGCCCAGCTGAGATTTCCCCTCTGCTCCGGCAGAAGCCATCCTGCGCCACATCACCTGGCAGCCAAGGGCATTGAGCCCCAGCCCAGGGGCTCAGGGCAGGAGATGTCCGGGAGAGAAGGCTGCATTCAAGGCTTAGATGTTATGCCTATTTTTAATTCCCTAGCATTCCTGGATTATTTTTTTTCCCAAAAACTTATTTTAAAAAAATCCATAACCAAATTGGATTAAGCACCTTCCCACAACAGCCAGAGCCCCTTTTCTCGGGGGACCACCAACAGCCAGCAGCGGCGGACGGGCAGAGCCCGGCGACGTGGCAGGGAGGATCACACCCATGTGTAGTTTCACACTCACGCACACGCACGCCCGAGAACCCAAACAGAGTTGGTCGCTCCAGCAGGTCTTATTTTGGGCTCAGCAGCCCCGGCACAGGGATGGAAGGAGAGCCGGCAGTGCTGGGTTTTCTCCCTGCTCAGCTTCAGGCTGATGGCATCTCTGGTGTTGGGGCCGGGGAGCGGCGGGCGCTTCGGGACTGGCCAGCCAGCAGCAGGGAGAGCTTTCTAGGAAAGCAAGCTCTGCGGGAAGGTGGCCAGGACCAGAGCAGGGCCACGGCACATGCCAAGCACCAGGCAGAGCATCCACGAGCTGACATGCCCCTCTGAGCCCCTCTGCAGGGCATCTCCATGGCCATGAAACGCTCCTACCTTGATGTATATAATTAAATATTTATTGTATTTCTTATCTATTTCTTACATAAATATAATATATATTTATATTTTATATGTGTGTTTATATTTGTATGTTTTATATATATTCTTACATCATCATTTTTAAAAAAAAGTTATTCTTACATAATATATAAATATGTCTTAGAAATTTCAGGGCATACAAATCCTCAGACAAAACCCATTATCAAACTGGAAACAGGCAGGGCAGAACGATTGAAGTCTGTGATCGAAATCAGCTGGCAGGAAAACTTGCTCTTAACCATCACCCCTAACCGAGCTCTGTGGTTATTTCTGTGAAGAAAGATCAACTCCCACTCCCAGCGCTGCAAATGTGTCCGTTTATACCGGGGCATGGCTCTTCCTCAAAACTCTTTTTTTTTTTTCCCCAGTTCGGAGGGGATTATTTGAGTCTACTTATTTGGAGCCTCGGTTTCCAGGCTTTCATATAAAATGCAAGTAACTCATTCATTTTAATAGCAGAGATTCAGGGTTTGTCTTATTTATATCAAGCACTATTTAGGGAAAATTGGCATTCGATTACCATGCACCAAACATCATAATCAATTGGGTTTAATTAGTAAGGAGACGCTGAGATGCAGTGCAGACACAAGACACGAGCGCGTTTTGGACACCCCCTCCGGAGCTGGACCTGGCCCAGGAAGCGGGAGGGCTGACAACATCCCCCAGACCCTGCCATCGCATCCACATCCCCACGTCCCCGCAGACCTCCGGGCGACCCCATCGCATCCTCCCAGCTTTAGCCTGAAGTTGTCACTCAATCGGAAAACTCCCTTGCTTTCTCCAGCTCAACTTTGGCTGACCTCATCAGCAAACTGAACTAATTGAAGGAAGCGAAGTCGGAAAATAGCCCAACGGCCCTTCCTGACGAGGTGATCACTGTCAGAGCTTGTCCGTCGCATCACCCAGCCCCAGTCCCCTGCAATGAGCCGCAAGTTCCCTGTTCAACTTCGACATCGCGGATGCATTTCTTACCGCGCGCTATCACATTTTAAATCACCGAAGCTGCAAGCCCTGACAGAGATTGTCAGCAGTTGAAATGCAAAGAGGTTTAGATTTCAAAAGAAAGAGGTATTCAACATGAATACTCAAATACACTATTTTTTCCAGCACAGACACTCTGCAAAGGCTGAGCACCCCAGGCTGGGCGCAGCCCTTCAGTGGCGCCCGAGCATCACCGCGCTCATGCAGTTTGGTGCGCTCAGCTTGGCTTGACAACACTTTTGGGGTGTCATCTGTTTAATTGGTCCCCATCACCCCCCCCATTACCCGCAGAGGGGCCCTGCATGCAGCCATGGCAGCGTCATTGTTGGTTTTTATTTTACAGGGGTAATAGAGCTTACCCACATCCTCCCGGCGCCGGCCCGCCCCAGCTCCCACCCACGCACCACCAGCATTAATGGGTTTACTTTGCTGTGCTTGGCAGGTAACGGCCTCCAAAAGCGGGTGTCAGTTTGTCATCCCAAGCCAGCAGCTGCACGGCGGGCAACTAGCAGGTGGCAGCCCCATGTCCCCTGACGTGGGCCGCGATGTTCATGGGATCAGTGTGTCCTGGAGCACCAGATTTGGGATCCCCGGCTCTGCTCTGAGCCCTGCCGCACCCCCAGCCTCACCAGCTCCCTGTGCCCCTTCTCTCCCCTTGCAAGGGAGGTTGAAAAATGCACCAAGAATCTGCTGGGATGAGTTGAAAATACAAGGTAGGAGCCAGCTGAGCACCGGGACAGGCACGTGGCTGCTGTGAGAGTGACCCCCGCACAGCCACGCCAGCCCAAAACCCTTGGCGAGCTGCTGGGTGGGACAACCGGGAACAGCAATCCCCATCTGGGAGGAAGAGGATGAAAGCACAGTGCCAGGGATGAAGCCAAAGAGGTGCATTAGGGGCAGAGGGGTGAAATAAAGTCAAATGGTGGGTGATGGCAGAAGTGGCGAGCTGCAAGATGCACATAAATCTTCAGACATCTGCAAAAAATATCCTACTAAAGCTGAAATCGGTCTCCTACCCCTGCCTCTGCTCATCCCCCATTTACTGAGATCCCAAACACCTCCAGGGTTGATTTTGGCTTTGTGTCTGTGTTGGGCACACATGTTCTGTTGCTGGAAAATTATAAAAAAAGATAAAAACCTCATGGCAAACCCCAGAAGAGGGTTGGGTGCACATGTGAGGATGGGGACAGCCACTGGAGCTCTTAATCGAGGAGGAGCAGACACCAGGAGTGGGCAGCCGGCCCCCATCCCCAAGCCTGGCTGTGCTCTGACAGAGGCTTCAGCTGTGATTTGCAAAACGGTCACCCCTTAGAGAAATTATGGGATTTACCCCACGGGTGCGGGTCTGGCTGGAAATGGAGCAGAGCGGCCAGGCTGGAGGCGATGCTGCTGCCCAAGCAGCATTTCCCACCACAGCACAGCCCTTCTGCCTCCCCAGAGCCCCTCTGGACAAGGGTCTGCTCCGAGCATCCCCAAATCCTTCGTCCTCCAGCCCATCTGCTGCTCAAATCCCTGCTCCCCGGCTGCGACGTCAGGGAGACTCCTGCTCCTCATTAGAGGTCGCAGCCCCTGAGCAAAGATTAATCTGGTGCTTGTGCGAATTTATCTGCTTGAAAAGAGAGGGACTGGCTCTGACCTCGCAGTCTGGAGACTGGTGGGGAGTTTACTGTCCCCTGAGCTGTCAAGCCAATTCCCTGCAGTACCAAGCTGTTGTTCTTGGCATCTGCTAGGCAGAAAGACTTCGAAACACCCCAAATATCTGTTTGTTTTAAAAGGTAAATATTAATTTCAGGATGCTGTTTACATAACCAGACTCTTCGAGCTTGAAGTCATTGCCTTTTGCTAGTTGTCACATGGTATTAGTGTGTATTTAACATTTATTTAACTCTACTTGGTCCTGCTTGTGCCAGATGGCAGGCAGCCTGCATGGCTAGGCACGGGCTTAGCTCAGTGCTGCTCTAAAGCAAGAAAAGGGGGTGGTTTGAGATTGAAACAGTGAAAATTTGAGCAGTTTTGCAGCTGCAGGTCCCCAAATGGCACCGATGAACACTGCAGTGTTCCCAAGGCTGGGCGGTGTCCCTGCCCCCAGAGCACGGCAGAAGCCAAAAGCAAGACAACCTGGGAAGCATTATCCTCTGACAAGTCCAAACCAGTGCAGGGGCTGGGCTTTCCTCTGCTCTTGCTGTGCATCAGAGCCAGGGCAAGGTCTAACAACTTGCCTTTGGGTCCCTGGCTTTGCATTACCTTGGCCTGATCCTGCTGGGCACTAAGCTCTCTCACTGCACATGGGGAGCAGGTCTGCGGACGTTGGCAGCCGTCACCAAACCGCCATTGCTGTTTGCATGCACTGGGTGGGAAACCCAGCACTGAAATCCTGAGCTGCAGAACTGTGCGGGTGTCTGGCCGGCCGGTGACCCGGAGGAGCAGATGATGTGGGAGAGGACCCAGTCGCTGTCTCCTGAGATCCTGAATGTCAGGTTTCTTCATCTCAGTGAAGAGCTGAGAGATCTTGCAAAGTGATGCACATCCCTGATACATGGCCCTGACAACCGAATGTTCACATGCCTCTTTTCCGCCGCTCCAGTCATTTACTCTGCTGGCACAGGGCATTTTGGGGGTAACGCAGCACTGCCGGTGTCACTGCTTTCTCAAACAATAAAGAAATGCAGTCAGATGGCCTTTGGAAAATAAATACAATATTCAAGACAGTACCACCATCTTCACGGCTGCAGCAGGCACCCATCAGCTTGAATATACAAACGAGGAAGATCTGAGATGGTTTCAGCAACAGGATTACGGTTTCTAAGCTGGACTGGACACTCTCAGGTTCAAACATTGATGTTTGAAGAGAAGGGACCTGTGTGATAAATAGTATCCCCAGGTTTTATCACAGAACTATTGCCTGTTCGGGCTCGATAGGTGCTGCGTGCTCTGCCTCCCACCTGGTGAATAGGTCTCATCCCACTCCTCCTCCAGCGGTTCTTGCTGGATAAGATCCCATCCATCTCTCACAGGCATGCCTGCCTGTCAAGGCAATGCTGACCTGCCTTCATGCACTTGCATCGTGCCAGGACAAACAGTCACTGGACACCAGGACTGACCTTGGGAAACTCCACCAAGCTCCAGACCTCCCCTTCTGGCACCATCTGCCCCACTCTCATTTCGCTCAGTTCTTGCCCGTGTTAGTGATGCTTGTACTACTGTCGTGGTTTAAACCCAGCCTGCAGCTAAGCACCACATGGCCGCTCGCTCACACCTCCTGCCCCGGGTACGATGTGGGGAGAAAATGTCGTGAAAGTCTCATGGGTCGAGACATGGACATGGAGGGATCACTCACCTGTTACGGTCATGGGGACAATACAGACTTGACTTGGGGAAAAAATAAATTTAATTTGTTACCAATCAAATCAGAGTAGAATAATGAGAGAGAAAACCAAATCTTCAAACCTCACCCGTCCCTTCTTCCCGGGCTCAACTTCACTCCCGGTTTCTCTCCCTCCATCATGACGCAGGGGGAGTGCAGTCAGTTCCCCAGAGATGTCCCCGCCACTCCTTCCCCCTCAGGCGGGGAGGGCTCCTCACACGCTGCCCCTGCTCCAGCAGGGGGTCCCCACCATGCCACACGGTCCCTCATGAACCCCTCTGACGGGAGCCCTTCCTTTCCGTGGGCTGCAGTTTTTCATGAACTGCTCCAGCGTGGGTCCCTTCCATGGGGTGCAGTGCTTCAGGAACAGGCTGCTCCAGTGCAGGCTTCCCATGCCTTTCTGTGGGCACATCCACCTCCCCTGGTGTGGGGTCCTCCATGGGCTGCAGGTCCATCTCTGCTCCACCACAGTCCTCCACGGGCTGCAGGTCCCTCTCCGCCTCGCTGTGGTCCCTCACGGGCTGCTCCACCACGATCCTCCATGGGCTGCAGGAGCACAGCCTGCCCTCTCCCCATGGGCTGCAGGGGAATCTCTGCTCCGGCCGCCTCCTACCCCTCCTCTTTCGCTGACCTCAGTGTCTGCACGGGTATTTCTCTCACGTCCCACTCCTCTCTCTGCTGCAGGTCCCACCGCAGTTTCTTTGTCCCCACCTTAAACACATTATCGCAGAGGAGCATCCACTGTTGCTGGTGGGCTTGGCCTCAGCCCGAGACGGATCCGACTTGGAGCCAGGGGAGCTTTGAGCAGCTTCTCACNTCCTGCCCCGGGTACGATGTGGGGAGAAAATGTCGTGAAAGTCTCATGGGTCGAGACATGGACATGGAGGGATCACTCACCTGTTACGGTCATGGGGACAATACAGACTTGACTTGGGGAAAAAATAAATTTAATTTGTTACCAATCAAATCAGAGTAGAATAATGAGAGAGAAAACCAAATCTTNACAGGCCCAAGACAACTAAACCTTCCATTTTGCCTTGTTTTGAAAACCAGTTCCCAGCAAAGGAAGAAGGCAGGTTACTCTGCCATGACTTGTCCCATGAGATAAACCCTTTATCTCATTTCCCACTCACATTTATGGCAGTAATTACTCTTCAGCACATTTAGAGCTACACATGCCTGTGAGATGAAAGATTTCCAAATAACGTTCCCTCTTGCTCTTGTGTTTGCTGTTCTTTGAACAGACCCGTTAATCCTTGCCACCAGATTTGCCTCCCTTGGAGAGGGAATGGGAGGACTGAGCTGGTGTGGGACCTGGGAGGGGACAGCAAAGGGGTGAGGAAGCGGCAGGACAAGGGTGAAGGAGCTGAGCTGTGAGGAGCAAGAATGGGCGTACATCTTTGCCTGAGAGAGCTGCTCCCAGCCCAGGGCCATGGTCATCAGCTGAGACCTCCGCCAGCCTGGGTGCCCTCCCACTCCCTCCGTTCTATGCGGGTCCGCAGAGAGGAGAACAACCTTCAGCTGCCCTCAGCTACCTTGCCAGCTCCAGGGATAGAGTCTGGGAGAGATACCTAAGCACCTCAGACTTGCTGGTGACCCACCTCGCTCCGTACCCTGCTGTACAGGGCCTCCCTTGAGTTGGGGGCTCACACAAACCCAAACTTTGGAAGAACAGGAGCAAGGTTGCAAAGTCCTGCTCCCAGAGACTGAGCTTCCCACCTGCAGACACCTCTGCCATGTTGGTGGACAGGCTTTGCTCAGAGGGAGACTCAAGACCATGCAATGAAGTTTCCTTTGGCAGGACCTTTGCAGGAGCTGGAGCAGGAGCTGGGAGGAGCAGAGTGAAAGAGGATCAAAGTCAGTGCTCGGGAACAGGTGAGGATGTGGCAGGACAGCAAACAGAAATAAAAAAACCCATCTTCAGAGCACAGCTGGCTCAGCGTGGCACGAGCTGCGGTGTGGGATGCCAGCAAATAAGCAGAGCAGATGCCAAGTACCTGCTTATATGGCAAGCACCGTTCCCCCATGCACCAAATAGAGAAGTACACCATGGAAAAACACAGTCCGTGACTCGACTGTTTGCCTGATACGCAACTAAATGTGTTAAAGATGATGGGAGCATTTCTTGACCTGTGGAGTACATGCATAAATATTTTACAGGGTTTTGTGTTTTACTGGCCATAGATATGTAATGTGTACAGTGGCTGTATATTTATAGGCCTAAAAAAGCTGTTTGCAAAACTGTGGATGCTCAGTCGGGTGTGATATATGTAGATATATTTAGACGTACATATCTACCTCTCTAGGATGCGTGTGCCCACATACTGCTCTGGGCTGAGAAGTCGTCTTTTTCTTGTCCCAAATACATCACATTTAAATGATAAAAAGAAAAGGGTTCCAAATAAAGTCCATGTGCCCGTAGAGCTTCTTCTCTAATACATGAGCCTATTTCAAGGACACATAGAAGCATCAGCTAAGTGAACAGGTGTTGCTCGGTTGGACACAGAACATAAATCTATACTCATAAAGGCTGGGTGGTTTTTTTTTTCTCTTAGAGCAAACAAACCCTGCTCTGTGTACCAATGTACCCACAGAGCCAAAATTGCAACTGACTCCTTCATTTGATGGCTGTTGATGTTCCCCAACCTGCACCCCAGCTCCAGAGAGTATGAGTCATGCTCAGCTCACTGTATGGCTCAAAATCTGGGGGCTGGGTGCAGGGAAGGGGTTCTCCCCACAGGGCAAGCTACGGCAGCGTGTGCTGCTGAGCAGTGGGTCCCCCTGCTTGCAGATCGTGCCCTCCTAGCTCCATCAGGACAGATGGATCCAGAGCTCATCCCCTCTACAGGACCATGCCCATGCCCCAGGTCTCACCCACAACCCTGGCACCACTTGTCTCAGATCTCCTAAGAAAGAGCAAGGAGAGCCCGTTCCCTGCTCACACCTCTCTGTCTTTGGAGAAGACCCTTGCTGGAGGAGCAGCAGGATGGCCACATTTAAAACACGAGTTTGTTTCTGCATGGAAGTCGCACATAACTGTGGGAACATCCCCAAAGCTGCTGTCCTAGGCTCCTACATCTTTCATTGACATCAAGGACTGCAAGATCAGGCCCTGTACATACCCTATCCTGGTACTCCGCGGGTATTATGTTATTTAGCACAATCCTCTCCTCTTTCATGCTTCCCTCTGCAGCTGTTTCATCTTTAGAAACAAAGCAGCAATGCACGTAATGGAGCTGCTCTCTGCCCGCCATGGCTTTACCTTGGGCAACACCAAAGCTGCTGAACAGAAAGGAAGGTGAAAACACATCAGCTCCTCCTTCAAAGCTTTCCCTAGCACATCTCAGCACTCTGCTTTGTAGTCCTAGCCCTCCTCACCTCCTCCCAATCCTGAGCAGGGACACTTCACACCAAGGCACGACGGCCAAGGTCATGGTGCCCGGGAGGGGAGACAAGCAGCAGGGAAGCAACGGCCCCACGCTGTCAGCACAGCAGTTCCCACCTCCTCCTCCGCACTCAGGCATGTGGAGGGCTCCAGCGTGGGGAGGACCTGCTCCCATCGCGTTGGTGAAGCCTCTGAGTGCTGCCACTTTCCTAGGGGCTTCACAGGCTTTGGAGACCAGCTAAACTAAAAAGAGGCCCTTATCAGCACCCCACACAACAGCCGTTTCTGCTTCATCAGCGTAGATTTGGCCACAGCAAGGCTGTAGATGACACTGAAATGAAGTGGTGGTAAACACAGGCCAGAGCCAAGCTGCAGCCAGCACAGCAGAAGATAAGAGCCATGCGGGGGATGCAGGCTCCAGCAGACAGGCTGGTCCAGGGAAGCGCCGGGGCCTCGCAAGGGGAGGAGGCAAAGCCACAAAGCTAAACCGAGGACAATGGGACTAGATGGCTGCTCCTGTCATTTTAGTGCAAATTTGGATCTGCTCCATCATGGGTCTGGGCCCAAGAGTTGCCTGTACCTGGGCAGCAAACTCCAAACGAGCCCATGGCTCCCCGAGCACCTAGAGCGAACTATGGCCAAGCCGCGGTGTGCTGCAGCTCACCCACAGCTGGGCTTTCAACAAGCTGCTGGCCAGCTGGGGGGAGTTAAAAAACAGTTTGTTAGGAGCATGGTCCTACTGGGAAACAGCAGCCCTGACCTGTGTGCCTTTCTTTCCTCAAGAGTCGAGTAGAGCTCACAGCTCTTACTGCCTTGATTATGCAGTCAGTGACTTGACGGGATGGACAGTGACCTAGGGCTGCCAGTTTGATTCTCCTGCTCCATCCCAAGAGCTCTCCTTCACTGGTGATGAGCTGAGCCATCAGCTCAGAAGGCTGAGCCAAGAGATGGCAGGGCATCAAGACCCTCACTCGTACCAGCCTGACTTGCTAACTGGTGGTGAGGACATCTGCCTAGGACAGGAGACTGAGTCCTGACCCTGCTTCCAGGACCACATATATATTTTATTGCTGGGTACAGAAACCCCAGCTACAACCCAATTTGCAGACCCATGATCTTCCTCCTGCAGCTACTTTCAAGTCTTTTGGGAAATCCCTGACCCAGCTGGCCTACTTGCAGTCTCCCTTGAGAACACCTATCACGGCAAATCCCTCCAGGATGGGAGCAGGGTTGTGTTTAGTTTTCAGATGCTGATCGGATGTCAGCACAAGGCTTTAGCCTCAACAAACCCCAGGCAGGACTCTCAGGCTCCCGGTGAAGCTCTCATCATCACAAACTCTGGCATTTCTGGGCTTCGAAGTACCTACCAGAGGTAAATGGCTTTGTACTTTGCCAGAGCCAAAACACTCACGTCTCAGCTCTGATGTGGACATTTGACTTAACTTCTGCATTTTTTTTCATGTCAATCTGAATACGTTTTCCTGTGGCCAGGCTCCCTGGGGCATTTGTGGAAAGGCAGAAGTGCTGGGAGACCAGGCAGGCCTGTGGGAGGTCTCCTGAGACCTCTCTGACCAACAAAGTCACACCTAACCCTGAGAGCTTGTGCCAAGGCTTTTCACGTTCCCTCCCTTTCCACAGAAGAAGGACCATGGAGTTAGCTGGTCCTGGGGAAGAGCCCCTTTCTTCCTTATCTTAAAGGCTTATTGAGAAAGACAGAGAGAGACTTTTTACCAAGGCTTGTGGTGACAGAACAAGGACCAGAGGTTTTAAACTGAAAGAGGGTCAGTTTAGATTGGATATAAGGAAGAAAGTTTTTTACGGTGAGGGTAGTGAGATACTGGTTGCCCATGCCATTGGGGCATAAATGCTGGATGAGGCTTTGAGCAACCTCATCTAGTGCAAGATATCCCTGGGCTTGCACTAGATGATCTCCAAAGGTCCCTTCCAACCCAAGCCACTCCACAGTTCTTCATGTCACTTGTCCTGCAACTCTTCAACATCTCCACGACCTGACGTTCCTCCAGGCCAACCTGGCCATCTAATCGAAACCACCTCCTCAAGGCATGGGGCTGCAGTTGGGCTGTGGGAAGCGCCAGGAGGCATCTCAGACACTGGTTACGACACCTGAGGCCCCAGTGCTGGGCTGCGGATGAAGCGGCCTCAGGTATTGTAACACTTCTGTGTCAGCAGGGAGGCCTCAGCGCAGAGGGGGGAGAGGGCGAGATGGTTTTGGGGAGGCCATAAACCACAATTAGGCTACAATTAATAATTAAATTGATACATAAAGCGTCGCCGCTGACCACACTGAGGCCTCCCGCTCCGGTGGCCGCCAGCAGGCCGGGCCTCCCGCGGCCTTGCCTGGGCGGGCCGGGTAGGCCGCGCCCCCGGTAGCGTCACGGCGAAGGGCCGGGCCGGGCCGGTGGGGCCGCGGCGGGGAGCGGGAGGAGGCTTCCCACCTGCAGACACC
The DNA here is from genome assembly GCA_013398225.1 of Steatornis caripensis. Taxonomy (NCBI): domain Eukaryota; kingdom Metazoa; phylum Chordata; class Aves; order Caprimulgiformes; family Steatornithidae; genus Steatornis; species Steatornis caripensis. Next base: position 17,825 of record VZSC01004104.1, read on the forward strand.
TCTGCCATGTTGGTGGNAGCACCCCCGGGCCTGCCCTGCCCAGCCGGGGAGCGCAGGGAAGGGTGCTGCGCCCTGCTCGGCTCTTCCAGCCGCACACGTTTTTATGTAAAAATGTACAATACTCGTGTTTGGCTAGTGTGTATCTATCAGCGTGCGGTTCATCGCCCTCAAAGTGTGAGGCAGCCAGGCCGGGAGCGGCCCTTGGGGACCCCCACCTTCATAGCCAGCCCGGCAGCAGCCCTGCGGGGCGGCTCGCTGGGTTTATTTTGAATTTCCAGGCTGGATGGGGTTTCGTGAGCTGGCGCAGGGCAGGGCCGGTGCCTGCAGCCCCCCGGGTCACCCCGTCTCATGGTTGGGAGCAGGCCAGGGGTGTGGAGCAGGCCAGGGGGTTTGGCGGTGGCCAGACCCACAGCGTGCGCGCAGATGGGCAGCGACCAGGCGCGTGTGTGCGTACGTGAAGTCCGTCTGTTCCAGCATCCTGTGCTACTTGAGGTTGGGAAGGTGATTAACTGGAGCTCTGTTTCCATTAATTTCTTGAAACAGGAGGTTTGTTTCCAGAAGACTTGCGCTCTCTCGGAAAGCGATGAGGTTGGCGGGAGAGTGGGGAAGCGCGTTGCTGCTGCTAAGGAGCAGGGTAGATGGTTAGCCTGTGCCTCGCACCAGATTAACCTCCTGATCATTTTTCTCATCTGTGCTTGTGTGCACAGCGTTTGTTTATCCACAGTCGGGAACAGACTGTGGGCTGTCCCGGGCTGAGGAGCGAGGTTCCGGATGGAGCCGCGATGTCTCTGGGTAAGGGATGTTCAAGCTGACAGCCTGGATGCGCCATTTACGCAGGGGCTGGATCACAGCCTCGAGGCGACTCCGTTGATAAGTTGTAGTTCAGTGAAGGGAGAAAAGCAGTTAAAAGTGCATCCCAGCGGAAATACGGGAATTTTAAAATGAAGTGTGATTGCTCATAGGGAGGCTGTGTAAAGATAGATGTTGAGCTAATGTGGTAACCACCCCGAAAGCTGCATTCCCGATATGAAGAAGGAATTACCAAGTGACAGAAATTGCAGAGGGTGGGTAAATACTTTATCGTGCTGCTTAGTGTGAAATGTGCGGAGATGTTCAGAGCGAGGTTGTTTTCCCTTAAGGCAGTTACAAATATTAGTCTGCAAAAGCATGCAAACCTGAAACAGCCAGTGGCCCAGGCGGCTGCGGCAGGAGGAGGGCATAGCAGTGAGCAAGCTGTGTTAACATCCACGTGGGTTTGCAGAACCCCGGTACCTGACTGACGAGCTCCTAACCTTGCTGCCAGGGAGGGCCCTTCATGTTGTCTGCCTTGAAGCAAAGGCCCCACAGAAAGAGCTCAGGTGAGATCATCTGCTTTACCCTTGCTGTCCAAAAGCCAGCCCTCTGTGCCTGATCTCCTTTCTCCATGCTCCCCTTGCAGTCGCAGCGGAGGAACAGGCGCTTCCGAGGGTGATTCATCTCACCAGTCTTAGACACCTTTCTCTGGATGAGATGAATTACATGCTGGATGTGCCTGGGCTTTTTCATTGACTGCAAGAGGAGTCCAGGGTAACTGGCTCAGGTTTTGACAACAAGGAGTTAGATGAAACAAATCCCACCCAGTGTGTCTGGTCGTGGTGCAGCTTGACAATGTATGCAGAGACTGGTCAGGTTCCCTGTTTCTCTCAGGCTTGAGTACTCGGAGGAGGCACAGGCCTTTGAAATCCTGCTTAAAAATAATCGAAGCCAAGGGAAACAGCAGTCTTGTGCCTGAAGCCTTCAGGGTGGATATGTGAAACCAGCTCCCATCTCAGCTATGGCACTTGCTGCAACCTTGGGCAAGTTGTTTGAATGCTTTTTGTGGGAGGAATGTATAAATGTATATGTAACTGCTCAGTTTTGCAGTATTAAACCATGTCTGAGAGTAGGGCTTTTCATCTGGGTCCCGTTGACAGAACCGGGTCAGGAAACGACTGCAGCGACCTTATGCCAGCAGGTACAGCAAGGCAGTAGCCCCTGGCAAGAGAGGGTGATGAGCACCTGGGATGCTTCGAATGACTCAGCGGCAGCTAAAGCATCATTTCTTATGCAGCTTTAATAACGCCTGTGGCTCAGCATCCATTGGTGAAGCGCTAATGATAACCCCGGTGAGCCATACAGCTGTTTTATAAGGATAAGCACATAAATATGCGTTACAGCCTTCGGCAGCTTTATAGAAAGAGCAGGTAATGATGTCCTGTTACTGCCAGTTACTGAACAGGCTGAACGCTGGCACAAGACATCACTTAGTTCTTGGGCCTAACGTCTGCCCAAGAACACTGTTGGATTTTATGTTTGGGCTCAAGAAAGTGAATAATCAGCTGTAGTCTCGTAATATTTATAAGCCCAAATTATATGCATTGCCTTGGTTATCAGCCCAGTGATTTCTGCTGTGTTATAAATGCAGTTACTGGCAATGTCAGGAGGTTGCTTGATTTCTTGGGGTGTGTATTGCAGAGAAGTGGTTCAGTGCTCAGCGTGAAACTAATGATCCAGAAAGCGAGAAGAAACGTGGGTCTGCTTTGAAACTTTGGGATGTTTCGTATTAGTTTAAGGCACATGGTGGCTCTCATGAACATGACTTTCTTGCATGGATATTTCCCATGGGCAGAAATTGAAAAGGATCTTTCAGGGACTTAGTCTTAATTTTCATATGCTGTAAAATGAAAGGCTTATGGTGTTACTCTTCCCTTGCAGCCGTGTTTGGGAGAGCGAAATAAACTGACTTTTTAAAGCAGTCAGAGAAAACAAAAGGTTTTTTGATTTGCAGCTTCTCTGAGGATAGAAATGAGCTTGTGCTTCAGGTAGAGCTCATGTAGTTGACTTTCTTAAAAGCAGAACTGAACTGGAGTAGTGAGTGGAGTACAGTTTCCATTGGCCTGAGCTGCCAAGGCTTCGCAGCTACCTCAAGACATTGCCATAAACCACTGGATAGGGGAGAAGGGCTGCTCGGTTTCCCTTTTGCTGGCAAGAATTGGAGGTAAACTCTTTGACTTCAGAAGAAGGAGGTGGCTGTAAAACTCATGAAGGTGTGAAGTGAATCTGCCTCTCCGCCTCTGATATACAAAGTCCAGGAGGCAGTGCTTCCACCCCGACAGATGATTTACCTGGAACTCTTCCAGACTGAAACCCACCTTCCTGAAGGCACTTGTCCAGCTGGTGTCTGGGGCAGAAAACTTCTCCTGTGTCCCAGTCACCTTCACATCCCTCCCTGCTGCACACCCATGTTTGATTCCAGGTGTCATTGGACATCACTTTGGCTGTATTTGTGCACTCCTGGTGAATCAACCCTGGCCTTAGAGCTCAGCTAAAACGTTCTTTACTCCATCTCATGCTCTTCTGGAGAGAGAAATGCTAACTTCTGCAGGTAGTAACTTACCTGGCGATTGGACTTTGAGGTCAAAATCTGCACATATGTTTTCCTTGAAGATGTGCTTTGCAGCCTTGGTATAATTTAAAGGATCAAACTTTTCAGGCAGGGACTTTCTCCAGTGTAGATTTATGTTGGTATTTAAGATAATAATTGGTAATAGCCCTCAAGCTTGGGTTGCAAGGATATTTTCAGAAGATGAATGGCATGCTGTTGTCTTGGCTTTGGGTCCATAAGTGACACTTTGAAGGTTTTTTGAGCTATTACAGAATTCTCTCGTTACATTTATGGTTTTGAATGGAAAGTGTAGCATTAGCCCTTTTTTTCCTGTGGACATCATAAAATAATCGGACAAATACTTAGGGAATGCTTGCAGAGTTACTGCTGCTTTTCTCCGACTGGACTCGATGGACACACCAGTTTGTTAGCATCAATACCAGCTTCTCCCTGAACTAAATAAGTCTGTATTTTTTAATCCTTGTGATCTCTTGGGAGTTGGTCTGTCGCTTCCGAATAGTGCACCTAGTTGCTGTAGCAGCAGGTTCCTCCAAATAAGTGGGACACTCCCACCTGGCTTTTGTATGCATTTTATCAATACCTTTTCTGACAGGAGGCAACAGGAGGAGAAGGAGGAGGTATAAAATCCTAAAGGGAAGCTAAGGGGAGGCCGTACATGGTTGGTGTATGTGGAATTAGGGTGGTCTGGCGAGGGGTGGTTGGGTCGTGCAGTCGCTGGCACTGGTGGGACTGGGCTGGTGGCAGACAGCAGCTGGGCAGTGCTGGGGAGCCGATCCAGGGACCCTCCCTGACGCCTGCTCTTCAGACACCTTATCAGAAGTGGTGAGCACACAAATGCTCAGCCTAATAACTCATTACATCCTGGCTATCTCGTGTCTGTTAGCCAACAAATACTTGCTTTATAGTTCCAAAGTTGTTGTGCATCCTGGCTGCAGAGATGGAAGAGGGGCTGTAGTGTGGGCTGCATCTATCTGTATGGTCGCACGTGGTCCTGGGCAGGCAGACTTGGAGCACGGTCAGCTTGCTTTCCTTACGTGAGTATTGTAGGACTCAATATTTTGTGGCTATGTGCTTGGGAGCAAACATTTTGGTGGGTCTTGGTTAAGCAGAAACTTAATTTAACACTTTTTTAAAGGATGGAGGTATCTCAGCCTGAGGCATTTCCAGGTGCGGATGAGATTAATTTGCTTATCTTAGGTGATGGCAGGTAATTGCATGTGCAGGGGAGGTACTGTAGTGAGAACGTTAAAACACAAAGAAGTCAAATGGCTCCCATGTTCCTCCCCCGCTGTGCAAGCTCTTTTGCATTAAAACACCCCGTCTAGCAGATCTGCAGGCAGGAGCCTTCCCTCCTCCTCCTCCCTGATTAGGTTTGGTGGGGGCCAAGAAGCCGCTGATGAATTGTGACTGTAAAGCGCTGAACTTTGAGGGGAGATGAAAAAAACCCCTTTGAAACATTTGCCGCCCTGGCAGTGCTTACAAGGGTCGGTAATGGGGTTTATCTTCTGACATCATTAGAATCTCTGACATTTCTAGCTTAGAAACAATAACTCGCCTTATCCGTTGTCATGTTTTTCTAATTAAAGACAAAGCTTGGTAAATATTTTTTAAATGATTGAATTTCCCAAGTATGGAAAACACATGTCGGGAGTCAGGCTGGCTGCATCCAATGCGCCTTTTCCCATAGCGTCCCTTGGAGCACGCGAGTGCAAATACAGATTTAGAGCTGTGGGTGACAGGTTTATCTGGGATGATTGGCAAGGATTTATAAACCAGGAGGGGATTTACTTCACTCTCCCTCCCTCCTCTTCCCCCTTCTTTCCCCCCCTCCCCGACCCCCGTCTCAGAAATAGGAAATTGGGATCACATTAAACCCTAATTGGTTTGGCTCCAGCGCTAGTTTGGTGGCTGCCAAATAGTTAATTTATTGCGTGAGAGTTTGGCCATGTGTTGAGAGGCATATTTGCTTGAAGCAAGGGATCTTTGTAAACCGTACATCCATTCCGGTGCCAGGTCCTGTTTACAGCAGCACCGGAGCCTGGTGCAGGAGGTGCTTTCTGTACCCGTCGCAGCAGGATGGCAAGGGGGGAGACCCTGCCGTGGGGCTGCCGTTCTGCCTGCCTCGCTCCCCAGCCGAAACGCTTTCAGGAATAGTTGCCTAAAAGAGCTTAAAGTGGTTTTAGCTGGACTTGGCGATTGACGTTTGGAAACTGCCAGCTAGATAAGATGTGGGAGGCTCTCAAGAGAATAAATGCATCTGTTTGGGAGATAACAGCAGGCTTGGGCTGTCACTGCGGAGCGGGGCCAGGTGGGGAGTCCCCGAGGGTAGCAAGATGGCTTTTCCTGGATGATGTGAGGAGGGGCAAACGGGAAAGCAAGCGTATCTGGCTGGCTTCCCGTGGCCCTGCAGAAGCCCTCGTTGTTCCTGCCCTTCTCCGTGAGGTCTCTTGGGCTGTTGGACATCCCAGATTTGTCGTTCCTTGCTGTTGGATCCCAGGCATCTAGCTGTGTTTGGCTCCCGTTGAGTTTTCTGGAAGCTGGTCTCCAGCAGAGCAGCTTGCACGGGCTTGAAGGACAAGCAGCCCTCACTTAGGCCATCGCCGTCACTGCGTTCACCGGCACTTGAGAGGGAGTTACTTGGATTAAGGAGGATGCTGCAGCCCGAGTTAAAGCCTCTCACTGCTGGCGTGGCTCCGGTTTTGGAATATGATTTGAAAGAGGCTGTGTAAGGAATAAATCCATGGCTGTGGCATTTTCTTTCATTTCTCGCTGAGTTAAATAACAAACTTTGTGTTAGGGAGCTGCTTCCAGCTCCGAGGCAACAGAATTATTACCGCCGTGCTCAGCGGCGCCCGTTCTGTGTCAGCTGCTATTTCCATTGTGAACTTGATACCTGAAGGCTCAATATTGTGACCCTTTAATTTTCAGCTGCTGAAACATACCATGTGAGTTGGCTAAAAGGGAAGAGCTCAGAGGGGAATTTGAAATAGTTGTGCTGTGGAAGCGCTGTGTTTCTTTGGGTATTTCTTAAGTGCTGAGTGTTTAGTAGAAATTGATAGGTAGTAGCAGTGCACTCTTAGCAATACTTTTCCTTCTGTAGTTCTTGCTTCCTGGGATGTAATAAAATCCATTAAGTTCTATTTATGATCTAAGGCCTAATATAGTAATAGTTTTATTTGGATAATTGTGGCCGTTCTACTGATAATCAGAATGCTGAACACTTCCAGGTGTACTGCAAAACCCAGGCTCTATATTTAGAGGGATACAGGGTTGGTGTGGCCAAATGTTAGCCAGTTTTTCTGAGGGGTCACAGAGACATTGGATCAGCAAAAAAAAGCCTGGATCAAGCCGAACATCTTCGTAGGAAGGCAGCTCCTGCCTGCAGATGCTGCCCTGGACACGCCAGCCATAGCATGAAGGTGCTAGCAGGGTTAGGTAGACCAAAAGGGAGACAAATTGGACAGGTACTGGAAGCAAACAGTGATGGTTTGTTTGGAGAGCATCTTTTCATCCCGAGGTCTGAAGGCAGGTTAAACGTTCATCAGGGGGCCACTCCTCACTTTTGGATCTCCTGCCTCGTTTGAAATGCAGCCATTTCTGGGATGAGCTACTGTAATTACTTTAAAGTACATTGTACTTCCACCACTTTTGGCAGGAAGGAAGGAGGAATACTGTGCTCCATCGCCAGACAAAATAGAAATCAACAACAGGGATTTTTTCAAAGAGCGGATCTATCTTCTCTGCCATTAAATCCGAGTTGGATGGAAGCCTTGTGCCCATTTCGCTTTCGCAATGCGAGCGCGGCTTTCTGCAGCACACAGCCCGTGTTCACGCGAAGATTTAAAGCAGCAAATTCTAGCCAGAAATTCTTTTCTAGTGCTGTGCTTTCCTTCTGCTGTTTGCTTCCCTGTTCACACTACAGCTGCTGATGGGTCACCATCCTGTGGTGAGTAATGATACACACCGTACTTTACATTGTGCTGAGAAGCTCTGTCATCTTCAGGAACGTTCTTTCAGAGTTGCGTTCCCGCTCCTCAACCATCGCAGGTCAGGAAGCATGAAAAACCTTCAAGCCTGGCTTGAGATCACTTGTGTCAGCCTAAACACCTACCTCCTGTTTGAGCCTGGACACATACCCGAGTGTGTATCAGTGCTTGTGCCACATCTGGGTGCATGTACAAGCTGACGCATCCAGGTTTCTAGCTTTCTGTGCGTTCCCTGCTACCTTCTCCTCGCCCTTCACAGATGAAGATAGGAGTTGTATTAAACTTGGTATCCTCATTGCGAAGCCATCCACTTCCCAGGACTGTTTTGGTTTTTTGCCAGGAGATCTGCTCAGAGGTGGGGAGAAAAGGCAGCAATCTTGAAGATGCTTTCAAGAAAAAAACTATGGCAAATTTGCGCAACCACAAAGCAAACTAGTTTAGCAGATGTGGGAGAGCATCCCTGAGACCTTCACAGAGCTGAAATGGTTCAGGGCTGTGGGATGGACAAGCACAGAGGCAGGAACAGATCCTTAACCTGGTCTCTGCTGTCATCCATGCATCCATTTCTCCAGCCAAACCACCCCTCACCTATAAAGTTGTGCACAGAAAGGAGAGGCAAGAATTTAGAGGCGCAGGCAGTGGCTTGTTCATAGAGCTTATAAATCTGACTGGGGTATCAGGGACCGCAAATTGGCGCCACACAAAATTGGATTTTTGGTGGATCGTATGCATCCACGTACTACTGTTCGTTTACCCCTCTGCTGCAAAATACCAGACTCCAGGTTACTGCCCTTAGTCCACCTGAGTCTCCGCATTTCAGAATAAACTGGTTGGTGCCTTTTCCCCCCCAGGTGATGATTTTTTCTTTACAAATATGGTCTGCCCTCTGTATCTAGGTATGCTGAGCACCTAGAAGTTAATTTGATGGAATCTTCTTAGGAAGAATCTTGGACAGCAGCAGATACCCCTCTTTTGGAAAGCTTATGGATGAGGACCTTGCAAAGGAGTTTTGATTTTAGTGTTGCCATCCCTGCCATCCACATCTAACAGCACCTGCTTGGCCTCGCACTGGTTTTGCACTGTGGAACTCCAAAAACGTTCACAGCACTTGTCCAGCCTTTTTCTTCTTGAATATACTTGTCTCGTTGAGCAGACCTTTTTTTTGTCCTGTGTAGTATTGATTTTAGCGAGAGGAAAAATAAAACCTCTTTGTGTGTGTCAATGGGTGAAGAACTATCAGAGCACACAAGCTGTTGGGCAGGTAATTTGTAGATGTTTCTTCATTTGCCTGCTACCAGTTTTATTTAAATGTGAAGTCTTTAGTCACTGCAGCTCCTGTGTTTATGAGGTTTTATTTCCCATTTAATAATTACAGCAGTTTCCCTCGAGCCCTGTATATCTAATTAAGAAGCTAAGTTTGGTATAAAGTTAATGGAATGAAATTCGTTATGTTTTTATGGTAAAACATGCTTGCAAAAATAACATTTGTAGACTCAGTCACTACTGCTGAACATTGTTTACGTTGACTTTTCTGATGGTGTATGGACAGTTGAGCAAGCAATCAGAGACCAGGATGTGCTCTGTGTAGAAATTCTTGCCTTCGGTCTCACAGATATAGTGTTGGCATTCAGTTGGCACGGGACCTCTGCTTTCTGCTTTTGCCTGTGTCAGTAAGGATCGCCTCAGTTCCCACCGGCACTGCACTTCTACTGGCCTGCTGGTGCTCCTGATGGTCTAAGGAGGCCCAGGAAGCCCTGGAGAACCTGGCAGCACTGCACGGAGCCGATCCTGCTTCAGGTGGACTCTGGGCAGACGTGACCCAGCCACCATCCAGGCTCTGAGAGGCCCGTTTGGTGAAAGCCTGATGTTATTTCAGGAGTGTTTCCTATGCTCAGTGAGCTGTGAGTGAGCCCGGTTAGAACAGCTGCCAGAGGGGCTGTGCCGCCAGGCTGCAGTGGTACCTCGCCGCCTCCCCAGACACACCAGCCACCCCGCTCCGCCCTGCACAAAGCCTCCCTTGGTAGAGTTTTGCAGCAAGTTGCTTGTTGCTCTCCTTTCTGCAGGATTTCTACAGCCGTTGCTGGTCCTCCCAGTCAGAAGGCCAGGGCGATGCCACTTCCCCCGATAGCCCCAAAGCAAAGCAAAAAAACCCAGATGGGATGAGAAGCAGTGGCACGCGTGGGCTTGTTCAGGTGACCGCGTGCGGTAGCTCGCTCTCTGCTGTCTCTGCTTTTCTGACATGGGGTGAGTCTGTGGATCAGCAGGAACAACCAGGGTGAGGATGAGCCAGCCGATAGATCTGCCTGCGTCCATGCAGCACGCCAGGAATGCAAATCCGTCACCAACGGTACTGTCCAAATGGCTGTGCTTCTCCAAGCAGTGGCTCCGTGAACGGAGATGCACCTCTTCACACCTGTTTTATAACACAGAAGCAAAATATTCGGGGCATCCAAACAGTTTATACCCCGACAAACAAATTCTGGCAGTGGGAGCGTGAGTTTCCATCTCATTAAGCTGCTGGCAAAGCTCTGGTAATTCCACTCACTGATACAGCACAGGAATTATCCCTCGACACGACTGGTTGTGTCAGGTCAGAGCATCGCTGTTTTTCCTCAGCAATTGCGTGTTTGTACCTGAGGGTAAAAGAAAGTGTTGAAATATCAATTTATTGGGTTCTTCTCTGGTGCCAGAGCAAGGCCACGCGAGGTCGGAAAACAAGTGTCTGAGGGTTTTTGTACAGTAAGCATAAAGTGGATTTCTACGCCTAAGTTGTAATGCGGAATTGTTTTCAAATCTACTAAGTTTTTTTAATGCAAAACCTGGCACCAATTCGCAGTTTTGCGGAGGCTTGAAGGTTCAGCTTGGAAATCACCAGCTCAACTGCACGCCAGGTTGGCTTTGACAAAGTTCCTGGTGTCTCGCAGCTGTTTGTCGGTCTGTATGAAATCAGCGGGTGCTTTTGGTCCACTTTCTCGGGGACAGGTCGGCTATACTATGGTCAGTCCCATTTTCGGCACACGGGAGGCGTGCTATGTGTTGGAGAGATGGAGCTGGACGAGCTGGAGATTGTGGTGTCCTCTGACTCCTCCAGCAGGCAGAGGATGAGGCATTTTATTGAAGGGGTAGCATGTAGATGTCAGTTGGCATGGGAAATTTGCCTCCATCTCTGTTACAGATCGTACGGTGTCTTGCGAACATGAAAGAGCAGTCTGCATTCCCTGCCTCGTGTTGTGTTACATGGCTTGAGACAGGCGCATACAAAATTCGTTTCAGAGGTCCGTCGTCCAGTCCCAGAGACTAAGGAATGTTTTAGTAGGGCTTTTATAAAATTTATATACTTTATCAAAAGACCTATTGTTTCCTTATTAAAGCAGGATTATCCCTCTGGGATTAGCTGTTCTGTGTGTGTCAAGACGACAGCCACACTCCATTTTCACAGTAAACTTCTTGTGCCTGCAGAGATGTGCTGTGAAACAGCCGAGGCAGGTGGGAGGCTGAGTATCGAGGAGACACAGGGGTGCAGGCCTTTGGAAACGGGACCCAAGAGGAGCTTTTGCAAATGTCAGTCTGATTGGACTTGACTCTTGAACACATGGAAGAATTTTAGTGGGCTGCACCTCCAGCACTTCTCTTCATTCAAACATCCCATCCTTGAGACTCCTGGTGTTGAACAGCCTCTGTCGTTGCTGCGAACCTTAGGAGGTGAATTTGGAGCTTTTCCATATGCCGAAACAAGGAGGCAGGAAAAGCTTTTAATTTGCAAAGGGATCTTTTATAGTCAACACAAGTTGACCCCGCAGGCTTTCTTGAACTAATTGCTGTCAGTTTGTCTTTGCAAGATCTAACTTTTGCCCTCAAATTATCTCCTTTCTTCCAAAAGTTTATTACATCTCATGGCTTTTTTTTCCCCGTATGGCTACGATTCTGAATTAGGTCCAAGTCATCTAAAAATCATTGCTAAGTAACAGATAGCTTCTTTAACTGATGCTGTAGTGTCCAGACGTGTGGAGCCTATTGGGAAGTGGTTTTGTTTGGGTTTTTTTAAGTGCATGGTCTGTCTCTACAGTTTGTAGTCACAAAGTTGCATATTCTTGTGTTCCTAATATATTGTCGTGGCTGAACTTGCAGGGAAATGGTGAAAAGAAATGCTGAAGCAGCACTGCTAATCAGGTAGATGTATTACACTGCTGTTCAGTTGTAAGAAGTCTCCTGGAGTTAAGAATGAACTCTTGGACTAGAAGCCTGCTCAGACTGCGGCGTTAACTTGGAGAGAGGTGTTATTTGAAATGGCAGCTGTAAAAATCCCTCAGAAAACAGTTTTAGTACTTCTCTTGCTCTTCTCATAATGAAGTTCCCTAGAGGATACGCATTTGTTATCTATTTTTCTAGATCTGCAGAGCAGTAAAATTCAAAGTCCTCACACTGTAGCTTGGAGCATCAGGTCAAATATGAGCGGCTAGGAGCACGCATAGTCTGCCTTCCCCTGCGCCGAGCAGAGCACCCTGCGAGCCCTGCTGCCGGAACACATCGTGGTGGCTGGGCCCCGCTGCAGTGATGCCGGAGAAGCTGCAGCGTGCCCTGCTTGCGCCTGCCCCAGGCTGGGCTGAGTCCCACCAGCAGCCCTCATTGGGTTGGTGCAACCCAAAGCTGTTGGGCGAGGTGTGCAACGGGTTGTAAGTGTACAATCGTTGGGGCACTCGATGGTGGTCTGCAGCCCTGAGTAGGGCCGCTGGTGTATGTCACTCAGCTCTTCCACACCTTCAGGGTGTCTTTTGGTGGCAGGTCATTAACTGAATTTAAATAGTCGTATTGAACTCAAAACTCAGCGTGCGGCTTCGGGTTACTTGGGCTCAAAGAAGCTAGGTTATTAACCATGAACGCAGCATTTCTAACCCAAATACTGATATGGCCTTAAGTAGGGCAGGAGCTGCTGTAACTCTAATCTCCCCTGCAACGCAGGCAGGGCTGCGGCTGGCCAGGTGTTTGCCTTTAACTGCAGCTGCTCCATCTGCAGAAACAGGTGGGGATGTTCAGGACTGTCAGCAAAACACAGCTGGGAAAAGTTAAGAGCAGCCCCACGGTGTGCTATTTCACCTGGGCAGAGTGTGCTGTGAAGCGGAATTGCTGGCAATGAGCACGGCTCCACCTCAATGATGGCTCTGGGTAGGATTAATGAAACGAAGAGGAAGTGAATGTATGCTTGAGCTGGTTTATTTCTTTTTTTTCTCAGTAGCAACACAGCCAAATCAAATCAGCTCTTTTCAGAATGCTGCCTTTTAACTGCCTGTGCTATCAAATTCAACCCCACTTCGGAGAAGCTTGCTGACAAACATCTCCTTTTCCTCTCCTACTCCAGGTTTTTATTATTGTTTCTTAAATTAAGTAGTTTCTTTCCTGTTCTTTGCCCTGAGATTTTTTTTTTTTTTTATAACTCATGGTGTAGGAAATCAAGATTCTGACGGCTGTTGAAGTTTCAGGTGTAGTAAATCTGAGTTTTGGATTGAAGGTAATTTTTGTCCTCTTCCTCTTTCCCCTATGTCCATGTTAATTAACTTCAGCGTAGTTTGACTTCTAGCTCTGACAGTTGCCTGAACGCATACGTCCGCTGTGTGGGGTGGAAGACCTCTGACTTCTTTGATGTGATGCTCTTGCCAAATGCTCCTTTCAGTCTATTGAAAAATCTTCTCTTTATACCCTGTCACATGCCTACCAGGTTGGTGGGAGCAGAGGGAGGCAGGGGGTGCTGAGCGCCTGCTCTGCTCGCTGCACTGCCCCAGGGAGCTTGCCAGGAGGAGCATAAAGCACAAGCGGGTTCCCCCTTTGTCCTACGTAGAAATAATAAGGGATCTGATGGCTTCTATCCCTTCGTGTAGGGACGGTGTCACCTGGGTATAAATGCTGGGATGCAGGGCAGGCCGCTGCTCGGTAATGGTGTGTTTCCTCCAAAGCACTTAGGATGGAAAAGTAAGTTTTGGGAACTTTGCGTGACTCTCTTATCCCCACCTCTCTGACTGTGTTGGGAATTCTGTTGTTAATGCTGCTGGGTTGACATGGAAAGAGCTCGAATGCCCAGGCAGTGAGTGGAGATGTGCACTTCTGGGTGAGGTGGGTCACCCTAAATCTGTGCTGGGCAGCTATGGCTGCAGGTGTTGGGTACAGACATGGTGGTGTTGGAGGGAGCTGATGCCTCCGGCACTTACGGGCCTCCTGTTTAGCTTTTGCATCTTAAATCTTGAAAGGTTTTAAGTGTGAGTTGTTTGCTTTGTCAGCCTGGTTTTCTTCAGCTGTTTCTCTTGGGAGGAGCTGTAATTTTTTGAGACTTGATTTTCTGTACCTGTTGTGTTTTGTTGAATGAGTTTGTTTCAGAAGAATCTTCTGATAGAATCATTCTTCTGTTGGAAAATGTCCCTTTGTCAAGACAGAAACTTTCCCTGGGACCAATACGTGCTCAGGAGATCAGAAACCACCCTAGGCGCTCTGTACTTGTAGTTACTAAACTGTACAACATGGCCTAAATAAATATTTACTGATTTGAATATGGTTCTTTGGCATCCTGGTAGAGTGCTGGCTGCTTGACCTTTGGCTGTCCTGATGTCTCCTTGTTTTGTGTAATTTTTGAAAGACGGTTGGGTTTTTTGTTTGGTTTGGGGTTTTTTAAATAACCGTATGGAAGGGGAAGATTTTTTAAGTCCAGGTTTCACAGGATGAGGCTGTTTCTGCCCAGGCCTGCTGCTTGCTAAAGCAATAAATGATGTCCTCAGCTGGAGGTTTAGCATCTGAAGTTTTGCTCTGACAATGTGGCTTTTCTGAAGCTGCTGCAAAATTCAGGTGTGAATTTGCAGCGTACCAGCTGCTGCACTAACACCGTCCGCAGGGATGCGCGGGATGCTGGAGTGCCTCTGTGGTTTCACCTTTGCTCAAGCTTCTCTGGTCACTGGTGGCTGGTGGCTTGATCTGGGGCTGAGCTTGAGGGGGAAGATGGATCCTGGCAGAGCCTAGCGGATCCAGCAGCACCAGCAGACACCACTATGGTCCCATGCTTGCGCTTGTTGGGAGGGAAGGGGCCACCCTGATGTGGCCTTGGGTCGAGCTTGGCTGCTGACCGTTGGAGGAACAGTGCAATGGGAATGACAAGGGATTTGGACTGGAGGAGAAAAATTCATGTTAGCGCCTGAATTTAGTTTTTCATCCTCTTAAAATTCTTCTGTTTCTTTGAAGTGCGAATCCCAGATGCTAAAGAAGTATTTTTCCAGACGTGGCTATGCTGTCTTGCTGTGTATTTTCCACCAAATTGCTGAATTACTGTTTTCCTTCTGGCCTTCAATTTTTTTCATAGCTTTATCTTTTTGTCTGGATGTTTTACATGGCCAAAACTCATTCCTGTTTAGCATACCAATCTGAGAACTCCCACGTGAGAGAGCATCCCCACTGAGCTATCGCATAGGACAGGAATGCTGGCTTTTTTTCCTGGAAACTTGTAAACATGAACTTCCTGTTGACACAAGCTGTAAATCTGTAAATAGGCTCTGCTTCTGACTGAAGATGAAGGTAATAAAATTTCAGGTCTTGGTTCACTGTGCCTGATCCTCCTCTAGCTGTGTCCAGGCATCTCAGAGGCAAGGGAGGGAATGGGCTGCTTGCGCTGCACCTCTGGAAATGAGTCTTTATTTTTTCCCCTTTTCTGTAGGCACATGAATACAGATACAATCCTAATAATAGAAGCCAGTTGGAGAATCCTAAAACCCTAAAGACTCTGAAATGATGCTTCATTGCTTGTTTTCCCCTTGCATTTCTCCCTGCCTCTCCCACCACAGAGCTGATCTTCAGTTTCGGGGAGTTAACTCTATGCTACATCCAAGACGGGCATTGTTGGATAATGAGATGGGCAAATTCTGGCACCTATTAGAAGTCTTTGCCTGTAACCACCCGTGTCACTTAATCTTGCTGTTACTTCTACCTCCAAAAAGAGACCTAGTGGGATGTGTGACTCACAGTAGTTGTTGGTTTTCCCCTTCTGTGCTTAATGCTTCAGTCTNTCTATGCTACATCCAAGACGGGCATTGTTGGATAATGAGATGGGCAAATTCTGGCACCTATTAGAAGTCTTTGCCTGTAACCACCCGTGTCACTTAATCTTGCTGTTACTTCTACCTCCAAAAAGAGACCTAGTGGGATGTGTGACTCACAGTAGTTGTTGGTTTTCCCCTTCTGTGCTTAATGCTTCAGTCTTCTGCGTTTCGTGCAGCAGCAGTTCGTGAACCTCATCCCGTGCGGGGCTGCGGGCCTGACCCAGGGGCTGGGGGCTCCCAGCAGCAGCCAGCTGCCCTCTCTGCCTTGTAACGCCGATGCAACGTGAAGCCGTAGCTTTACCTTCCTTCTCCCAGCGCCGAGACAAGCATGCCTGGAGCTTGCTGGGGGAAAAGGCAGCAGTGCATGGATGGTAGCCGCCTGGTTGCCCGTGCCCAGGTGTTTTTCGGCGGCTGATGCATGCTTTATTTCTGGGTACGTAGCAGAGGCAGGTAGCAGACGCCCAGTAGATGGCTGAGCTCGGAAGATGCCCTGGGCTTGTAGATGGCTGGGCACGACCATGCTCATCTTCAGGATTGATTCTTGGGGATGCTGAGGCTTCTTTTGTGCTGTCAGGGAAGGGATGGAGGCAGGTGAGGGGCTGGGAGATGGTGGGAGCAGAGAGTGGAGCAGGGAAGAAGAAATAAGGCGGAAAAAGCTTAAAAGCAGGTAGTGGAATGGGAAAAAGGAGGTAGAAAGGAAGAAGGAGTGGTTACAGGACATGGAATGAGAAGCAACAGGCAGGATAAAAGGAAGATCTGGATGGAGGCTGAACTCTCTTAATAAGCATCCCATTAATTAATACTTTGTCATGCGGCAGCACCGGGCTGTGGATGAAATCCAGCCCTTCTCAGCCTGACCTCCGCACTCCCCTCGCTCGCCGCCGTGCTGGTTTCTCCTTGGCTTCCCGCCCCAAGCGAAACCGCAACCTTTCCGACTTCTCCGGGCAGAATGAAAGGCACATGGCAGTGGTGTAAGAGGAGCCTCTTGGAGTTGTCTGCGCTTGGGTGGGCGTGCTGGTTCTTTCGTAAACTAATAGCTCCCAGCAGTGCTACTAAATCAGACTTGGTGGAGCCGGGAGAGGAGAGTTGGAATGCCTGGCCAGGCGCAAAGGGCTGCGCTGGGTTATTTCTTTGGGGTTTTTTTCTCTTTCCCCAGATCCACCATTTGATAGGTCCAAAGGGCCAGCTGATAGCAGGAGAGGGAGCTG
>VZSC01004105.1:1916-29034 GCA_013398225.1 Steatornis caripensis
CTTGCAAAGTCTGGTTTCACATACATTTCACAGAATATACGTTACATATTCAACAAACCTGCAAGAGATGAAAAGTGTCCCTATACTCATACCCAGGATTTTTAAAAAAAAATCAATGATAAATGTATTCAGATGAAAACATTTATGTCAGAAAATCTGCCAAGAAAATGTTACTTAATAGGGGTATTTAGAGTACACTTTGAACTTTTAGGCCACCAGCGACAGAAAGAGAAGCCTACTTAGATGTTTCATAAAAAAATTCTGTGCTAATTTGACTTTTAAATACAAAACCAACTATTTCAAAATAGGGTGACAAGATCTGATGTTTTAATAGTACTGATCTGTTGTTGTAAATACATGTAACAGTTTGTACAATAAATAACAACATATATAATATATAACAATAAATGTATGAGTCAAGAAATTCAACACAAAAGTTCATAAAAAGAGCCTTTGCTCTCATATGTACTCTGCTACCTTCATCACTGAGTACACGCATATTCCTAAAATACTCATGTATTCTCAAACCACAGATTATATTTCCAACATGAGTCATATCTTCTGCATGTGAAAAAGCTACTCAAAAGTAGGCCCACCTCCAACTCTACTCCTTTTAAACAAGCAGAAATCAAAGTACTCTTTCTTGGCATCCAGATCTGTCAGGGGTTGAATGTCCTCAGTGTCTAGTGGCTTCTCCATCCTACCAGAAAGCTTGGCATAGCCATTTCCACTTACAGCTACAGGCCTGCAAAACCTCTCCACAACACAACATTGTAATACATCCTGTGATGGCAATGGGATCTGTTTGCCTTTCCACTCCAGACTGTAAAAATGATTCATTTAATTTATTTACCCTTTTCAATGAGCTACTAACATTTCCATTCAGATAAATGAAAGCTGTTGAACTGGTGAAAGGGAGAAATCAAATCTCATCAAATTGCCAAACTCAGAGTCAGCCATGCAGACTTCTGAAATGGACCACAAACCAGACATGCCTTTCCTAAATTAGTAGCTAGCAACATCCCACAAAACTAGGTATTCTTACAGCATTTTGAGCTTAAAAGATTCAAATAACCCAAGTACGTCCTTCAATACCAAATCTTACAAAACCAGTCCACAAGCTTGGCATGCAGTAGGATTCAAGTCCCCTCTGGAGGGTTCAACATTCAGCTTCTAACACAGGCACTAAACCCAGTTTCAAATGCATTTGGGGATCAGAACTTGAACCCTACTTTTTTTCTGTTCTCCAGTTGTAACTCGGTCATGGGTATATTCATGCATCATGCTTCCTCAGAGTGAAGCTACTTATTCAAATGACAGATCACAGAAGAAGTTTGTCTGTCTTCTGGAAAAAAAGAAGACTTCTGCCAGACCTATATGCTGTCATTAAGGCTAAAGATCTTATGCTAAATCTAGGGCCCAAGGATGACTGTAGGGAACAGATGCAAGAGCTGGAACAGTTCTGAATAAATGATAGTAATGAGGATTATTGAGCCATTCTGACAGGCTACTTACATCAGACTTTCATAAAGTCATCAACTGTAGTCCTTCAAAAACACATATATATAGAGAGAGATGCAAGTCTTTTGTACCTATATATGCAATATATGCATGCACACAGATATATTGCATATATATATATATATGCATATATATTTAACATCTTAATACACTTTTTGTGGTTCCAACACATACATTCCTTATTACAGAAATGAAATTTCCTACTGTCGGGTCTTGAGGAAACTTGTTTCTTTGGTTCCTCAAAAAAAAAAAACAACTCAAGGTGGAGGGAGAAGAGCTGTAGATAACTATCAGCGCCTCGCTTGCCCCTACAGCAGACAAGGTTTCAAAGGATGGAAATGCCAGGAAAAGGGGTGGAGAACACTATTATTGATGGAAGTGCTGGACCCCCACCAGGAGGGAGGCAGGAGATGACAGAGCAGAGCTATGCAGGAGGAGGAAGGACACGGCGCTCTCATATTCAAGTGGCATCAAAGGAGACCGCACTGTGCACTCCCCCAGGATTCCCAGCATCTGAGTTCACCCTGACCACAATGCCTCTGTCTGGGGATTGCTGACAACATACAGATGCTTCCTCCCAGACACAGATGAAAGCTTCAATTCTGAAAAATGAAAGAATTACGACCTTTTCATTATTTTACATCTGTGGACCTGCAGATAGGAACAGGAGGCAAGAGCAGGCATTGATCATCTACCCTTTTCTGCAAGTCTCACTGCTGTCTGGTTATTTTTTATTTATGCTGTAATACATGGAAGGCAGCATCACCCTCTCCCTCCCTCACGGATCTGGAGAGCATCAGCTGTCATCAGGATAATGATGACTAACTCAAGTCATTTCCTACCCCACGAGCTCTACCTCCAACAGGGCAGAGAGCAATGGAAGCCACTGAGGTGCTCAGCCCACCCGGCTGGAGGCATGCCATTGGAGAAAGTAACAGCTTGTTGTGAGCCATCATTATCGACCGGGCTGATAACTCCCTCTGCCTTGTACAGTAACCTTAGTCCATGGCAAACCCTGGGGCTATTCTCTTTTTGTGCCAACGTAGTAATGCACAGTCCCAAAGACAGCTGAAAATGGTGAAAATGAAGTTGCTGCAACTTCCAGACTGGAAGGGAACTTGACAAAATTGCTGGAAATTGTTACAACACTTCCCATTATTGCCCAGTAAAGTGGTACTGAAAGAGAATCATTCAGAATGCGATCTTCCACACTGCTGCATGCACCAAACCCAGAGCTATTGGAGACTTACAATCTACTCCCACAGGTGCACAAAGAAAATTGCAAACTGCTGGAAAGGATTATTCAAAAAAGTTTGACTTCTGTTGCCCATGCAAAAGAAATCACTTGGAAAACGAACATTTTCTTTGTAAGGTCCAGGTATCACATCACCCTAATAAATAAGACTAAGTCCTCTAAATTTGCACAGATATCGAATGGAGTAACTAGGGATTAAATTAGCTTGTGGTCCAGCCAGTGGTCAGGTCAAAGCAAAATAATTCTTACAAATGGCCTTAGCTCTCTGAAGAATATTAGATCTTTGCAGAGTTTGCGGAAATTGAGATTCTAAGGGGAAAGCACCAGTGAGTACTGGAAAAACTGAGCCCTTACAGTTATATGTGCACAGAAGGACATGAAGGCAGAGCAGAGGGGTAAAGAAATGTGCCATCTCCTGGTACAGATGTGAAAGCAATTTCTTCGATTAAAAAAAAAAAAAAACCTCATTGCAAACGGCAGGAATACCATGAACACAACAAAACTGTTTTGCAAGGGCATAACCCTTTTTTTAAAAACTACAAAGAAGTACACAAAATAAATAAATATATAAATAAATCCCAAAAATACACTTACATACATGTAGCTAGTGGGCAAGTCATGAAGCGAAAAACGTCATTCCTAATGACACCGAAAGAGAATTCTGTGTCAGAGTAAAAGATGAACTTCCTGGAGAGAAGTGGCTCCAAACGCAACATTGCCACAGTCACTATCTTAGAGAGACGCACATTACATACATTTAGAATGGGAATCCCAGCTTGTTTTACAAAGTGGCATAAAAAGCTGCAAAAAAACCCTAAACTCTTGGTCTTTGTGCCAAGTTTGCATATCTGTTACACATGTTGCCCTGCTCTGCAATGCATGGAAAACCAGGAAGCTTTCATAAAAGCCAGGAAGCTGTGTTAGAAGCCAAGCAAGTAAGATTAATTAGCAAACACTGAAAAGACAGGTGTGTCTTACACCATGCTTTTTTGCCCAGGGCTTAGATTCAATACTGCCTAGTACTAGAAACCCAAATTTATGGCCTGGAGGCCAATTTGTCTCATCAAAGAGCCTTATCCAGCCCACAGATTCATTCCAAGTAGGAATGTGTGCATAAGACAGGAAAAAAAGGCTGGCTGTCCCACCTCTGTTTGCCGTACCTCCACTTCCTCTCTCCCCTACACCCTGTGGTCAATGGGGTCAGTCAGATCACTGATCCAATTCAGCAGAACAACAACCCAGAAAGGACCATTTTTCAGACGGATCAATTCCCTGATCCAAATCAGCTGCACAGATGCTAGAGCAGGAGCTGGTGCACCTTCAGAGGAGGGAGAACAAGGCTTTTGTATTTTGGTAATGTGCAGGCCACAGCTCAGGTTCAAGTGACCACCACCACAAAAAGCCCAAGCAACTTCCTGGAGCACTGCGCTTCTGGACTAACTGCAAACTTGACCCATTCACCTCCTGCAACCCTGTGAAATTACCATGTCCTGCTGCTCAGGTAACTGTCCATACTCCTGGTTCTCAGCCCACAAAAAGTAGCTTACCTTTGTTTCACATGAAGGAAGCAACCTTGGATTACTTTTGGATGGGCCTTGTATAGTTATGGCGTGGCAGCCTTGCAAAGCACAAAGAAAGAGGACTGAAGGAGATCTCAAGGGCTGTGGATAAGATAAAACACACAAGGCTGTGAAACAGACACGTTAACCAATAGGAAGCGGTGGCCAGTGCAGTGCTAGGTGCCAACGTCTGAGAAATGCCAACAGGCATCAGGGCAACTGGAAGATAAAACACAAATAGCAGAGGGAGAAGAGTATTGATAGTACATGGGACAAGGACAAGAGATGTCTTGTGGTGGAAAGGGAACGAGGAAGATAGATGTGTCCCAACAAGGGACCAAACTGGGAGTCTCCTTCTCTAGCAGACGAGGAGCGCGTGAGGCAGGGTCAACAAGCAGCCCCCACCCGTACATAGCCCTACAGCCTGTAACAAGGCTACACAGCCCCCAGTGCCTTACACCACCCTGGTGTACCTCCTCTCTGCCTGCCCTCCTCCCAGTCCATGGGGTGCTTCAACTCCCAGCACGCTGCCGGGGATCAGCTGGCAAAGGGTGCAAATCAAACCAAAAGGGTGCTGCACGTTTACTCCCTTTTGGACCAAGGCCTGGAGCAAGTGATACCTGGGGGGTTGCTCTTGTGCTTGCTGGATGCACCTGTCAGGAAGGAACCTGCACAACTTTTAAAGGGGACATGGTACAACCTTCCTCACAGTACACAGGGAAAAAAGTGAGAGTGTTGGGGGATACCTGCACATTTTTACATTTGAGAGGCAAGAGGCTGATCTTATATTCGGAGCAAGACAGTAGCAAACCATGGGAAAAGCGCTCGTTTCTCGCTGGGGTTAAGCCACAGACCACAAGAGAGTGCATCATTTAGCTGTGGAACAGGCTACAAAAAATATTCTTAAAGAATTTGATAAGGTGCTTAATCAACTGGAACACACCAAAGATACAACACGTTGTAGTGATATAAATCCCAGCTTGCTGCCAAAAAAAAATATGCAGATAGCATCCAGTCAGCAATGAGAAATAAATTACAAGTCAGTTAAACTAACCTAGGTGGTGAGATTAGCTATGGTGAAGAATACAGAGAGATAGAGTGAGTGGGTTAGCTCTATGATCTCTGTAGCAAAACAAAGTTAGGGAGGCAGAAAGCCTTTCAAAAGCTGTGAATGTGGGAGGTTTGCATGAAATACAGGAAATTATACAAAAGAGCTACCAAAATCTCCTGAGATTCCTGATTAATTTTGACCCAAGATTGGCACAGAACTGACTGCACTAAACAAGAAAAATGCCTAAGTGTGTTGCTAATCCAATCAATCCTTTTAATGAAGCTTTTAAAGAGACAACTCATAGTAACCCAGTGCCAAGGAGCATGCCAGTGGCGCCAAGGCACCCATGCTCCTGAACCTGCTGACATGTTTACCCACTGCAGGTTGAAACCGCTTAATTTGTTCTTCTACACCTTCCATGCAGTATTTTGGTCCTGACAGCCCCACAAAGCCTTGCCGAGAACTGCGCCACAGTCACACAAAATTTCTGGGAGCCACCAGTTTTGAAGAATAATACTGAAAACAGTTAAAAGGTTGTGAGGGTGAGGTGTTTGTCAAACCTTTGGCCTTGTCTTTCTCTGGTGGGGCCAGTGGAACTTTCAGTTTCCTTTGGGAAAGGAACTGAAGTATAATGTTCAGGGCAGGGGGGAGAGCAAAGGAAAAGTACTTGTTTAACAATGGCAGGCTGTCAAAGAAACAACAGTGCCATAAATCTATTTCTGTAAAAGCAGGTTTGCTGTGTCGTTTTCTCTCAAAGTATATTTGTTTAGGGATGCTGACTGCCTTGTAGTTTTTGTTTATTTTTTAACTCAAATAAATAAAAACAGGGAAAAAACCCACCCCACCCAACATAAGCGCTGCCGGTGAAGCAAACCCTTCAGGCACTTCCTTCTCTCCACCTCTCTTGCCTTTCTTATGGTCACCAGAGCACGGCAGCCTCAGGCAGCATGGTCCCTGCTCAGGGCTGGGCCGGGGGGAGCGTTCTGTACTCAGTGTGGCAGCCAGGGAGGCTGTAGAACACCAACAACACCACCACCACCAACAACAGCAACAACAACACAACCGCAGCGGCATCGGCGGCATCAGCGCTACGGCACATAGGCCCGGGGCAGGTGAGCCCGCTCCGCTGAGTGTCCCATTTTCCCACTGATGGTGTGAATGCTTGAGGTCTTTTATCCTCACTGTAAAATGGCTGGGGAAGGGCATTTCCTTCTCCGCCCCACCCATCCCCCTATCGCCCCGCGAGTTTAATTATAGCAAAAGTATTTCCAAGGAAGCAATCCTGCCCTTCCTGCTTTCCAGATCCCTCAAACGTGGCTTGGCTGGGGTATGAAGAAAGTGCTTTTGGGTGTCACAAGCACCTGAACTCCACGACCACAGCCCGGATCCATGGCTGACTTCGTCTGACTGGCCTCAGAGGGACATCACACAATAAATGGGGGCCACCTCCAATCTCCTCAGAGCTGCTGGCTCTGCTGGAGCCAACAAAGCCCTGCTAACATTTTCCACTGGGCAAGGGTCCCCGGGTGTTGACGGGCCTCCTCTCACCAATGAAAAGTGTGACCTCCTCACCTCGCGACCTTTTAGGTGTTTAAAAGGATCAGTAATAGGAATGTGTATGTATTGGGCTGGATATGCCAAGAGGTGGCTGAAATGGGAGCAGTAAGGGAGGGTGTTGACTGAAGGGATGCTTTCAGCTGTGTGCAGACGTCCTCCACTGACCTGTATATGTAAATTACAGTGATTCATTACTTCAGCAGTCGCTGGATCTTGTTATGCTTTAAATATAGAAAAGTGAGACTTGTACTAACATCATCTAATCTCTTTTTCCTTCCTGTTTCTGAAGAAGCATTCCTCATATATACATAACAGCACTGAGGCTTATTCTTGCATAGTAACCTGTAATGAGACCTGGGTATGAAAACAGTATGAGTTATTACAAAAGAAAAAAAAGAACTCAACACTAAATAACCCCAACTCTACTCTTCTGACAGTCAATTCCTAGTGTAAGGGGATGTCAACAAAATGAACCACGGTCACCAGAGTGAAGGCTGAGAGGGAGGAGAGGCCACAAAGAAGGAATGCTGCTCGGCTTAATAATGGAGATAATAACTGGAAGCTAAAGGTGCCTGCTGGGGGAAGGCAGGCAGGAATCTGGATTCTGCGTAGAGATGCAGCCCAGGCCACTGTGCCATGGGGATCCCTGTATGGAAGCAGGCTCAGGCCGTGGTACCACACTGCAGGCTGACATCTCTAGGGGAAAGGGACACTTTCCAAGGTGCGTGTCGAAAGTTTGTGGTATTTACTGTCTTTTCAGTCTTATAGTGCCTGTGTGTAAGCAGCTTCCTTGTTGGCTAGTAAATGGAGCACAATGGCAGACAAAGTTATCTTCAGCTTTACCTTAGACTTACCAGAGTCATTGGCAGGATTAAAAAAAGCAAACATTACTCATTCCTAGTACTTCTTTCTCTAACAAAAATATATCTTTGGCCTGAACACATTATTTCTTCCTTACTCTGCTCCAGGACTGAATTTCTGGCTCATTGGTGCATGAGCTTCAGAAAGGGTGGAGAGAAACTTTGAAATGAATCATGAAATTTACAGCTAAAAGAAAATACACAAAGTCCAACTGCATAGCTAAGCATCAATTTTCTCATTGAGTGAACAGGCCTTGCCCACTGTTATCATTTTATTGTACGCGTATTATTTTTACACTGTACTATTTTTATAAATGCAGGGCTGGAAGCTGAAAACAACTGGATTTTCACCAAGTCAGGTAGGAGATTATAGGGAAACAGAGAGTTTACTGTTTTCTACAAAACCATGCAGAATTTTTGCATAATCTCCAGTAGAAGTTCCTTCCAATTTTCTGTATGTTTGTACCATGTTTCTTCTGATATCATTATTTATTTTAAACTGTCAGCCTTTTTCCCCCCTCACTGACTGTCATCTGTCTCCACCAATTTCTGCAAATTTACAAAAAGACTCTTATCATTTTAAAATGTATAAAATATTGCCCCTCAACTCATCTGTGCTTCCCTCCTTAAGTGAATTGATTAAAGTCTCTATGCATATTGCCAATGCATTAGTATCCAATTATTCAAAATTAATCTCTGGGTGTGACTATGTTTTCATTTCAGCTTCAAAGGAACAATTTCACAAGGCTTTTTTCTGTATATTTTATTTTTCATAGTTAATATGCTGCCCCAATTCTACAGACGGTGATGAAATACAAGAAGAGTTTCCTAAGCGTTTATCTGTGGGCAAAAAAAGTGCAGCGAATATGAAAGACAGGCACCTACTCTTAAAATGCTTTGAATTGTCGCTTTCACATAAGATAAATTTAGAGATCAATACTTGCAATACTATAGCAAGCCTTCTACATCATGTATGTGTCCGCACACACATACACACACGTATTTTCCATGAACATACACAGTGGCTAGAATGGCTTTTGCAGTGCTGCAAACAGAAAAGAAATGTACGGCCTCCAGAAGATCAACACTGTCTCTTCATCCACATTCATTCTGCAGCCAGAAATATCACTATTTAAAACTCTACAGGAAGCATCCGGTACCTCTCAAGGAGGATTTGGTGAGTCTCTGCGTTTCGTCACTTCATTTTCTAATTCTCGCTTTTAATTCCAGTGGTTCCCAAAATATTTTATATGCTTCATACTCTACTGTTGTTTCTTTAAATCTTAATGCTGAGCTTTGAAGGCACAGGCAAAGCTGTTGCGTATTTGGCTCTCATCCTGAAATGCAGCTGAAACACTTTGCCAGCCTAGAGACTGCAAGGTGCTAATACATATGCGTAGCTAAACAATGCTAGTACAAAGGGGGAGGCAATGATAGTGCAGCATAGTAAACGAAAGGGAGTGTAAGAGGCTGAATCACAGAGCATGCTGAAAGTGAGCAAGAGTGTTTGAGCTAGTTGTGGCTTGAAACATCAATTTGACAGAGAAACTCAAGTACAAACTGAGTTGTTCGGAAGTATGCTTGCACTATTACGTGTTGGATGCACTGGGGCTGGAGATAAAGGGGGAAGAAAGGAAAAAAAAAGGTGGTGGTTGCCCACAAAGCAACACCGGTACCTGTGTCAAAGCATTATCAATAAAAGCAAATGCTGAGATAAGGTAAGGCCAAACATTTCAACTTGCCTTTCATCCAGCAAAAGAGAATGGGGAGAATACCTTCTTCTCAAGCTTTTTAACTTATGTGTGTCATTTCCAGTCTTCTATCCATAACACTTTGTTTAAACAATTTACTCTTTGAAGTTTCCTTTCCTGATGGTGCCGTATAGTCCTCCATTTTCCCTGTGCTAGTGGCTGAGCTCCCAGACATGAGATCTCTTCTTTTGGCAGTCTGTTACTATAGAGACAAAGTATAAGTAGCATATACATCTATCATGTCACCGTGCTAGAGAACACGTCTGGTGACAACAGCAGAACAAAGGAAAGATACATCTGTTGTTCTCCTCAGCGTAGATATATGTTACAGAAGGTACTCCAAAACAAGAACATCCTTTATCGATCTGCATTTTCCAACGGGACTAGATGCAGCTGCAATGGTGAAGTGGAACGCCGTGCAATGGCACAGCCTTTAAAGATGGAAATCAGTCACAGCCTAAATGGTGAGGAGGACCGTAGAGATCCACAAGGACTGTAGAGATGTCTGGTAGCACAAGAACATATGCTGTACTACTCAGTGCTAATAAGGGGATCGAGTTATGTTTAAAGTCCCCTTAAAACCATGGCTTCGCTGCTTCTTTCTCTCGTGATATCTGTGCTGAGCTATCAAGTGCTAATAAGCGGTTTGCTGAGATCCTTTAGCCCTCTCGTTCAGTAAATCTGCCCTCTCACCCACTATTCAGGGGTTTTTTCCCTGTTATGAACTAATGCTCTCTCGGGACAACTACTTCTCTTCATCTGGTTTTCACTCTGTAAGGACAGTTTCCTCTTGCAATACAAATGCTGAGGAGTAAGTCTTGAGCAATTTATGTAAGTTATTATGATTTTTTTTTACTTTAAACAAGATAGGACAGGAAAACTGTCCGTACTGTGAACAGGAAGCAAGTATCTGACAAGCTTCCTGCAGTGGGGTCAGTAAGCATATTCAAATACTAACCCACTTTAATTCTGTCAAGGGCAATGACTCATTACACAGGTGAGATTACTGCCTCTGGGCAAAGGAAAGTTTGTCTTGATTTATCTGTGAATTACTGAACAGCCCCAAGTCATCTGTGTTTTTGTATTAAATCAGAACAGGGGTCAACAGGCTTTTATCTCCCAGTACCGTAGGAAAAAAGGTCTAAATATGAAAGCACAGACAAATAAAGTGTCCATCTTAGTGTCAACTCAGATTAAGAGAGAATGATAGACCGCAGTTTATCCATCCACATACGATTACATTCACTCCAACTTGCACTTCTTTATCCTAGTAATAAATTACAAAAAGATTAATTACACTAGAGGAATATGATGTAGAGTACAACTCATGCTCAGAGACACATTTCAGTTTGCCTTCTCCTCTACATTTATTTATTTTTGTGCTTAGTGAGATACCCTGGCCTAGTAACTACTCTTGCTCTGCAATTGCCTTGATCCTTAAAAGCTGTAGGAATCTGCTCATCCACATGCTAAAAACATTGGAGGAGTTAGCTTTGATTTCTTCTACGTTGTTTTAGGGAGAGTCGTTCTTAGCATGTGGCAGCCCCAGGAATACAAGTAAGCACACGAATGCTGCCACAGCAGCTATGAACTCCCCTTGCTGTTTTGCAATGACCTGTGCCAGAACAGTTTGCAGTCAAAGCTTTATGAGTGGTGGAGTATGGGGGCATGCACACCTACACACAGACGTGTGCCTCTGTGTGTGTCTGTGTACACATGCAGAAATACGATATGCAGGTCAGAAATACTAAGCTGTTTTTAACCCTCCTTGTTAGCAACCATCTAGTCAGATACAGTTCCAACCATACAAATGCATGGCATTCCTGCTTCCTCACCTTTCCTGCTACAGACTGGGGCTATGTCTGCCCCAGGAGAAAGAAAGTGGCAATTACCCGTCTTCTTCCTGTATGTTACAGAACACACAGAGAATTATTATGTATACTGTGGGTTTTTTTCTTTTTTCTTTTGTGGTAGGTATTGTGAAGAGAGTAACCTGGAATATTCACACAAATCAAATTCCTTTTGTAGTTTTCACACAAGTCCAATTGCTTGAGATTTTTCTAACTTGCTGGAGTCCGTAACATTGCAGTATTTCCTAGCCATCACGTCAAAAGGTTTTCCCTCATTAAGACATCATAGATGCCACATGGGTAAGGACATAAGTTCTTAGGACATAGGCACAAGTTCAAAATCCATGACTATTAAGATTTACTAAAGGAATAAGATATCGTGATCCATGAGCATTCAGATTTACTAAAGGAGTAAGATATCGTGGTCATATAGAAGACAGAAAAATAATTTAGTAGGGAAGTGAAATAGAATTATCTGACTATAGGAGACGGCTCTAAATCTTTTAATGAGGCACGCTATGTTCAGTCTGTTTGAGCAGACAGGAAGCTTAGCAGATACACTGTCTGCAGATACCCAGGCTGTTACCAATAAAACTGTAGTAGTTTTGTTTGGGAGATGGTAGTGGGAGGAGTACCTTGTAATTAAGTTTGGGCTTTTTTTCTTTTAGGTTTCTGCAACATGTATGCCAAACACAGCACTGCCTGCACAACTGAAAGCAAAATGAGTTAAGCATGTGTGAGATTTTTAGGCTCTCTGTTACATATTAAAAACAAACTCTACAAACATACAGTTATGTGAAAAGTTTATATATTTTACAAACATAGTAACCATGTACAAATTGCCAAAATATTTGGTGTCTTAGGTCTCAGGTCAAAACGACTTTATTTATAATATAATCAAATGTATTGTTCATCATTTCCAGCCCTGTTGAGTAAACAGTAATAGAGAGCAGGGTTTCTGTTCATCAGCCAACATCTACTTACACAAAGATAAAGTACTAATTAGTTTTTTCTTTTTCAAACATAAATCTTTTGCTAGAGAAGAGCAACACTTTTAAACAGTTGTAACATGTATTTGTTTGACAGCAACAAATGGCAGTTTATAGCCGTAGCTGTCTGCACAGAGCTTCATGTATGTCAAACACTTCGGTCTTCTCCAGCAGTAATGAAGACTCAGTATTGCTGGTACTAGTTTCACAGTCTCGGTGACAGTGTCGTTATTAGGCTGCTGGCTTAAAAAGGAGTGGTAGAATGAAACGGGATGGATGTACACACACCGAGCTCTAGGCACAGGAAACATGAGGGAGGGGGGAAAAAAAGCCATCAGAAATCTAGGAGTTAAAAAGTAGCTCTCTCCCCTAGCAAAGGCAGCCCAGCAGTGCGCAGAAAGGCCTATGCACACATCAGGAAAGAGAAATGTTAAACCAATTTGAGCGTTAACAACACATGAGTGCTTTTAATAGAAAGCATTGTCTAGCAGTACCTGTTTGACCAGATCTCATCAGCTAAGTCATGATGGGTCTCACTAGTAATCAGACAAAAGGCTTCCAGAGAACAAGGAGACACTTCAGAAAAATAACTTAAATCGTTCAGAAGGTAGCATTATTCCACCTTGGTCAGAATGAAACCAGTGGGAATTAGAAATTCTGGAGTTAGGAAATGCTATTCAGCTCTCACTGCAGAGAAACTCATGTCCATATGAGGTAGCTAAAAAGTTGTTATTGTACTTTTCAGAAAGAAAGACTGGAAATTTAAATCTCCTGTTCGAATTCCAACATAAATAATTATACTCTGGATATATTTCTGCAGCAGCATAAAAAGCATTCCTCGGTTCTTGCCCTATATTTTTTGTGCTGTTTGAGAACTGACTTTTCTTCATCCCTGTGAGGAAGTAGATGCTTTCAGCAAAGGATGAAATGATGGTTCCCATTCCTTGCTCTTCAAATATTTGGAGATTCCTCAGGAGGGCACAAGACAGAATGAATATAATGATCACCTGCTAACTCTTTTGGCAGTCCAAGAGGAAGTTACACAGTCTTAAGTATCTATTTACCTGGGTTGCCTCTCAGAGACCCAGGGAATGCTGATCTGTAAGGGTCTTTATTTTCCAAATGCAAATTGCATTTGGTTTTATATCAGGGATACAACACATACTGCAGGATTTTTTGGCACCATCTGTATGAAATAAGTGGTAGTGCATACTCAAGCTCTGTTAGTCACTCCTGCTTTCTCACAGTCCTTTACTGCGTTTTGTTAGAAAATAAAAATATCTGGTTGAAACAGCAGTAGATCAACCCTGTTAATAAATCTGTAAAGCATTCACTTACCAGGAACAATATCATGGATGTAACGGAGTTCATCTGGAGGGTTACTTCACTTTCAAAGACCATCTCTAGACCACCAGTTGGAAACTGCAGAGGTTAGCTGTCCACTGACGTGCTGAGATACTGTACCTTTTCAAAAAGAAAAGAGAACTGATAGTAAACTGCTGTATTAGTTTTTAAGATTCCATTAATTGCTTATTTTGATAGGTCAGTTAGCATCAGTTCCTGAAACAAAGCGTTGTTGCAAAAATACATTAATTTATGAACGTTACGTGCCTATCCAACCTCTTTCACAAATTGTAAGGCTTCATCTTTCTTATTGATTACAGTGAGAATGTCCTAGTGACTAACTGAATACCTCAAGGGATTAATTTGGAGAAGTAGACCCTGTTTCACATTTGTCCTAGGAGATTTTTTCACTATATGCTGTTTTTGAAAAACAATAACAAACCCCAGAGTGATATTTATCTTTTATATCACCTAAAGATAAATTGTACTTCATGTCCGTTGTGCAACACTGAAAAAAAAGGCTGATAACGTGAGATACTTAGCATGTGAAGTATTCTAAGTATTGTGCTATGTTTTCACAAAGCTACAAATCATTCTGGACAGCCGTGAAAACATCAGCCACACACAGAGCTCAGTAGGACAAATAACACAAATCCATGGGAAGATACCGAGTGAACAACAGACATTCTGACTACTAAAAGCTGCTCAGGGATGCCAGCTTTTAAGAGAATTCTTGACTGAGCAGTTCCCAAAGGGAGGACATTAACCACTGCTCCGAGGCTGTGCATTCCTGCATGCCAAAAGAAGCTGGAGGGCACTGCATGTGTGATTTAGATCACCACTACGATAATCCAGATAAGACAGGTAGTGTTTGCAATTGTTCCAGTATTCACGACTCATGCGAAGAGAAATATTAGCTTGAAATGGTATGATACTTTATCAGAGTGTTTCCACACCTCTGACATTACTGGTGAACAGATTTACTGCACAATGAAATAATATTTGTTAGTAAATGTGGTGATCACTTTGGAACTATCTGACTGAGAACAGAAGTTACAATGTAACTATAAGGTTGGGTTTTTTTTTTAAATAATCTTTATGACAACAGTGGATTCCAGTCCCCAAAAGCCCAAGGTTTGTGTCTCAACTGAGTAAGTAGTTCTTCACTTCACTTCACTTTTCACTTCACCAAAGTGAAGATACTATATGATCTTCTATAGTGGTTTCACAAACTTTCACAAACACAAACTTCTCAGTGGCAACTGTGTGCACTCTCAGGGTCTCTAACAACTGGTCAAGAAAAAATGCAATTTGCATCTGTTTGAAATAATGAATATTTTTATATTCACTCTGCTCTCAATACCTATTCAATAAAGTGCATTTATTTTATAAGCTAAGAGACGACGATTATAATTAGGGAAATTCTAACTGGTACCTTCAGCAGCCTGAGAAACAGATAAAATCAGCTGTCAGATTGTGTCCCTGTTGGCACCTGCTGAGCTTTATTGCTCTCTGCGGACCTTCTCTGGTACAGCAGATTGAAAGTCAGCGAATGCTTAAAGCCTTTGTGTTGGTCTTTTTTACATGTACAGTAGAAGACAGGACTTACAAGTTCCTGTTCAGTTTTTTTGCTCTTCAGAAACAGTGGCTGTAGCAGAACAACACAGGCAGTGGAATCAACAGCTGTGGTTCTTAACAAGCACAGAGAGTAGGCTTCTCAAAATTGTATGTACTTGTAAATCTACCTAAATGCACTTTTAATAACTTTTCCTGCCTTTCATAGCCAAGTGACTCCTGAGAGGAAAAATCAAGATGTATTCATTCCTGCAGAAATACCAAAGCTTCTTTTGTTATCATGTAATAGCCAATGCTGCTTTAGGAGAACTGAAGTAGTAAATATTTGCTTGCCTGATGAAATGAATACTGAAATTCTCAAAAAAAGCTGCTGTTGTAAACATCAACAGGTAAACTGAATTTTCATTCACAGTCTCACACAAAACACGGCATGATGGATATTAAGAGCAAGAGCATAGTCATTTAATGTTATTTCTATGGGTAGAAGTTTACCAAAGCTGTCCTTTATTATTTGATCTTATGTTGAATTCTAAGCAGGACAAGTTGTGAATCTGAACAGAACTCTTGACAGATTCAATATTTTGGGCAATAAGCTCCTTGCACATGCAACTACTGGGTGTAGCTAAACAACCGTTGCATACCATGAAGTAACATTTGCTGTATGCAGATTAATTACTAAGCTAGGTCATTTAGGTTAATATTTGTACAGAATTTCATGTGCAATGCTGGCAGCAGGCAAGTGCTAATTTCATTATAATTCTGCTCTTGCAAACAGTGGAAGCGTACTTCAATATTGGTCTTTGGGCTTTAGGATGCTGGAGTCCAAACTAAACTAGGCAAAATGTATGTTTGCATTACAGGTCACTAATAAACTCTTGATATTTTTTATTTTTTTTACTGCTTCTGGCTGGTGTGAGTCGTCCAGGAACACGCTAAATATAACTGGACTTCTGATTCACATACATTTGGGAGGTGAAGTTCTCAGGCAGAGTAGATCTGGAATATAAAAAAAGAGTTTTCCAGGTTCTGCCAAGTCAGATGAAGGGAGCTTCATGGCAGCAGATAAAATTAAGGAAGCCTAAGTAATAGGCTTGTTCTGTCTCTCTACCCAACTCCTTCAAACAATAATAAAGGGTGTTTCATACTAGTTTTGTATTTGCAGCCGCAATAGTTGCTCCTTGAACAGTATAAGAAAAGAATAACTTTTTCAGAGATAAAGTTAGTTTAGAAGACAAAGCTAGCCGTGGTACTGGAAGTAATGCCTGATTAGTCCTGCAAAATTCCCTTGTAGCTGTCTTATTGCTTCACTCAAAAACTAAACCCCTGCAGCTGTTACACAAAGTTAAACAATTTGGTTTTGAACATCAGCACCATTATTGGTACAGTCTAAGGCCACTAGGAACGTGGTGTTTTGACTGATAACAGTCTTTCTAAGATGTGTTCTTTGTATCTTGAAGAAGAAGTAGAGAAATCGGTTTAGCTCCTGCTAGATCTACCCAGCCCCGGCCTGGCTACTCATCTGAGCAACCGGTTACCTGAAATGCTGAACAGCATGTCCTGAAATCTAACACTGACTTTCTCACTGAGCCCTGAACCTGCAGTGATCAACACTGATGCAGTTTTGGTATTTGTAACACAAAAAAAAGTAGCACTCACCTTAATGCTATGAGCACTAATTACTGTTCTTACTAGGTTTCAAACAAGTGAAACATATATAAATAGCTGCACAGATAAATAAATGTTTGTATTAAAAAGGAGAAACACACATTCATAAGAGAATTGTGTCCTTTCCCAGTTTCTCACCTCAGAAATCAAGCACCTTTTAGATTATCTGTTTGTCCAAATATTTGGACATATAACTAAATTCAGCTAACTGACATCTTGGTTAGTCTTTTTGCCATTCTCTTTGCAGTTTTTTCTCTACATACTGAGCTACACAAACTGCAGTGCCAACATACCTGATGATCCACCATGGTAAAGTCACACACAAAATAGAGATTTGAACCTGGAGCTGGCATTACATTTGTGATGGCAGAGATCCTCCAGTGTTACAGGCACTAGTATTTTTGAGACGATTAGGTGGAAATTATTTGGCAGCTCTAAGGCGGGGTGGAGGGGGGGGAGCGGATCTCTGGTGCAGACAGCTGTGTAACTGCAGTGACAACTTTTTCGCTCCTGAACCTCCTGGCAGGAATCTGCATTGCCAGTTAGTGAGGCAATGGTGACGCATCATACTATATATGCAATAGTATCTGTGTGTTTTTCACGGACATGTGAGGGTCAGAGCCCTGAGCTGGGCACTGAGGTGGTTTCATACTCGGTGGGAGAGAAGAGCTGGGTAACTTGGGCTATGCTATGCAACCTTGGCTCCAAACTAGAAGTTATGCAGCCAAGTCAGCACAGTGAGCATGACCTAATATCCTCTTTACCCCAGCAAGCCTGATCCGCTTTAATTTAGCGCTGTGTTAACTGCCCACACTGGAGCTGACTTGCAATCAACTATCTCGCAAGCAAGGGCAGAGCCTGCTGTTCTCTGCCCTACAACGGCAGTCTTGGAAAGGCTTTCAGAACGACGAGTGCACTAAGTAGCAGGACATTTTAAGCACCCAAGAAGAAATCACTAATAATGAACTATTACCTTTAGCCACACTCCCCTCTGGAAATGAGCAGTCTTATTCAGCCATGCCAGAGAAAGGCTTCCCCCAACTCACAGTCTCAGAGCTCAGCCAGGGCGTGCTCTGAGGCTGCGGCTGTCCCCAGGAGATCAGTCCTTAGAAAGAACTGGAGTTTCCTGTGTCCTGGGGGGATTCAAACCCACAGCTCTCAGATTGAAACGAAGTAGTCTGGCTGTTGGGCTGTTCTGGAGAAGATGTTCTCGACCCTTCTTTTTAAAACCGTTTGATTTTGAATGAGAGAATGAACCTCTTCCTTACGGCACTTGGGTGGAACAGGCAGATCTGAATCCCAGGCTCTGCTCTAAGGGCTCCTTAGCGTTTTTGCAATCAAAGGTAAAGATATCAGAAAGCCTCTGAGCTGCTTTGAAGCTTGTTTGAAGCGGTTTCTTAAACTCTTCCCTAGGCCACTGCTACAGATAGCACAATAGGCCTGAGGGGCTTGCTACAGCTGCCTTGATGTTCTTAGCAGGGGCTGAAATCTGGGCAAATTTACAAACCGAATGCCTATTTATATGAAGACCTAATTGTCTGAGGGCACGCACAGGAGCTGAGTATCAGGGAGATTTAGGAGAACTTAGAATTTTAAGCTCTTTTGGCATTAAGAGTCAGCTGTGGAGCAGGTCTTTGCAATTCTAAATTTGTGTAGAGTTTATGTGCCTCTGTGCTGCTTTAGGTATCTAAAACCTCCTCTGGCTTCCTTGCAAAACAACCAAAATCAAGTTAGCTAAAGCAGATTTGCCACAGACTTTAGCTTAAGCTGATTTCAGTGCAAGACTGACTAGAAGAGATTTCACCTAAACTCAGTATAGGCTAATGCTAAAACAGGGGCATAGAAAAGGAGTGACAGTGAAAGTCAATGAATGACTGCTATACAGAAAAGCATTTTATAAGTATGCAGAAACAATCCAGTATTTTCTTCATTTTACAGACATAATAGCATTTTTCACATTCTGGGGTAGATGTAACAGTTAAGATAACGTTAATGAGTAAGACAATGTTTTTAACATTTTATTACTAAACAAATCTTGTGCTCGTACCACCAGACTGCTGAACAGGATCTACTGTCGTATTGTTTAGGTACATCTTTCCAAGATAGAACTGTCCTTAGCACAGATATCTTCTTTTAGAAAAATAAAGGGACTAGGAGCATGTGTTTAAGGTCAGAGAAGCGTTTCTAGTCTCTGTCTTGTCCTTAAAGATTATTTATGGTAATGTGGTACATACATGCAAGCACAGGCATATTAAAGCACAGCACAATTCATGTTGTACTACATGTACAAAGGCTGTGTAGTAAGTAAATCCTAAAAGATGGAGAAGCATTAGGGGCATGAGCTGTAGAACCCACAAGACCCCTTCACCAGTACCAGTAAACACAGGAGCATTAATATGAGGATATTATTCAGCAGTGCCCAAAATTATGAGAGGAAGTTAATAGGTTTATAACCTTTCTTTTTTTTGTCATATATTCCCAAACGGTGACTCTGAACCTGCACTGACCAACTCATCCAGCTATCAGATCACACAATCACAGATGCGTTGAAGATGGAAGAGACCTCTGGAAGTCATCTAGTACAACCCCCCTGCTCGACCAGGAGCACCTGCAGCTAGTTCCCCAGGACCATGTCCAGGAGGCTTTTGAATGAATGGAGATTCCACAACCTCCCCGGGCAACCTGTGCCAGTGCTCAGGCACCCTCACAGAGAAAAAGTGTTTCCTGATGTTCAGAGGGAACGTCCTGTGTTCCCTTTAGTCCTACTGTTGTCCCTAGAAGTGGGATCTTCCACCCAGTGTGCAAAGCCAATAGACACACAGGGTGGACGTATTTAATGTACTGCATATTTGCACATATATGGGTCCTAGATACAAGACCAGCAGCCCAAGGTCACAAAGTTTTTCATATTTATACACAAAACATTAATAGATCCAATTTATTAATATACATATTCCTAAGTGATTGGTAAAAGATCTTTGCCTACCATGCAAATTAATGCACATGCTGCCTAGAATTTTTAAGATTTCTACTTCTTTGATCTTTTGAGTCAGAGGGTTTCTTCAGTGGGTGGTACTTGAGTTGGTGGTCACGATCTCCCCCTGCCAGAATTACCTTTTCCCTAGTTCTACTTCGAATTTGGCAACACTAAGCAGTACCTTTATGGACTGTTAACACAGTAGACAATCATTCATTCTGTGGTCTTTGTCTTGAGACAGAGATATACTGTTTGAGACAGACAGATCCTGGTTTTTAGAGCCATATTACTATTAGGCTAAGTTAATCTTTTACTTCCCCTATGTACATGACTAATCAGCAGATTCTAAGGTGGGGGGTGTGTCTTAAAGAAGATTTTCAACATTAATTCCCCCCTTTGAGACATATTGAAGTCCTATTCTTCAGCAAGTCTCACCTCCATTTTGTACAAATAATATATAGGATCTAGATAATTCTTTAGTGATTGAGGTTTTTAAACATCCAAACATTGTACAGACAATTATCATAATAATCAAAAAGATGACTGGATTTTGCAATAGGCTCTACAACCATCCTGTCAGGAAGAATCATAGACCATGTAAGATTTTATTTGAGCATCCAGTTTCCATTCCTTCTCTTAAATCTCGACTTGATCTAGCTACTTGTTGAATGACATCGAGTCCTCTTTCCCAATTTTCAGTTACATTTGCAATGTGGATACAACATTTGTCATCGTTTAGTTTCAAGTATCCACAGACACCATGTAATAATAATAATAAATCTAAGATTAGGTGATTTTGAAAGGTCTGTAATTGCAGATTTAGGTAATGGAAACCAATTTTTGTAGCATTTGCTAGCAACGCCTCTATTTGTCCGGTGGAATTGTGTAACCGTACACAATTTCTGACAGAAGTAATCTGAGGGCTGAATATAGATTCTAATAGCCACCCTACCATCATTCCCATTGATGGGTCGTTGCCAAGAATCCGTATTTGACCTTTTAACTTTTCCCCACACTTGGAAGTTAGAGGTCACTTCCTCCATAAAGGACACAAAGTCAGCATTCCCAATGTTATCTCTTTTCTAGGTCCTTTTAGGGCTAATTGGGTTGACCAAGATCCATCACTGCCTATCCAGACAGTATGTCAAATGGGGACAATAATTTCCCAGTCACAATTAATAACCTTATCTTTCATTGTTGTTCCTGTCCATGTATCTTTCAGGAGAGTAAAATAATTTTGACACAAACATCCTAATCTTAAAGCCCTAGCTAATAGTCCTGTCCTCTGAATCTCAGATACATTTGTCGAACAATTAAAGACTCGGGTACAATTCCAATTGTAAGCTTTTGGGACTTCGAGCATATTTTCTGTCAAATTTGAAGGTAGAATTAACTTTCTAATTTTTCCTTTGGATTGATCTCCTAACACTGCACCACAGAGTTGGCTGCATATAGTGCCATTGTCCTTCTTCAGCAGTTTTCCAAACAGAGGGAAACTGCATTCCCCAAGGGGATCGGTCACAGGGTTCTGCTTCTTTGATCGTCCGCAGCTGCTGGGTTTCATTAATATGCTTGCACAAATTTTTTGATTCATTTCCCACTATCTTCCGTTTTTCTAATCCAAACACCTTTTCTCCTTTTTAGGTTAAACCATAATATCCCTGTCCCATTTGTCAGCATGGTGTCAAAGGTTTGATTTAAGTCAACAGTCAGAATTTCCCAGTCTAATGGGGAAGCAGCAGACTTTGGTAATGGCAAACATGCAGTAATCTGGCTAACATGGTGGATTTTCCCAGAAGACTGGACCAGCTGCAGAACCAGGTTGCTGTGCAAATGTTCATACATTGACAAATTAGTAACACTGACGTCTTCAATTTTATCATGTCTGCGCTGCCCTTCACAAAGTTTACTATATATTTTGTGTATATGTATAACAACAGTTGGTAAAACTAAACACACTGCTATGCCTAAGTATAATTTACACATTTAGAATTCAAAATAGCAGCAACTGTCCATTTATCAAAAGGATTGCTAACTTTTTCTTGGAATTTTCAACTTTAACTCTCCTGCGGCTCTGAGGTCCACTGTTTCTGCTCTGGGAGTGGTGCCTTCTTAACTCTTACATGATGAATCCAAGAATCTACTCCTTATGCCTTCACTGTGGTGTAAGTTCTCAGCAATACGGTATATGGTCCTTTCTTCTTCTTCCTTAGTGGTTCATCCTTCCAGGCCCGTATGTAGACCAGGTCTTCTGGCTGAAAAGGATAAACAGGAGTATCCAATGGCAACAGTGTCCTTTGGTTTAAATATCTACGTAAAAAGGACCAAATCTGCAAAACATAAATTACTCTTTGACTGATCCCTGTCCTTTAGTATGCATCTGATCCTCTTTCATTGTAAGTGCTTTAGCAGGATATGGTTTTCCATATAGAATTTCAAAAGGAGTCACCTTCTCTCTAATCCTTGGATTTGTCTTTATCCTTAATACGGCCAGAGGTAGAGCATCTACCCATTTAGGAAGGGCCTCTTGACATAGTTTAGAAGTTTGTCTTTTAAGACTCTGATTCATTTGTTCTATTTTACCTACTAAATTGATGTCTCCATGGAGTATGGAGATCCCATTCTATTTTTTAAAAAATTAGACCCTCCCTGAACAATTTCTGCTATGCAATGAGGTCCATTAGCTGAAGACATTCCTTCTGGAATACCAAATCTGGGAATAATTTCTTTTAACATGATTTTAATTACCTCTCTTGCTCTATTTGTGCAACAGGGGAAAACTTCAGGCTAACCAGAGAAGGTATGTACCAAAACTAACAAATACTTGCATTGATTACATCGTGGCAACTCTGAGAAATCTATCTGCCCATGTTCCCTGAGTGTTAGTCCTTGTTTTACATTTCCCCCTTGTATCTTTTTTCCAATTCTTCTATTATTGGCACAACATACTGAACATTTCTTTATTATCACGTCTGCGATGCTTTGCATTTTTGGTCCAATAATACAGTTTTTAGCAGTAAGAATCAATGCATCTGAACTAATATGTGTTTCCTGGTGTGATTTCTTCAATACAAATTCCATTGTCCTTTCAGGAACCAGGAGTTGTTTTAAAGGTGTCGTCCGCCATCTTTGTTCTGTTTTGGTACAGTTCAGTTGTTCGGCTAATTGATTTTCCCTTTCTGTATATCGTGGTGGAGTCAAACCTAAGCAACATTCTGGAATCAGGCCTTCTTTCACTCTTGGTTTTTTCAAGGCTTCTTCCTTGGCAGCTACATCTGCTCTCCAATTTCTTTTAATTACATTGTTGTTTCCTTTCTGACATGCTTTGCAATGAATTGTTGCAGTTTTTTCAGGTTGTAATACAACTTGTAACAATTTCGTTATTTCAGTTCCATATTCAACAGGGTTTCCTGGAGAGTTCAGGAGATGTCTTTCCAAATTCCCCCATAAGCATGGATGACTCCAAAAGCATACTTTGAGTCAGTATATGTATTAACCTTTTTCCTGGCAATTATATCTAAAGCCTGAATTAGAGCAATCAGCTCAGCCTTTTGGACTGAAGTATTAAGGGATAGAGATTCTGCTTCAAGAGCATGGTCTCTAGTTACTGTTACATACCCTGCACACCACTTTCTGCCAGGCATGAAACTACCTCCTTCCGTATATAATTCTAAATCAAAAATTGAAAGAGGAGTATCTTGTAAATCTGGCCGGTTGGAATAAACTTGCTAAATTAGTATTAAATAGTCATGTTGTAATTCATTTTTTTCTGAGATGGGCAGCAATGTTGCAGTATTTAAAGTAGCAAATACTGGAAGAGTGACATCATCCTGTTGCAGCAAACAGCTTGATCCAATGGTGTCCATTGTTCTCTAGAAGACAGATTACAGCATGGAGTGCAAATACAGTTATATGTTGTCTCAAAGTCAGTTTCCTGGCCTCTTCAATCAAAATTAGGCAAGCCAGCCATCATTTTCTGACTTCATTTAACTTGTTAGAAAATACCCCACTGGTCTCTTCCACCTTCCCAACATTTGGGTTAGGACTCACAGGGCTACCTGTTGTCTTTAATGCACACATAGCTGAAAGGGTTTTTTCCAAATTTGGAAGTACTAATGCAAGGTCTTTCATAAGATTTTGCTTGATTTAATCAAACCCTTTTTGGTATTCAGCAGTCCACTCTAACAGTCCCTCTGGACCCTCAATGGCAGCATGTAATGGTTTAGCTATCAGTCCAAAATTAGGAATCCACAATCGACACCATCCAGCCATACCCAAGAGTCATCGTAATAGTTTCTTTGACATGGGTACCACAATTCTACAAATGGCTTCTTTTCGTTCTGCACTTAATTCTCTCTGTCCCTGCATCATATCTAATCCCAGGTACTGAACTTTGCCTTTTGCTATTTGTGTCTTTTTCTTAGAGATGCGATATCTAGAAAGTCCTAAAAAATTCAACAGGCTAACTGTAGCTTCAAGGCACTTGTAATTATTTGAACCAATCAGTAAATCATCAACTTATTGTATTAAGGTTATAAGTTCATTATTACCTTGCCATGTTCCAGTTCTTTTGCAATACATTACCAAATAACACAGGGCTAATCTTGAATCCTTGAGGCAATACAGGCCAGCATAATTGGGTCTTCCATCCGGTGGTTGGGTTTTCCCATTCAAAAGCAAAAATAAGTTGACTTTGTTCATCCACCAGGATACAAAAAAAAAGCATCTTTTCAATCTAAAACTGTAAAATATGTATTGTTCTCAAGGATCTATGCAAGCAACATATACGGATTTAGTACCACAAGGTGAACGTCAAATGTCCAAGCATTAATTTCTCACACCAGTCTATATTCCTCAGAATTCGATTTCCTCACCAGTAAGATGGGAGTAGTACACTCCAATTGGCATTCCCGTAACAGTCCATATTCCAAGAAGGAGTTGGTAAGTGGTTCCAGTTTTCTCCACACTTCCAATTTTACAGGATATCATTTCTTTCTTACCAGTTGTGCTTCAGGTATTAACTCAGTTTTCATTGGAGTATTTTTTGCTTGTCCTGGTTTTCCTGATGCCCATACCAATGATATTACTGCATTCAATACTTCAGGTATCTCTACATTTTCATCATTGTCTCGTCAGGTCAGCAAACACATCTGTGCTTTCCAGGCAGTTTCTGGGGGAATATATAACGGAACAGAATTTTCAGAAAATGTTATTTGTGCATTCAATTTACATAACAGATCTCACCACAATAATGGTAGGGGACACTCTGGCATATAGGTAAAGGAATGAGTTATTGTGGTATCGCTAGTCATGCATTGCATTGGCTGTAAAAATGATTTTAGGGTTCTTTTCCTGGTGGCACCAATGACACTAGTTTTAATTTTACTCAATGAACTTATACAGTTGATAAGTACTGAAAGTTTTGCTCCACTATCGATTAAAAAGTCTATTGCTTCATTCCCCAGCTTCACTGGAACCAGAAGATCAGCTGGGGAAACTTTGATAAGTTCCTTCAGTCCTCTTCAGTCTAATCCTATCTCTGCCAGCACTTCAGCAGCTGTCTCTAACCCTCTTTCCTGACTCCTTGGAAAGAGCAGACAATTATTTTTTCAATTACTATCTTGTTTACAATAAGCACATTCATTAGCTCTTAACTGGGAATCACAACAATTCCCTCCAGAATTTCCACGGCCACTTCCTCTGGCCCCTAGTCCACCTCGCAGACTTCCTCTGCCTCTCCCTCTACCTCTTCCTTGTCCTTCTGCCAAGACAGCCAGCAGAGTGGTTTGTAGCTTTGTCTTTTTTTTTTTTTTTTGCTTTTCCTTTTTTTCATCAAATATATTCCATTCTGATGTTTAGAATCTACCAATCCACTTTTTTTTTTCCTAGAGTTCCCAATAATTTCTTAAGGAAAAAAAAAACCAAATCCACACACAGAACCTCATCCCATTTTTGAGTTCTACAGCAAAACAATATCAATTGTAATGTCGTATTATATTCCAAAGACCCATTTTCCAGCCATTTATCACCATCCTCCAAATGATATTGTGGCCACCATTGATTAGAGTATCTTTTCAATTTATCTCCCATCATGGGGTCTCCACTAAATTTATTCCATTTCTTCAGGATGCATCCCAAGGGAGAACAGGTAGGAATCTCCTGTGAAGTAGCAGAACTCATTTTGGTACAAAAAACTTCTTAGCTCAGTGTTTCATACATAAAATTTTACAACACAGGGAGATGTCTCCCCCTGCACAATGCAGGGGATGTCTCCCTCTGCAAATTCACAGCACAGGGGATGTCTCCCTCTGCCCAGGATGTTGAAACAATTATGCTACTGCTGTAAATTCTGCAGGGGACGTCTCCCTCTCTCTCTCGCTAGGTCTTATGTGAAGGTCTAAACTTACGTTCTGCTACTTTCCTAAGGACATTTCTCTTCCATCCATTGAACCTTAAACACCACTTATCAGATAGCGTTGCACCATAGTGTTTCTTACCACCCAACAAAGGGAGAAGAACTGGTGGAATCCACGATCAAAAGGTCGGTGCACGCTGGAGTCTACTGAACCAGTTTCACCCCTTGGGAGATGGCAAGATGATCCGGGCAAGGCCATTCAAGACCATCCTATCTGGGTTGCCAGAAACTATTGTCCCTAAAAGTGGGATCTTCCACCCAGTGTGCAAAACCAATAGACACACAAGGTGGAAGTATTTCATTTACTGCATATTTGCACAGATATGGGTCCTAGATACAAGACTAGCAGCCCGAGGTCACAAAGCTTTTCATATTTATACACAAAACATTAATAGATCCAATTCATTAATATACATATTTCTAAGCGATTGGTAAAAGTTCTTTGCCTACCATGCAAATTAATGTACATGCTCCTTAGAATTTTTAAGGTTTCTACTCCTTTGATCTTTTGAGTCGGAGGGTTTCTTCAGTGGGTGGTCTTTGATCCTGCTGGAACTACCTTTCAAAGAATCAAAGAATCACAGAATGGTAGGGGTTGGAAGGGACCTCTGGAGACCATCTAGTCCAACCCCCCTGCTAAAGCAGGTTAGCCTAGAGCAAGTTGCACAGAAACACATCCGGGCAGGTTTTGAATATCTCCAGAGAACGAGACTCCACAGCCTCTCTGGGCAGCCTGTGCCAGGGCTCTG
>VZSC01004107.1:0-10993 GCA_013398225.1 Steatornis caripensis
CCCAGTGCCAATAGGACAAAGATTTCAACCTTGTTAACTTTCATCTTCACTACTAGAAATCTGGAGAATAGCACATTTCTCAAGGACTGAAATCTGAATATGTGGTTTGGCAACCAGTGAACTTCAGCGGTTTTAGAATAGCTGTTTTGAGCTGAAGCCGACGCCTTCTCTGGCAAATGGAGATTCTATCATCACTGAGTTTATAAAATCTCATAAACCAGGAACACCTTTTTTTTCCCAGATATTCTTGGAGTATATCTATGATTGTATTTTTTCTACGTTTAGAGGGAGGGTGTTAGCGGGATAAGTTCTTACATTGCTGGCTCAGACAGTCATCTTCAAAGGAATATTTTGTTCAAATTCAGATACAAAATAGTACATGGTTTGGGGAGGCTCAAAATGTCTCATGCCTATCAGTCTATTATCATTTTGCTGTAAGATAATTGTGTAACTTCTTTTTTTTTTTTACAGATGCACATTTGCAGTTTTCTGTCACCGTTAGGTGTTTCTGGTTATGTGACTGAATGTGACTGAGATTACATGTGAAACCACA
The DNA here is from genome assembly GCA_013398225.1 of Steatornis caripensis. Lineage (NCBI taxonomy): Eukaryota > Metazoa > Chordata > Aves > Caprimulgiformes > Steatornithidae > Steatornis > Steatornis caripensis. The sequence continues at coordinate 554 of VZSC01004107.1, forward strand.
AGGAGAAATGCTAGCATTTACATAGCAGTGGTTTTTCATAGTTATGTGTTTTTAATGTTGTGAAATTATTTTTGTAAAATGCATAGTTTTAAAACACATTTTCTTCAGAGATGAAGCCAAGTTAAGAACAGTTTGTACAATTAATTGTTTCCACCCTCAGGCTATACTATGTTGCTCTCAGAGATAAGCCAAAATAATGCATTGCAAACTGACTGCCAAAATGATCTCAGGTTTGTTTGGTTGTCTTAAGCAGAGTTGTGGTTTTCTAGGTTGTATTTGTTTTGATATGGAGGGGCTTTTCTATTTAAATTTTCCTAATTGGGATAGTTGCATTATTTCACCTCACTCTTTTGCTTAGAATTGCCTGCAAGTTTATATGCTCAGTGGTTCTCAGTGCATACATTGAATATTTGTTTCTCGGTCCTGGAAACTGGAGGCCAAAAAAAAAAAAACAACCCCACAAAAATGCTGGAGTATGACTAAACATTTTCAAAAAGAACATGGTAGGCTTTAACTTCTTATGAGGAGGCTGTAAAGTAGATATGATGCTTGATTTATAGTAATCTATTCATTTTTTTAAGTCACAGCTGAGCACTCTACCTAGAGACTTGCAAAATATTCATAAGTTGGAGTTAAAAAAAAGTTACAATAACTGTGCTAACCAACCAGCCATTTGTTCCAGAAGAGCAGGCAACACGAGGAAGAAAAGAGGAACTAAGAGTACTTGTGGGGCAGTTCTTTCATCATACGATGTAGCTATAGCCTGGTGGTTGCCTATCTTTTCTCCATCACTTAAAACAGGGGTACAGTTATTGCATGCTGGCGCTAAAAATAGTAAATGTTTTGTGTTTTCTTTTCAATGTAATGTATGTAGTCCCTAAACCTGACTTCAGTGCTTTTTTTCCTGTTTTCTTAAGATTACGTGATCTGAGTTTTACTTCATCAAAACTAAATTAATTCAATGCGTGAATGTACATTTGCCCAATTTCCATGAGTTCTGCCATATGCACTTGTTTCAGTCATGCCACGAAATATTTTTGTGATGTTCTGCCTGCTGCTTTTGAATCTTAGAGGTGAGTCCAATGTAAAAGTTTTACTAAAGAAGAGTTATCTAAAGCAGTATGAGTAGTATTGTGGCAAATTCAGAAACTTGGGTACAAAAAGCTCTTAAGCACTTAAGAATTATGCTCAACAAATACTGCTACAGAGTTTGGATTAAAAACTCTTAAATTTGTGCACAGAGACATGAGGCAGTTGGAAATTGTTTTCTATTTTCTGTGACTCTGCAATGACTGACCTTTCTGCTCCAGTTATGGGTGCTGCTTAATACAAAGGCAGCACAGAAAAACAAAACAGCCATTAGGGCTAGCTGAAGAGAAGAAAAAAAAAGATCTTAGCATTTCTTTTTAACTGAAACTAGGGAATTGTTGTTAAACTGTTGCTGTTGAATGATGCACTGTAAACTAACTTGGTTGGAAATAACATTACATTGTCTGTCACTACAACATATGATTAAACTGATTACTCGGTTAATTTTGTTATTCCAAAGTTATGTGTGGTTAAGATGGCATAAACTATGCCCAAATACTTACTGTTAAAATCAGCAAAATTAAATAAAAGGAAAACTTGTACTAAAGGAAGAGGTGCATCCCAAAGGAAAGTTTAGAACTGAGCAGCTTGACGGAGCTGGCCTACTTTATAACCTACGAACTTCTGCTGCAAAGATGCTACTCCAATTTTAAGACTTCTGCAAGTTTTACAGCTGTCATTTTACTTGAAAGCTGGTATTGTCAGATTTTATCAACAGGTTTTCACTACTGGATTAAAAAAAAAAAAATTCATCCAGTACTCCAGTCTCAGAGAGTGACAAGAAATGCAGAGAGCTACATTAATCTCAGATATGCTTTAACTATGCCTGTATAAGACAGACATGGGTAAAATTCAGTGTACTGGTCTCATTTGCTTTTTGAAAAGAACAAGCCCACTGTGGAAGCAGTGCAGAGCTGGGACCCTTTTCTACAGGGCAATCAAGTAGTAAGTTTGCATTTAAATTTGGACTCCAAAGATTTGTGGATTGCCCTTGTCCCACCAAGACATTGTTTTCATGACTGTCTTCTCAGTAAGACTTGAAAGCATAGATTCAGCTATACCAACACAAAATGTGTATTTTTATCTTTTTTAAACAACAATTATATCAACATGAATTAACATTAACTGTCAAAGTGAACCCTATAATAATCAGGCATGTGATCCTTGTTTCCACTATCCACACTGATACATCCATGCCGAGAAGATCTTCAGTTTATACCGTGAGGCTCAGCCAAAGCGAATCTGTAATCCACAGAGACAGTTCAAGCAGTTTCGTTCGTTCATCGTTGTGAACCACGAACACGTGTAGATGACTCAGATACTGGTGACTAGAGCTCTCAAATTTGAAAGAAAATAAAAGTCTTGTGTTTGCGGTAGCAACAGCTCAATTTTAGTTAAAATAGCACAGTTTTCCCTTGTCTCTCATGCGCTTCCAAAATAAAACACTGGGAAACCTAAGGAAGTCAGAGCCACCTCATTAGGAAACCCCTCCGCTGTGAGGTGCCGGGCTCTCCTCACACGGGGCTCAGCAGCTGCTGCGTGAGGCAGACGACGAGACAAGGTCTTTCTCGAAAACACCTCCTGCCCCGGCCATCGCCGACCGCCCCGCTTTCTCGACAGCCCGCTCCGGCCACCTCAGCTCTGCCCGCCCACGGACCTGCCAGCTCCGCCTGATACCAGACGGCCGAGCACCAGCCTCGGCCTTTTCTCTTCCCAGCAACCTGTTTCGAGGAACGGCTCGGCTGGGATAGATCCACCTACGCGCCGGCTCCGTGCTGCCAAAGCCAGGGCCGGTCAGTTGCGTTTCACACTTCACCTTTCTAGCGGGCGTTTCTGCTGAAAACCCCCGAGTTCCGCCATTTCCTGCGCGGGCACCGCCAACCTTTCTCCCCTTCCGTGCTCCCGCCCTTCGGGCGCCGTGCCCTGCCGCCGCTTTCCTGAGCAGCGCACGCGCACCGCGCTTGCACATGCGTGCTAACGTCGGCCGGGCAGCGCGCATGCCTGGAGGCGATCGGTGGCTCTGAGGCGGTGGATTGGGAGGAGGCGGCGGGGCAGCGGCACCAGGAACTGCTCCAGCTGCGGCTGGGAGGGGACGGGGAGACGCCCGGTGGTGCGTGTTGGCCCTATGGGGCCTTGAGGGTACAGCCCCGGTGAGAGAGGGGGTTTCTGCTGGGGCGCAGAGCCGGTGGGAGGATGGAGGGTCAGGCGGCTCCGGGCGCTGGCGGCGGCGAGGAGCCCCTGAGCTCTGGCAGGATGAACCCGAAGCGGAGCGGGCGCGCCGCGGAAGAGGAGAGCCGGAACAAGCCCAAGCTGGTGAGCGGGCTGTGGGGCTGCGAGGGGGGCAGGAGGCGGCCTGGGGACGAGCAGGAAGGCGGGGGAGGCGGCTCGGGTGCCGTTTTCTTGGTTCCCAAGTAGAGAATCCGGGGCGCAGGGGTGTGCGGCCGGGCCTGGGGGGTGCTGGGCTTTCAGGAATTAAAGGCTCCTTTGTAAAAATGCCCCGAGTTTCCGCGAGGGTTTTTTGGGTGCTCTCTGGAAGAGGGAGGCGACAGCTGGAGGGGGGCGTGCGGCGCGCTGAGGGCCTCGCTGTGGTAACGCGCCGGGGGTGGTCGTTGGCGGGAGCCGGGAGTTCCCGTGCTTCCCGTGAGGGGGGCGGTGCGGGGTGGGGGGGGGCTTCTCGGCGGGGCGCTGCTTGGGCTGTCCCTCGGGGAGAGGTGCGGTGGCGGTCTTGTCTGTCAGCAGGACCTGCTGGTGTAACCTCTGTTCTGCTCGCCTTGTGAGTGAAAGATCACAGGGTGTGGGTTTTTTTCTCTCTGTGCGTTGAAGTATCCAGAATATTGTGGTTATGATTCAAAGGATGTGCTTCCCAAGTGAACTTCTGCATTAATGCAAAAAGAATTTAAAAATTTGTAAGTTTTCCAGTATTTTTGCAAATACCTCATGAGCTTTTGAGCACGCAAACCCTCTAGGACTGTAGAGTTTGTTCATTATGCATGTGCTTTTTTATTTGAAAGAAGGTATTTGTAATTACAAACCTAATAGCTTGAAACATAGGCACATTTCAAAGCCAACAGCACTGGGTTGTGTTGCGCTTTACAAATGCAGTAGCAGCAAAACCAGTTAATATGGCAGTGTTTTACTTTTAATTGTTTACTTCTGTTACTTATACCTACTTGTTTTAACTTTGAATAAATTCATTTTAGCTCAGCTCTCTGAGGGATTTTGAAGAGCAGCAGAGTAGTGAACGCTTGAAACTTTGCTGACTTTTCTTATTGAATAGAGTGCTAGTTACAAACTTTTTTGAGTCTGTGCAAGGTTTTTCACATATAGTAGTAAAACTAAGTCAATATGTAAGTGCTCCCACCTTGTATTCCTTTCATTGAGTATAGTGCAGCAGAACCTTGGGCTGATCAGGCTGAGGACTGCATGGTCTTTTTGACACTATAAACTAAGTGGGAACGTGTTTGGGGAAGATGTTAAATTCATAATGCGTGAGGCATTAAAAAGTCACTGAAGGTGATAATTATTTAAAAGGATGACATAAAGAATACTGAATAACTTCAAATGTGCTTGCATTGAAAGTGACCATGTATATCTTGGCAAAAGGTAACCAAATGTGATGTCTTACTTTGTTTTATGGTGTTATTTGAAACAAACTCATGCTTCCTTGCACAGGATAAGTATAAATAAACATTTTCATACAAACGAGATATTTGTTTATGTTTATACTACCTTTACTATTATCTAGCTAAGGTAGCTAGGAATGATGCTTGAAGATGCCTGCAGGGAAGTGATTTAAAAATCACAGGAAAGTGCTTCTTTTGGAAGCTGTGCACACAAATTTTGAGTTTTGCTCTAGCAGAGGAGAACACTTTGTTCTGAAAGAAATGCATACTTTAAAAAATCAAAGTGAAATGAGCTCTAAATTGGATTGAATAGGACAACTGTTGCCATTGCTTGTTCTTTTCAGTTATTCTAGAATCACTAGATTGACATTTTTTGTTACATTTAGTGGAAAAAAGTACCTTATGTTAATATTTGACTTCTTATGCAGTCATATGGTTTTGTTTCTTGAGGGGATAATTGAAGTCCAGCAGCAACATGGCTCAGATTAGCGGTATGCTGCTTGAACCGTGTAAGTTCTAAAAGACATTTCTGCCTTGAGATGAAGTGACTAACTTATGATGTAGTTGGGTGAACGGGTTGAATGGGAAGGTAGGTTTCTTTCATTCTGGACGTGATGTACACAAATGGTTTATAAAACTGATATGAAGAGAGATTTACCTCTTGAGGAAGAAAAGGGATGGGATTCAATTGTGTTTTAAGTACAGGCAGTGTGAATGGACAGCCAGCTCTATCCTTTACTGCCATGGGTTTGCACAGGAAATGCTTCATCCATTATACAGGAGAATAATCTTACTAATTTTTGCTCACTTTAATTTTGAATGAGGAATTGGTTCTGCTGAGGCTAACAATATCTTTAGGTACTCACAGAGTAATCTTACTCGTACCTCATCCCTGTTCTCTTCACTGTGCATGTAAGATGAAGGTATATTTGGGACTTCTGTAAGAGAAGCTACACTGTTTGTGCAAGTGTTAAGTTGTCACAGAGTTTGTATACAAAGTTTCTCAGAGTTTGGTGTGGAGATTTTCTTGGTTCAGCTTCACAACTTATAATTCATCAGGTTTCAGTAGAGATATAGAGACAAATCAACCTGCCCTGTGTCAGTTTTCTGCATATAATTCAAGGAACTCTTACAGTGTGCTGAGAAGAGTGTGTCTCTTTTCCAAGGACTTTTCACACATCAAGTGGAGTGCTGAACAAGGGCTTGGTGGGAGAGGGTGTGCAACTACATATAACAGAAGAATTATTTTTAGTGTCTGGCATAGCAGCTGAAATTAGGCAAGTCATTGGGAAGAAGTCCAGGGGAATCATTTTTATATGATAGTCTAAAAATGCTTCTAGATGACAGGGAGCTGGGAAACCTGAAGTCATTATTTTGGAGGAAGGGAGAAGAAGGTGAAAGTTTTTTGTTTCCCCATCTGCTCCATCTCAAAGTAAAAGCATAGTGGTTTGGTGGATGTTTCGTTTGGTTGGGTTTTCTTTTTTTTTTTTTTTTGAGGACTGAAGCCTAATTGGTGACATTTATTCCTGATTGACAGGAAGTAAGAGTAGACTATGAAGAGAGGATCTGTGCTGGAAAAGGAAATTACGTTTTAAAATATTTTTCTGTAAGATAATTGATGCTTCTGTAAGCACACAAATAATTGAAGATAGGCTATATTAGAACTATTAATTATTTTTTTTTCTACTTTGGTTCGTTATAAGAGTCCTTCAACTTTCATATAATTTGTTGAATGTGACAGAACTGCACAACGAGAATTTAGTTCCAGTTTTTATACTAGCAGTGTGTAAACTGGAGTATTTTTCTAAAATTTAATGTCTGTCTTAAGAGTACCTTGACACGTTACAGCTGCTAAAAGAGCTCCTATTTAATATATTTTTTTTCCTAAATTTTTGCTGACACAAGGACTGGAGGTGGGAATGAGTGCCTGGTGTTTTTGTGATTATTTTTGTTTACAATGAAATGGGCAGGAAAAAATGAAGTTGTTTTGGCAAAAAATCATCTGAATCCATGCCAGCCATGAGAATAGGCTGGCATGAGATGGCAATGAGCACTTACATTCTTAACTGGGTTTGGCAATGAGCTTGTTTTGCTTGTTTAAAAGTATGCTTGTTATACTAGGGGAAACAGACTAAATTAAGGTTGTCAGAGAGGTTGCTGGGCGTCCTATGTGTGGTAAAGATTAACTTAGACGTTGTTTGGTCTCCTGAACACTTCAGCATCACGAGAAGTGTGTAATTCTTTTGCGTACATGGGAAATCAGTGAGTGCTTGAAAGTGTCGGGTCTGATTTGACATAGCTACTGTAGCTTAGCCGAACCCAAAGTCTTATCAAGTCATTCAACTTTTTAGCTGAGAAGTTGTAGCTAGGCTTTTTACAGAAGTTCATGGCAGAAGAATGGGAGACAGAGGTCTTAAAAAGGAGCAGAAGTCACTAGGGAGGAGACTCAGTGTAAGGGGGAAAAAAAAAAAATTGAGGGATGATTGAGCATTGCTTGACCAGAGGCACTGGAATCCCTGTCCTTGAAGGCTTTCGAGACGTGGAAACCTGGACAAAGCATTTAGCAGTCTGGTTTGAATTCGGTGTTAACCCAACTTTTTGAGCAGGAGTTTGGCCTAAACTGAGGAAGGAATGAGATGCTTTCAAATGTCTGTGATTCTATGTATCAGTACTTGAAAGGAGATGTTATACAGGGTTTGTGGTGCTTCCTGACTATTAGAATACCGGCTAACTAGAAGTTAATATGGCCAATGTTTTTTTAATTGAAGTTAATAATATATCTTGTGGGTTTAGTCTTAGCATAAGTAGAAATATTTCTGTGCATGTAGCAGGTAGTGTCACACTAGAAGTGTGCTCCATTACCCCCAAATTCACTTCAGGTTTGTGTGGTAGTTGTTCAGTGAGAGGTATTCTACTTAGCTACAGACTAAATTTCTGAAAGGGGCTGTCTTCTGCATGTGATGCTGTCTTTAAAAGTAGATTAGGAGAAAGATCTTCTATAACATGAAAACCAAACTGTTAGGGGTAAGACAGAGATTATTTAATTGGAGTGCAAGTGGATTCGGTGATTCATCCAACAAGGAGCAACTCATACTTTCTTTTAAAAGCAGGAATTGTTTATGCTTAATACTGAAGTCTTTTAAACCCTGTGAGTTTTGAGATGAATCAAAAGCTATGAACTCAGTGTTCTGACTAATGTGCCATAAACTGGCATCACACAGGGGAATAAAAGCTTTTATCCATTAGCTTAAAAGTAAACTAACTTTTCTTGGGAGGATAGGTTTCCCAGCTACATTGCTCCACCCATATCAGTGGAGGAGTTAAGGAGTGCTTGATGTTAAGTGTCAGTAGTATCAGTCACTGTCAAGCAGGCTATGTGCTACAGGACCTACATTGCACCATCACCTTTGACTCCTAAGGTGGTTTGATGTCATTTTCCTATGGAGAGATAATGTGCTCTTTACACCTGACTTGTTTAGATAGGTAAACTATGAGTCAGGTTATGCAGAGATTTGGTAAATGAATAAAATATATTACATTAGAGATCATAGTGTCTTCTGAGTAAAACCAGTACATGTCTGCAGAGGTTTCCTACTGTTAAGAAGTGATCAATGTGAATTGATACTGAAGGTGTCTACATGAGGTGATAGATACAGTGATAAGCCTGTCTGCTTGTGGTAATTAAACTTCCTGAACTACCACTTGTAGGACAAAACTATAGAGCTGTTCTGTACGATACAGGAAGATTTGCAAACAACCTAGATTCCACCTAGGCAGTGTAAGACATTTACAGTGAGAACTGACAGTGTGCATAGCAAATGAAGTGATGCTTTTTGAGATTTTGAGCACTGTAGTGCTGAATATCCAAGTTATTGGGGATGAACTTTTGTTTTTGTGTTACAAATAGCCTGTAAAACATGTTAATGATACTGTGATTGCGGATGACCCAAAATGCTGGGTGGGTTACAAGATGACTTCATCTTTTCTGCGTCAATTGCAGTTCTTTAGAGGTAGGCAATAATGGTTAATAACTTTCCTCTAATTCTTTTCATCCCTGTCCAAATTTAGAGGTAAAGTAGAACAAGAGATGGCGGTTGCTGCTGAAGCAACTGACAATTTCAGTCGGTTATTCATCAGTTCATTTGTTCAACCTTAAAACCACAAGAAGTTAGGAAATTACTAAAATGAGTATTTTTATGCAGTTCCTTACAACTTGTGTATAATGTGGCCATTCTTTAGATTCAGTAATTTTTTTAATCATTCACTAACTTTATTTTGGAGGAAATAAGTTTTGTGTTATGATGGGCTATGGAGGTAGAGCAGTGAAAGAAGATTAACAGTTGAAATAATTTGTTTAGTATCTTTGTAGCAACTTATAACATTGCAGGTAGACAAAGCTAACTTGTTTTAAACTTGGGTGTTATTTCTGTATCAAACTGATCTTTTACTTAAGGTCTTGTGAATCAAGTAGCTTTTTCCTACGGTATTGGTGGAGTGAGCATCTCTAGGTTTCCTGCTTTCAAGTGTGACTTCTAATAGGTAGGTAAGCTGAATCTTACTTGCCAAAAGTAGAACTAACACAGTCTGCGAAGAGAATATATTCTACTTGTTAACTATTTATTAATTGTGTAGGAGAAAGGGATGACAATTAAAAAATCAACTTTTTTGAGACTAAGATGTGGGCTTAAGCAGTTTGCGTACCTACTGCGGTGCTCTACTGACTTTAAGTTTTTGTGTGGCAATGGGACAAACAAGATCATGAAACTGAACCTGTCACAACCCCTCCTTTATTATTTTTTCTTTTTTGATTATTTATTAGAACTAATAAGACTGACGTTATGGCACACTAGATTTCCTCCTTTTCTGTTGATTTGTCTAAAGTTCATCCATTAGTACTATTCGATTATGATTGTGTCTGCTTTTCAGCTATCTTCTCATGATAGCTGTTTAGTTGGATGTGGTGTGAAAGCAGCACATCGTATGCATATATGTAGATCTGAAAAGGATCTGCTGTGGCAATTAAATGATATTGTAACCTACATCATGATATGAACCATAAACTCATCTGATTTATAGAAATTGAGAAATACCTTGGAAGTTCCATTCTGGAACAAGCCTGCACGTGGAAAATGTTGTGTGGTTTGATACAGCTACTGAAGGTATTTGGTTCACCTGGGTGTGGTGATATTTGGTCTCAAGGTGTAGTGCATGCTGTAATATCACCACACCTTCTCAGTTATATGAAACAAAAATGTTCTTGAGAGTTTCTAATACATATAGGCTCTTCCTGTGTGAACAGGAAACTGTAGTTTTCTGTTAATTTCAGGCTGGTTTGGGGGGAAAGGAAGAAGAGGAAGTTAAGATGTTGCATGTGACAGATGGCTTGTAAGGTTCCCTTCTTGGTCCTTTCAGTGATCCTCAGAATAAGTCATTGGAGACAAGATGGTATTGGAGAAAGTGTTAGGTATGCTGAATGTGTGGTGCATGTTTGCTGCTTGTGAGTGTTCTTTGCGTAGTGTTGTCAAATTGGAGGACATCAAAGGTGTAAAAACCTTTTTATTACTAAAAAATATTTTCATATTATACTTCATAAGTTAAGTGTGTTTAAACTTGTTTTGAAAGTGTAGGATGTAAGTGTAAAAGTGATCAGCTGATTAAAAAAACCCTTAATTTGAAATAATCCTGCCTTCTATTCCTCAGTGTTGTGTGTGTGTATATATATATATAT
>VZSC01004107.1:11243-23164 GCA_013398225.1 Steatornis caripensis
CATACTCTTACTGCTCTCCTAATTTAGTGGCGATATGAAGTTATCTCTTTATAACAAAACCAAATTAACTTATTTAGTTTACTCTTTTATGTGAGAATAAATACAGGTGAACTTGCTTGAGGAATGTGAAACTTTCAGAGCAGTACTACCTGGTAGTTTAGAACAGATTTCTAAATAAAAAAGTTTAGTTTGAGACATTTGGGGAATAGTAGTGTAGAATCAACCTGGAGTTGCAGGACTGTAGCTGTACAGCCAGTAAAGTAGCAACCATAATTTTAGGATATGTAGGCCAAGGGAATTGCAGTAAAGGTACTGGTGGATGCAGGTTGGCCTGAAGGTACACAGGTCCATCCTCTCCTGTTTCTTTGTTCAGGGAGTAGTTAGCCAAACATTAATAACCTTGTACCGTATGGGATCACATGAACAAAACTGCACCAAAATGCATGTTTAGGCATGAAGATGAGAGGAAATAACCACAGTCCTTAAATGTTTTTGACAATACCTTTTTGTCACAACTAGTTAGTGTTATGTGTTTACAAGTGGCTCTGTATAAATTCATGTTGGTCTCTCAGGGATGGTTGAACAAAATAAGTACTTTGGTCTGGAGAAATGTTAGTTCTGCAGTCTATTATTCTTTCTTACTATGGTAAGAGCTGATGATGATTGTTAGAATATGACCTTTAAAGTTACCTGTGGCTTTTTTTTTTAAATGAGCATAACTTTGTGACGAACAAATACTAAGCCACCATGAGATTCATAACAATGAATACAAGTAGTTAATTCTTGTACAGTATAGAGTTTCCTGCTTTCCTGTTATGTTTTGGTTCTTCGTGTTCTCCTGCTGTGAATTATTTTTATACCTATAAAGTTTAAGTAACTTCTAAAATACTGTGGCTTCATAATGGAACTGTGCTGGATGTTTGCATTTCTAATTGTGCGAGTGCATGAGTAGATGGGAACTTGACAGTTATTAATAGCTGAGATGGTTACATGCAGTGTTCCAGTTGCATTAGAACAGGTAAGTATTTGTATAAATAAGAAAAAAAGATTACAACATCAGGCTAAGCACATACACAGATGCTGTATACATTTTAATTTTTGTGCCAGCTGCATTTAGAGGGTACATTAAAAACAAAAGGTATAAATATAAAATCTGAAACTCAAAGGGTAAACCCATGTCAACTGGCTAAGTTCAAAGCTTAGCGCATGAACTCAAATCAACTGAGATCCTTCAGTCTGAGTCTGTCCCTCTTTGTAAGACATACAGTAGCGTTTCTGTCTAATTTTCTATACACCGAAGTAAAATTTACTTACAGTAAGAACTGCTTTCATAATCATTGCAAGTCTTTGCTTCTAAAAGCCTTAGCCACTCACAGATTGAGTGAACTAGTCAATATGACAGATTTGTAGAAGGTAGTTTATAATCAGAGAGAGAAGTTGCAACTAAAGCCTCAACACTGAAGCACCTAGTAATTGATTTTATCTCAACTTTGATGTCAAGTGCTTTATTTCTGGTACTGCTGCCAGTCTTAATTCCCACAAAAACAGTTGTGTTGTTTTTGTCTTATTATATAATGGGGCAGCAACAGCTGTTTATGCCAGGCAATACACTTTACTAGAACTGCTTCAGTACTTCCTTTTCACTCCTCTGTGGCAAGTGGGTCTCCCACTGCTTTATTCTCATCAACAGAAAAAAGTGAGGTGAGGAAATTCCTTTCTATTCAGCACAAAATTTCTTGGCTGAGCTAGAAATATAACAGGCAATGTCTTTACAAATGTCTGTTCTCTACTGTTCTACTGTTTTCCAGCAGTGCAGTTTCATTTCATTCTCCAGTTTCTTTAGAGCTTGATGGACGTGTTCCCAAACTAGAGAAGTAAGGAGTACAGCAGTAGGTTTTGATAAAATTTCCATGTGTAAACCAGATATACAAATTTTCTTTTTCATATTTTACCTATACACTTTCACATTTGAACTGCAGACCAAGCTTGGGTGGATAAGACAGGCTTCCTAAACCCATTAAGGTTAGTTTACATCATTCAGTGATTCAAATTAATTACTGAATGACTTCTAAGATAAGCAGTAATCCCATCAGTTAACATTTTGTATTTAAGAACAATTGTTTCATGAATTTGTGGGAAAACCTTTATAAAATTCATGTAGATGTGCATGGGTAACCTGCACACATACCACACTTCAATATTACGGTAAACCATCTTTTTCTGCTTACTTTCTCCTTTAGTAGAAGATAACAGGTTCTCTATAACTCAGTACAAGCATCTGTAATTCTCCTGAATTCCTATTACTTCTTAACAGAGAATCTCACCTGTACTGAAGCCAAATGATTCGCTTTCCTATTATTATGTACAATATGGTTCCTCTCTATTCACATGCTGCTTCATTTCCTACTTCCCTGAAGGACAAATAATCTTCTCAGGAAGCTGTTACGAACAGGAAAGAATAGGAAAAGGAACAGAAAGCCCTTGTGTGTATCACAGCAGCTATAAATTCAGTTTAACCCAATATGCTTGACTACTGAGTTACATTATATCCATGCACATTGCAATTACTTGATACAGAATATCTTTTCTTCAAGGAAAAGCAAAAATTCCATGCTGTGGCAGCAGCATTGCTCTTTTTTTCCAGTTATCACATGGTTTATTATTAGGGGAGGAAAAAGTAACTTTACCATAAACTTTGAATGAAGGGGTCAAATACTGCTCTGATCAAATACTTGCTCTGTGCTAGGAAGTCTGTGTCTTGGAGGATGGACAATGTTGTTCTATGTCTATTGTTGACATGATCCCTGTGACCATATGTTCCAAGACTGCTGCGTACATACAAAATGAGTAATATTCACAAATAATTCTTGCCTCTTTGGCTCACTGCATCAGTTCCACTGCCAGTTCCTTTGTGGGCTGTGTTTTGGTTGGTTGGATTTTGTGGAGGTTTTCTTAGTATTAAAAAAAACCAACCCAAACAAAGCAAATACATGTGTTGTCACTTCTTCAAAGTCTATCAAAAGTAAAATACTCCACTTTAAAGGAGCTGCCCATTATCCAATGAAGCTCTTCACCATATAGACTTCTGTAAACCTCTGCAACTTGGCGTGGGTCTTCTGCTTTATTTTTAAGTTTATCAGTTCTCTCTGAACAGATACATTCTATCAGTTTTATCTTCTCCTCAGATGGTGGCAGAGGAAAATTCAAATGAACTGTGACCCTTATTTCAGTGTTTACTGTGCCCACAAGAGCAAAAGGTGTTCTACGAAACCAACAGCATGCTCAGTTAATTATCTTCCCAAAACTTATCTCTGCATATAAGAGGAAGAAAAGTATATAGGAATTGAGTCTGTCACTTGTACAGGGGTGTTAGGCTATACTTGCATGCACTGTGAAATAGGAAGCAAGTAAGCAGGAATAAAAAAAAAATGTGCAAAATTATGGAAGAATTTTCTCAAAGCAGTTTCTGGTTTGTTTTTCGGAATGATTTCTAAAGAACTCACTGCCAAGTTAACTGGTCATTGCTTAACTTGGAAAGAAAAACCTAGGTTTCAGCAAAAGATTAATCCCAGTGCAAAGCAAATAATTGTAGTTAAAAGGGCTGTATGTCTGTAAAAGGGTAAAAACAAATTAAAGACCGCACTTCAGTAAGAGGGAAGATGAACCTAGTTGCAATAAAAAAGATGTCTCTCTTCAGGAAGTAAGATATAAAAGGAGGAGGCTTGTTCTCACTACTCTTAATTGATCAAGCTCATAGCTTTATAACAGCTTTCACTCACTCATTCTGAGCAGCTCCACAATGTGTCTGAATGAAAAGATCAGCCACTTGCACTCAGGAGGGCCGGGAACAAGGAAGGAAGTTGAACAGCAATTTGATGCACATGAAGTATTGCTAACTAGCAAAACTGGGTTTGTTCTGCTGTTACATTGAAAGCAGAGTGCTCAAATCCACAGCTTGGATCGAAGTGTAAAATTGAGATAGCCTCTGCTTGCTATGTCAAGGATTGTTCTAACCTAGTTTTTCCAGTTTGGCAGTTACAGAATGTTTCAAAAGCACTTCATAGGAGTATTATACCAAAAAAGCAAAAGCCAAGTTCCCTAAAAACTCAAAGCTCAGAAGTCAAGCAATGGCATTTTTGAAAAACAAGCAGCAGAGATACATGGCTGAACAGGGTACTCACAGATGCGCTTGGCAGAGAAGCAACAGGTGTGCAACTGGTACCGTAAGCATCTGAACAATCCATTTATGGGAGCTGTTCTGTGTTCATTTGTAATTAAGTCCCAGAAGTTGATCCAATGGCTGTTCAAGTGACTAGTTTAGCAAGTGGTCTCAGTCTATTTTCCTAGGAAAAAAACACTTTCTAATTTTCTTTCAAATCAACCAATTTGTTTTCTGTAGGTGCAGTAAACAGTGTATGCCGATACTGACAAGCAATCCTGCCCAACACCTCTACAGTAGCCAGCACTTGGACAGATGGCTTCTTGTCTGATAAAGTATATCTGACAACTTTTGCAGGCGCCAACTATATGTACAGAAAGCTACATGGGTGTATCAAAGGATTTTTGAAATTATTCCAATATACTGCTAATCTGCTAGCGTTTTACTAAAGGAAGCTTAGGTGGTGCAGCTTTTGAAATAAGCTTTCTTATCAAGCAAAGCATGAAATAAAATTGGCACTCAAGTATGAATCCTGCTTTTTATGAATACAGTGTTCTTCAAGATATACCATTTAAGAATCCATTACCAAGATTGTTAGATTTGGGCTTTAATTAATAAATACAATGCTAGTCTGCAGATGACTGTATATGGCAACAGTGTATGTGCTTAGCCTGGCAATTTAAGCACATAAACAGGTAGAATTCCATACTGCTTTTCCCCATTTATGCTGCTGACAATTGGTGCAGTCCCATTTGCTGTCTCAATATTGTCAAATATGTCTTCCTTCTTTTCTTTACTCAAATACTTAGCTGTTCTAGTGCCACTGAGACACTGTGTGTAAGGTGAGGTTTTCCTGGAGGTACCTGTAGTTCCTGTGCAGAAACTTTGTATCAATTTCTGTTGCTACACTTATTTTATAGAGGTTTGCCAGACTGCCCAGAGTCCTTAAAGTGGAACATTCTTAATTACATCCTTTCTGGGTGTTAAGCACATGTAGCCATGGAGTTTCGTACCTATTTGTGTGGGTTGTGGTTCTTCGTTTTTGTGTTGGGGTTTTTTTGTGTGTCCTGTAAAACCTTCTGATTATGTAATGCCACATGGCTTTTTAAATGAAGTACTAAAACCGGTGTGTTGAGTTTCTGAAACCTTAAAGCAGAAACTTCAAACTAAAATAAAAGATTTTAAATCTCTTTTACAAGGACAAGATCTGCCATGTCTCTTAACCTTTATAAACATCTTGATTAGTTATTTATCTCTTAGGACTTTAAACCTGTGTATTGAGACTAATATGCACTACATCAAAGCAGTATTGCAATGCTTGTTTGTTGTGAAATTTAGGAATGGAATTATGACTTAACTCTTTCAAAAGTCTAGTTTGTAAAAGGTTTAACTAGCAAACTTCTGCGTGATAGTTTTAAGTGGGGAATTTAAAAGCTGTAGAGCATCCTGAAGAGAGACAGTTCGTTCGTCGACACTGAAAAGCATGCTACGCTGTCACGAGACATCTTTGCAAGACGTTCAAAGGAAAACGTGTCTTGCATGATCATTAGTTATCAAAATAAGAAATAGATCCTGGCTATACAAAGTGCTGCATTATGAGCTTGCCAGTGTGTAGCATAACTGCTATAAACTCTGCTGGTCCTGTGCTGCTTTAGTGATAACTTTTCTGATGTGGTTGGTGCAGAGACATGATGGAAAATGTTTGGACTCTAGCAATAGCTCTGGAAAACGCCAAAAGTTACTTTATTTGCCTCTTCACTGACTAATGTGAAAACTGCCTCTTCTAACAGGCTTTCTGTAATTATTTCTACAGTTGTCTAAGATGATTTGACTGCCGACTACCCTGGTGCCACTCTTGCCCTTTTGTTTCACAACCAGCACTTTTCTTGGCTTAGACTGCTATGGAACTGCAGCTTTTGGGAAAAATGTTTAATTTTGCTCCAATTTTTAAAGTTTGCTTATCAATGAACAACAATAAATTATTATCTGAAATAAACTTTTCAAAAGAGCAATGGAAATATGAGCTACAAATTAAAAAACAGTGTTAGTTGAATTGTCTTCCTTGACTCCTTTGTATCTTCAGTTACAAAACTGTTGGAATTAAGGCTATCTAAGTCTGTTTCCAGTTATTTTTTTCAGCTTCTGAATAAATTAGCTTTTTGGTAAAGGCTTCTTTGGAGTAATCTGGAAAAATGCATTGTCCTAAACAGTCCATTTGCTTTTGGAGTGTGATAGTGTTCTGCTAATCAGACAAAAATGAGGAAGCACTCTCAGTTTCTCTCAACTTCCATTTTTAGTCAGATCAGACTGCTACTTATGGTCTCTCTATTCCTCTTGCACAGAGACACAGTGTGGAGGTGCACCCTTCCTTCATCCCTTGAGGATCACAGAATGGTAGGGGTTGGAAGGGCCCTCTGGAGATCCTCTGGTCCAACCCCCTTGCTAAAGCAGGTGCCCCTAGAGCAGGTTGCACAGGAACGCATCCAGGCGTCCAGACAGTGGCATTTGTGAGGGCGAGTGTTCAATGTGGTTAATGTGCCTCCGGCCTGTTTTCCCCTCCCTCCTGTTTGGAAGCAGTGCTGAGGCACTGAGATCTTCCAGCACTATGATTAAAGAGTTGGTGCCCTCTGCTGTCAATAGTTACCAACTCTGCCTTTATTTAGCATGAGAAGTTGTGTAACTTCTTTTCCTAATATTGCTTATTTCTGGATGGTCAGTCTCTTGGGGAAAGAAACATAGTAATTGGGGAAAACCAGGCAGCTTCCTGGCTAGGAAGATGGCTTCCTGGCTGGGAAGATGGCTGCCATCCTCCAGCATTGACTCTCTGTGTGGTCTCTTTGTGCTGTCAACATGACTAACGTTCCAGCTTCATTTTGGCAGCCTGGTGTAAGAAGTTCACATGCTTCTTGATCCCCTGTTGTAGAGCCTCAGGGAATGTTTACCTTCATGTTCAGGTTATATGTTAAGACTTAGTTTAATAACTTAAACAATACATATTTAAGGAATTTGAAGAGAACAGCTGCAAAGCAAACAAGAATTTTCCATGTGGTGTCATACAGATGAAATGCAGATGGACAACAATAGTAACAAAACTATTAATTTCAACTATCTTTGCTATACCTGATGGATTACAACAATCACTTCAAGTTCTTTTTGAAAGCATGGTGAATTTTCCTTGAAGTGCCAAGAAAAATACTATAAACGAAGCATTTTGTGAATTATATTTTTACTAATTTTATTAGTAATGTCAGGTATACATTGTCACAGATAAAGATCTTGAAATTCATAAATGAGTGTGTAGTTGTAATTTCTGCACATCAGCTAATGTGACTCAAGTATCTTTTCACAATTTCCTAGGTACCTTTTTACATTTAATTACAAAATTGAATATGTTAACAGGTAGTTCAGTTTGTCTAATGAGAACATTACTCGTTCTCTGTACTGAAGAACAGAGCTTGTAGGAGTGATTCTATTTTGTGGCTCTAAGACCTAGACTCAAATTGCATACAACTTTTTGTACTTCAGGTATTACCCAGTTTTGGTTTTCATCCCTTTAAACTTGCTTGGTTCAGGTGCTAATATGGGAAGTTATTCCCTTCTTGATTGTATGCAAATTTATTTACAACCAGTTAAAAACACTTATTCTTGAGCCAAGTTTTACAGTGTTTTTTGCAAGTGTTGTAGTCCAGGCAAATTTTAGAAAACAGTCATATCATCATAGTTTGAAAACAAGAAAGTTAAGAGAAGATCAAATCTCTGTTTGTTACTCTTAAAAAATTAGGACTTCTAGTAGCAATTGGACCTGTTATCTGAAGCTGTAGCCTGTGTCCAGAAGTGGGTGTTGCAGCAGATTGGCCCGAGCAGTGTGCAGTGGAGTGAAAATTGCTATTAAGTTCAGAAGTCACCCAGCTGATCACTGTTTCGTTATAGATGTGGTAAACTGTGAGTTGCTTTTGATTTTATTTTTGTGTGTAACAATTGAGAACATGGCAAAGTAATACTTCAGTATAATGGAAAGATCAATCAGCCCACGTAAATGCACGTCAATTTACAACTCATGGCCAGCTCAAGTAATCTGGAAGGTTTTATTAATACACAAGTTTGAAAAAGATTCAAAAAGTGGACTTTGGAGTTTTGCATTAAAAGTTAGTGCAATCGTCTTGAGTCTTTTAATTCTTCGAATGTTGACATAGTTACTGCAGTAGCATGAACTGAGGTCAGATGAGGAAATAGTGATTTTTATACCAATAAATGTAGTGAACTATAGTGAAAATCTGTCTACTGTTTTTATGTTCAAGATTTCAATTACTCTGAATAGTACCATGACTGCGACTGACCTTTTGAGATAAAAGAATAATGTGATGCAGTTGCATTAGTATATGCAATGGTGACGGTAAACTAAAATTGGGAGAAGTAAATAGAAAGTGATACTTTGAACTATTGATGGACTGGAAAGACTATATTTGAAGAAGACTTAAGTATTCTAAGTGAAGAACTAAGTAAAACAGTAGGAAATAGGGTTTTTTTGCAAAACCTTTGCATTTGGTCTGCTTCTAAAATAGGGACTTAGTGTTTTTAACAAGCTAGGGAAGGGTTGATTTCATCTTATGATGCTCTGGCTGTCTTAAAGATGACTGAAAGACTACTGCTAGAGGTCTGACTACAGAAACTGCGGTATCTTAAACTTCCTCTTGGGGACATGAAACTACTTGCGGTTTATGTTCTTATATCAGACTGGAAGCATGATTTCTTTGTTAGTATAAGAGACTGTCAGAATTGTGTGTCAGTGAGAATCTGCAGGTACATAACTGCCTTGCCTCTGCCTCCAGCTACTTGCAGTTTCTCTTCTACCTGTTATATGAGTTGCTTATCTTGAGTAGCTACTGGCAGCAGTGTAGCTTATGCACTACAGGAGATCTGGGAAGTGAGCTTGAGATGTCTGCAAAAATGTTGTGTGGTATCCTACTTTAGTATTCTGGTTTTGGCTCAGAGGAGTTTGAGTGACAAATGCAATATAAATGTAGAGATGGAGTAGATTATCCTGTTCCAGGTTCTGGGAGAGATTGACAGTACTTAAATGAGAAGGGAAAAAAAAAAATTCTAGTACAAGTGACTGCTAAAATGCATACAGAATTTTAGAACTTCTTGCTTACATAGCTGTCTCTGAGTTGAAGTCATGGTTAGGCTTTACTTCATTTAGAATTCTTGCCTACTAATCCCCATTAAAAAGAAAGGGCCTACCAGCTAAGGACATCTTAGTTTTGATTTCAAGATTAGAGTATTACTTCCTCTGTTAATTCCACAATAAGTCCAGGTAATGCAAATGTAGGAGAGGTGTAGTTGTAAGGAAGAGGTTTGAGATACGGCTTAGGAAGGTGAAAGGTTGTTACCAACATCTGGAGTAGTAAGAGAAAATGTCTTATCATAGCTGTCTGTACTGGGTCAGGCTAGGATGAAGTTAATTTTCTTCATAGCAGCCCATATAGTGGATTTGTGACCAAAACAGTGTTGATAAAACACCAGTGTGTTAACTTTTGCTGAACAGTGCTTACTTAGTGTCAAGGCATTCTGTTTCTTACTGTGCCCCTGCCTCACCCCAGGACTAGGAATGGGTGGGCTGGAAGTTGGGAGGGGACCCAGCCAGGACAGCTGATCCAAACTGGCCAAAGAGGTATTCCATGCCATATAACATCATGTTCAGCAATAAAACCAGAGGCAGAAGGGTGGGGAGGAGAAGTTTTTTCCCAGAGCAGCAGTTGCTCAGAGACTAGGTGGGTATTAGTTTGCTGGTGGTGAGTGATGGCTTTTGCATCATTTATTTCTTTATTTTATTTTTCCCCTTCACTTGTTAAACTGTCTTTATCTCAATCCATGGATTTTTCTTGCTTTTGCTCTTCTGATTCTCTCTCTGATCCCGCTGTGAGGGAATGAGCAAGTGGCTGGATGGGGCCTGACTTGGATACCTCTGAATGCTTATCTTTTTTATACTTCAAAAGTATGAACACATTGTCCGTCCTTCCCACCTTGATGCCTCCTCCTGTATTTGTATAGTTTTGCAAATTTGTTTGTTTCAGAAATACCATATTGACAACTGTAGCCAAGAGACACAAAGTAGAAATAGGAGGAGTGTGGGGTATTAATATCTTCCACCAAGGGGAAGTAAAATATTGTATGGTGTATGTTGAACAGCTGTAAGTTCATGTCCAGTAACATCAAATTAATCCACTGTGTTAACAACACACAATGGTATGGGATGTTGACTAGAAGCATTTTGATTGTTTCGGCTGGTGAGAGCATAACCAAGGAATCTGCAACCTTGCTATCTGAGAAGATGGGGTTGCTTGCTATTTCCTAACTAGTGACTTGCAGACCTGTGTCATGGATCAACTACCACACTTTTCCATGTACAGCTATTCTTTTTGTGTTGGATTCTCACCCACCTCTTCCCCCAGAGTTCTAGACCTTAATTACCTATTTGTGACTGCTTGGTGTAAATTGAGCAATGTTTATTAACCGAATGCTTCCTTGATATGATTATCGATATTTGTATGGAATATAGATTGCTTTTTTTGGCTGTGAATAAAGATGTATCATTGGTGATCTTTGTTAGCAGGTTTTTACTGTCATTAGGGAAAAAATGGTAAGGCAGTGACTGGTTTGTGTGTCATCAGTACACGGGCTTTAACCAGTTCGTCTGTCAACTTACATTACTTGGTGTTAAGGTGAATATAGGAAATGAAGCACTGAGAAATTGGCAAAAGGCTCAAGATGAAGTTAGAGCACAGAAAATTCTCCTCAACTCTGTGTCTCAAACTGTCAAAAGATAATATCGTATAGCTATCTACTGACTTGGTTTGAAGTCCAATAGTCCGTGTTTGTTTTGGAAAGGTTTCTGAGGGATCTTACTGCATTTTTGTGAAATAATGGGCGTGCTAGAGCTGTACAGGTTTCAGGTTCATGAGTTAAATAGTCAAAAGATGAGGTGAGATGGGATGCAAGCCTACTTTTTCACATAAAATGCACTAGATTCCGGGCTCATTTAGCTGCAATTTTCTTAGAGCACTGAAGTTTCAAGTGCTCTTTAATGTTAAAGTATGTGAAATACAGACTTCTTTGTTTTGGAACAGTAGGTAACACTGTCTTTTTTTTCTTTGATTTGTGTGTGTGTTTGTTTTTTTTAATAGAATATTCAAATAAAAACTTTGGCAGATGATGTGGTAAGGTCTTCGTAACATCTTAATTTGCAATGGTAACGCCACGCTGCATGCTGTTTTACTTCAAATGTTGTGGACAATATAACATGTTCTTATAAGGATATTAAGCGTTAGATTCAGAGAATTGAGTTACTATTCGTAAAGATCTTAGTTTGTAACTTCAGTTGAAGAAGAGTAACTAACGGTATCTATTTGGAGAAGCTTCTTTAACCACGTTCTAAATACTTCAGTAATACTATGGATATGTAGAAGCTGTTATTCAACAGTTCAAGTGTTACTCCTCTTGACCTTTTTAGCGGTAAAGGATCTGCAGTGGTTCTTCAAAGTTAGTTGCCATGTGATTCAAGTGAAACTATTTTGGATAACAAGTGCATACTGTATGTCAAACAACAAGTTTGTATTCAGTATCACTAACTTTGAAACCCGTTTCAAAGTATTTTTACAGAAACTTAAAATTTATTTAGGTAAAGTCACAAACTTTTATTTTCTATATGTAATAGTTTACCCATGCTGGCAACTTAGTTAATCATCACTTACCCGTCTGAAAT
>VZSC01004107.1:31776-70307 GCA_013398225.1 Steatornis caripensis
ATCATTGTGAGAATAAGATTAACATAGAGGATTCAGAAGGTCAGTTAATAAGCATAAGATCCCTCACAGCATAAATTTTCTCTTAAGAGCTCAGCTATGTTTTATGTATGTCATGGTTGAATTTAATGATTGATTTATTTATTTGACAAGTATTTGAGACTTAATTTGTTGGACTGAATTCAGCAACTTTTTCTTTCCTGGAAAAAATGATTTTTTTTAGGGAATAATTACATATACATTGTAAATGATGGCTGAGAGCAAAGATGTACTTTTTATTTATGGATGGACTTTATTTTTTATTGCAGCCAAAACAGGCTTTTGAGGTAGTGCAAAGTTTTCTACTGAGGTCATATTCAGTATTTCTATTTTGTAGTAAAAAGAATGAAGAACAACCTATGACTTAAAGCTGTCTAATCGTTACCTCAGATGTACTTAAGGATGTAGTGCATAAGGATAAAGACATTGCTGTTGGCTTTGCTTTATTTAGAGTGGTCTTCAGACAGACTTCTCTGTCTGGATTCCCCAGTACTTTTTAGTTTTGTATACAGTACTGGTTTGTATGCTAATTGAGAAAATACGTAAGCACAGTGAAGGTATTCAAAGGTATTTGATTTTTGAGGAGAAAAATGAACTCTCCAGTTCAGTGCATTAAAACCAATTTAAAATAATTCCTCCTGCCCTGTAATTTCCTTATGATATGAATGAGCCTGAGCAGCTGCTTTGTGAAGAGATTAATTTGTAAAGGAAACTGGTATATGCAGAATGTGTAGTGAAGAAACTATGTAATATCTGTTATCTTCCTCTGCCTTTTAATTCAGTCTGATGGAGAGCAAGAATAGTTATGCATTAAAAGCTTGGTTTTTTGCACAGACAACTTGCAAAACTGTAAAATAATAAATGTCCCTCTTACAGTATGGCCTCTGCATATTATTGCCTAAAGAATGCACGCATCTTGGTGTACTTCTTAGTATATATGCTTTTACGGGATTCATTCCTTGGGAGTTGCTTGCATCTACTGGCATATGTAGTTATTTTCTTGAGGATTTATGGATGTACTGTGGTTAGGAAGGAGAAGAGTTTTGGGGTATTGGTGACCTGTTGGGTTGTAGTGACAATTGCAGAGAAAGGGTTTGCTGGTTAGTGGGGAGTTTAGAGCTTTAACTTATTTGAGGTTTACTTGGGATCTCAAGCGCTGGTGCCCACTTGTCATTTTAGCTGCCTGCAAGGTTTTTTTTAAAAAAACCCCATGAACGTGCTGTCATTGCTTTCCTAATAAGAAACAAACCAGCCCACTCAGGCAACGTGTCTTACCTGACTTTGTTATTGCACTGTAAAATACAGTGGTTTCTTCACCTGAGGTAGGACCAGAATTGTATTAATAGAGAGTATGCAAAAACTTCTCAGTTAGTCATTGGCGAGGGGGGAAGTGTAAGTTAGTACTTCCATTTCGTTAACAAATATGCTGATATCCGTTACTTATTTTTGTCTCAAGAATGATTTATTTTCTGAATTATTTAACAGGTAGAGTGAATTGGATAGAAGCACCCACCTATGATACTGTGTGATTTCTATTCAGTGTACTGGCTGCCAGCATTCTCACTGAACTAAACACTGTCTCAGGAAAGCAATATACTTACAACTTCTTCAGCTGAACTCTGCTTTAGCTTGAGACCTAATGAGGTCTGAGTTGTCTTGTGCCTCAAAATGAAGCAGTTCGTGCAGGTTTTTCTGGTCTTGTATTTTACCTGTTAGACCCCATTCATTTGGTTCAGGTGTGCTCCACAGTTCTTTACCACCAAGTAGCTAGAATATCTCCTGATTTCCCCATGGAGAGCAAAATGCTTTTGCTTTCCCATTTTGTTAGGTACTGCTTCTCAGGCTTGTTTACAGGCCTCTGGTGGCACATGTGAGTAGTGTATCCAGCTGGACATTTGCTAAGACTTGGCTAAGGAATTTCTTTGTCTAGCTAACAACTTTGACATCATCTGGTGTCAAAGTAGAGTAAGATAAACTGAAATAGAAATCTCAAATATTTAAATTTTGCCTGGTTTTCTAAATATAAAAAAAACCTGTGTAGAGCAAAAACTATGCTTAAGTTTATTTTTCACTACATCCTACACTGTAAGGTGCTTGTTCTGTCTCTCTGTCACTGTTGTCCCTTAAACCCTGAAATGTGTCCAACACACAGATTTCATGATTTGAGTGGATTAGATTTACCCACTTGAAGGGAAAGTGAACTAGGTTTTCTTTTATATACTTGTTTTTCTGTTCCCGTAAGTTTAGTTTGTTGTTTGGTTAAGTTGAGTTCCCTTAAACTTAGTTTTTCACTAAAACTTCATCACTTCTAAATTCTTTAGACAAGGATTTTTAAATGTGCTGTCCAGGCTTTCGTTTGAGTTGTCATGAATGAATAATTCTATGCCTTAATTGTAATACTGTTAAGGTGAATGATCATAAAGTAATTGCCAAGATTTTCAATCTTCTGCATTTGTTCAATGTCTGAAAATTCTGGTATGGGACCTAACGCTTTGAGTGAGTTTGTACTTCACTTTTGCCTTCGTCTTTATTAGATGCTCTCACATAAAGCATATGTTTCACTGAGACCTTGTACTTCAAAGTAAATGAGAAGTGTTTGTATTAAAATCTGATCCATGTAAGGGCATAGGATTACATTCCAATCAAACTCTCTTTGAATAGGGAAATAAAAGAAATAGCACCAGGTTGTAGCACTGCAGTTAGCATGGCTAGAGGTAAGAGTGAATTGAGATGGATAAGTTGATTGCAGAAAATAACAGAAAGTAATCCTGTTAAGCTGAGAATTCTCTAGCATGAACTGGAGTATTTGAGTGAAAGATTTCGAGAATGGATTTTTGAGCCATCTTTAGTGATCTTAGAAGTTTTGAGGAGGGGAAAAAAGGAAGAGGAGATGATTCCATATTGCTATGCACTTAAAGTTGCTTGGTCATAGAAACAATGCAAAAGTATGCCTGTCCTGTAAGGCGTGGTAAGGAGGCTTATGAGATCATGCTGCCAATTCCTCTTTTAACCTATTTCAGGTGTTTTAGAGGGAGTCATAGGTCTTCTGAAAACAAGGGGCCAGGCAGAGGAAAGGGCCCTCCACAAATAGGAGGAGGAGACAGCAAGAGCACACCTTTGTGTAAATATGAAAGAAAACCTGGCAAAAGCCTTAAATGCCTTGTCTGAATAGGAATCTCCTTTGGAGCTTGCAGCAGACCACGGTGGAAGGACTAACCACAGGAAATCAACTTTTTGGAAAAACAAATACATCTTGCATTCTAGAGTGCTTTTCAGGCTCTAGCTTAACATGTAATGGCATTTAATTGAAGTTGCCATTATTTCATCTCTTTGCAGATTTTGTGGCTTACAGAAGCAGTGCTTCTGTTCTCTTTTACTCTTAGGGTTTTGGGAATGACTGTGGTCTGAAGTGACAGAAACTGTATCCAGTACTGTGTAGATGGTGTACATTTAGTTACACATAATCTTTTTCGGTTTCCATCCAATGCAATGAGCGGCATAAAGCTGTTCCTGTTCTTTACCTTATGGTCTTTGAGTGGTGATTTTTCTGAACTATGATGACACTTAATATGTAGTTCTGATATCTGACTTGAAGTCTGTTTCTACTCTTATAAAGATAACCTCCACCTGTTTATTTCTTTTTCCTTTGGAAGAGCATCACATTGTTTAGGAGGCTGACAGTGACAGATTGTATTTCCTTTATATACTATTTACTCATCTTTGTCTGTCCCGGTCGTTTGATGTATAACCGGCATGTGTTGGCCAGCTATAAGATGCTATGTGTGTCAGTAAGAAACATCTTCAAAGTTGATATAGTCTAGGGGACGCTGTTGTCTTAATGCATTCACAGTCTGTGTCGTATTTTTGTTTTGTTGAGATGAGGGCAAAAAATCTGAAAGTACATTGTGAACATTTACATAGTTCTGTTCTATGCATTAATGCTGGAATGTATGTAGGTCAAAATCATTAACTTTATGTGTAGAAAAGTCATTTTGTCATCAGCCATACTTAGTGTCATTTTTGGAAAAGGAATGGTAAGAATTTGAATAGAGCAAACCAGAAACTTCATAAAAAGGGCAGGTTTTTGAAAGAGACAATTCGAAGATTACAGTAGTCAGAGAAGTTTCTGGCACAATTAAAACCAAATGTATAAAAATCTGATTCTAGGTCAGGCACTTTTCATATTGTCTTTATACCCATGACATGGTTATCAGTTTCCCTTCAACAGACCATTTAGAGTTAAGGAGCTTTAGGAACTGCATACTAATCATAACCGCTCTTCTGAGATAAGCCTACTTTCTGCAACTTGTCAGAACTGTACAAAAGATTAGTTGCACCCTTTGATAAATTATTTTGTATATTGTACATGGTTTTGAATATTACAGCTCTAAAAACTGATTATCGGGTATTTGAATTCTGAAATACCTGGTAGGTAGTTATTCTTATGTACTGGCACTTCAGCGGGGGGATGAGCTCTGTCAAATCTTCCATGTGATTCTTCCGTAGCAAACAAGATCCTGTAGAGATCTCTATTAGTGGCCAACCATGGAATTATGGTACAGCAAGAAATCATTGAGTCATGCAATTGCATGATGTTAAAACCACTGATTTAAGTTAGACAATACTAGCTCCTATTCCAAGTCATTTCCAGTGGCTTATCTTCTTCCTTTCTGTTGGAGAAGAGAGAATTAATTCTAGAGTCAGGATATGTCCATAGTGACAATGCACAGTTTTTTGAAATGGAAGACAGGTACAGTGGGAATGATCAGACAAGCTTAATAACAAGTGTGGGGGTTTTTGTGTCTCTCTCTGCTTATGGTTATTTCTAATACAGTGTTGAGAAGTAGATGTTGAATGAGAATGTGTAGCAGTTACACATGTTAATACAACTGAATGATGGAATGAAATTTTATATTGAAGATGTAGTACATGCACTTTGCTCGAAGTAGTGAAGAAAGTTACAGAAAATTGTTTATCCTCGTGATGTGAAATGTAAACTATTAAACACTTAACTTTGGCTTAAGTCAATTGTCTTAGCTGTACAGGGAAAACGATAATTTTAAAATTCACACAGAAATACTGGCCTTACGTGTTGTCGTTTAAAAGCTACTATGATCAATATAATATTAAGCAGCATTCTCTCTTCTGTAATAGGGTGGACTGAAAAACAGCAAGCATGAATGCACACTGTCCTCACAAGAATATATTCATGAGCTGCGATCTGGAATTTCTGAGGAAAAGCTTCTTAATTGTCTAGAGTCTTTGAGAGTGTCTCTAACTAGCAATCCAGTCAGGTAAGTAATAACTTCTGCTGTAGTTTTTGCTAAGCAATAAAGAGTTGTGGGGGTTTTTTTTGAAACCAGAGTAATTATGTTAATGCTTGTTGGCACAAGAAAATAGTTCTCAGCACACCGGAAAAGGATAAGTGAAATGTTTGCAACTGTCTGCAGTATCTTCTCACCTTTCACAGTGGTTCTCAACAGTTTATTGTTGTTGGAACTAAGCATTTGTCTCAATGCTTGATCAGATATTCCTGGAAAGTGAGGCTTAAAGCAGCATCTATGAAGAGATGTACAAGGTATTGGAGACATAACTTATCAAGTTTTACATTTGATTAAGAAATAATTAAAAGCATTTTTATTCCTTTTTCCAGCTGGGTTAACAATTTTGGACATGAAGGTCTTGGACTTCTGTTGGATGTGTTGGAAAAGCTTCTGGACAAGAAACAGTAAGGACTCAGATCATTTGAAGAGAGGGGTGGGGGAGGTTGTGAAGATTGATAGTACTTATGTTATTTCCTCCTCCCTTTCAAGGCAAGAAAGTATTGATAAGAAGAATCAACATAAACTTATCCAGTGCCTCAAAGCATTTATGAACAATAAAGTAAGAAATATTTTAAATTCAAATACTTCTAGCTTGATTGTTTTTTGTTGGCTTCAAGATCTATGTACCATGTTGAATCTCAGAAGAGGAAGGAAAGCTTGTATATCGAGTGTCAGCTGACTCTTTGGAAACGTAGGTCTTAAACTTAATGTAACTTTTTGTTGAGAGTCTTGTTCATAAATTTTTCTGAATACGCATGTTGTCTTAGTTTTGTTAAATATTCTTGATTTTTCGAAGATAAATATTTGGCCAACAGAGGATGATAGTATGGATTTAAAGTAAGTGAATTTGGAAATTAATTGCTTGTGAAATTGAAAGGAAAATATTTCTTTCTAAATTTGGATTTCAATATGTGATTGCTTTTGTTAATATAACATACTTTTAACCTGATTTTGAGTATGAGTTTATATCTTTTTAGCTACGGTTTTTAAGTTGGTAGGTAGCGAGTAAAGGAAAAAACTTCAGTCTAGTTTAAGTTGTGTCTAAGTTGTTTCTGACATGGGTTACTCATGTTCACAAAATGTGAGTGCTGTTTCTAGAAGTTGATGTGTTAAACTTGTAGTTTTGCTTTATTCATTGCAAAATCTAAAGTGTTTTTATAATGATTCATTCCCACCCACCCATAACAAATACATTAAAGTGCATTAAAGTTACTTCTAACTACTGCTACTCAGTTCAGTAAAATCTCACACAATAGCCTGTCTGATGGTGTAGGATAAGTAAACTTAAATGGTCACATACTTTCCCCTGCTATTCCTGCACTTGCAGTGTAACTTCAAACAATAAGATACCTGATTTACAACCTATCCTGTAGTTAATGAAAATGAAAAAGAGAAATGTTACTTTTAAATAAATGCCAATGTGTAAGGTTTTTTATTAATCTGTACAGAAAGTGAAATAGAATATATGGTAAATAAGACATTTGTTTCAAAAAAGAATTTCAACCTCTATCGGTTATTGTGTGGAAAATATTATTTTGACTTGCCAGGAGCTATTATGGTTACAGGAAAAAAAAAAAAGAACAAATTTTTCATACTGTTGAGGTGTTTCAGATATAGATAGAAAATAAAAACCTATTTGTCTTTTGGTGGATACTTGAT
This sequence comes from Steatornis caripensis, assembly GCA_013398225.1. Taxonomy (NCBI): domain Eukaryota; kingdom Metazoa; phylum Chordata; class Aves; order Caprimulgiformes; family Steatornithidae; genus Steatornis; species Steatornis caripensis. The sequence goes on from VZSC01004107.1 coordinate 38,796, forward strand.
TTTACAAGATACGGTATCTTTCTTAGGAGCTGACCCACTCACTTAGGAGAGAGTCTTCCCGATCTTACATTTGAGGCTGAGTTATGACCCCAAGCTGTAATAGCCAGAAGGTTTTACTAGAACGTGGCCAAACTTCATGTGGGGAGGAGGGGGTGTGAAAGTTTCTAAGGATATGAAGCCCAAAGTTGATGATGAGAATTTGAGGCAAGTACAGTCTTTTCACTGTAAGCTTTTTGTTTCTTTAAGTACGGATTGCAAAGGATTCTGGGAGATGAAAGAAGTCTCTTGCTCTTATCAAGAGCAATTGATCCAAAGCAACCACACATGATGACTGAAACAGTAAAAATACTTTCTGCTATCTGCATTGTTGGAGAGGAAAATATGTAAGTAACATATTGAAACAATTTTTTTTCTTAATGCCCATGAGTTGTCAGTTTGGGCACAGGTGAGAGAGCTTGTCTATGAAATGATTGTAACCTGTTAAGTCTTGTCTTTCTTAAAGTGGTTTAAATGAAAAGATACTTTCGTATGTTCTGATGCATTAATCCAATATTAAATCAGACAAAAGCAAATGAGCAGCGATGTACAAACCATGGCTTAAGTGGAAGGTCTGAAAGGATTATAATTGCTTACTATAGAGGAGACTTAATGAGCCGTAACTGTTCATAAACAGCTGCTGAAAGAAATATATAAATTATTTCATATATGTCTGAGAAGAAGGATCGAGAATTGTGAACTTCTAATTGCCACAAGGAAAGCTGTCAGATTTAAAGACAATTGAGAACAACGTGTGTTAGCGTGGGGCACTATTGAGCCTACTGTTGTGCGGAGGATTGAAATTGGGACATCTTTGAGGAGGGGAGATGAACTTATATTTGAAAATTATTGATTTGACACCACATGCCAAGACTTGTCATTAGTATAGAATATAATCTTAATAATATAGAAATAAGTATCTTTATGGATTTTATTAAAAGATCACCCCTACCTAAATGTAACAAATTTGACGGGCAAGAAGTTTACGTTTATAATTGAAGTTTTGAATAGTTCAAGTTATGGAGTTATGTAGTGCATGTCCATGAGCTTTTTCAAGCAAAGATAATCATACTTTTGCTTTGTATTATTGAGTGTCTTAGTTTACTGAAGGTTGAAAATGGCAAACCCCATGTCTTATATGCAATAAATAGATAAAAACACTTTGGTTTCTGAAAGGATGATTTATTAGCATTCCCAGATGTCAAACGTGGCAGCTAGAACCTAGTGCACAGTCTTGCAAAGGTAGTGATTTTCTTTTTCTTCATTGATTTGTTTCTTAGCTGAATGTCACAATAATTTAGAGATTTATACACTTTTTTTGTATTCAGCATTAATCTTGTAGGTATTTTAACACTTGGTTCTTGGTTTGTTTTCAACTTTATATAGATAAATTTAGATAAATGGACTCAGATTCTCTGTCAGTGCACTAAAGTTTGGAGTTGTGTAAATAGTGGGCTAAGTATCTTTAAAATGACTAAGTTAGCTGTGGTACACTTTTTGACAGTTGATCTTTCTCTTAGTCTGGACAAGCTTTTAGGTGCTATAACAACTGCTGCTGAAAGGCATAACAGGGAACGTTTTTCTCAGATTGTTGAAGGGCTGGAAAACCATGAATTCTTACAACTGCAGGTGAGTTTACTTTTTATATGCTATACTAATACTTCAGAAATAATCTAAAATACTAGAAGACTGTGTATTATTTTATGATCTTTAAATTGCTTACCAGAAAAATCTTTTACTGCTATTACTCTTGTGCTCAGTAGAAGAGGAAAGATAAGTAGAAATGATCTGCTGATACTAGGATTTCTAATTGATAATGGTGTGAAACCAATAAACTCACTTGTCCCAAAAATAGGATTAAAAAGTCTTGACCTTATTAAAAAGAGAGTTATTAGTGATATTCCTTTTCTTGGATGCCAGATGTAATGCTCAGGTAGTAAGTCTTGAAAGCATTTTATTATCTTTGTCATTGTTTAACCTTTGTGACTGGGAATTTTGTGTGGTTTAATGGACCACTGAAAATGCTTAGTCTGTCCTCTGAAATGTTTTAGTTATTGTTACTGGAGCCCTGGGGAGGTTGGAGTTTAAAGAGTTGGAGGCAGTGTTCCCTGTGTATCTTTTGGGTTTAGGGAAGAAGCATAAAAAAGTGCTCTTAAGTTGCATTGCTTGTTTAAACACTCTATTCTGCTCCCCAGTATTGTCCCCTTCCCCACGCCAAAGTAAACAATCTCTTGTACTTACCACTTTGAGTGGATTCCTTCAAAGTAATGTATTTGTGAAAAGACAGAACAAGTTTATGTTGTGCTCTTCAAGTGAGTATTTGAGTTCAATTTAGAACCACGACTGGAATGCCTTAACTGAGCACACACTTCAGTTACCTTACTGTTTGAAGTACCTGTGGCAGGAGCATATTTCCAGTATTTTTCACTTTTCTGTAATACTACTGAATGAAGAAATAGATAAGCATAGATCTTCTTAAAATAGTTAAGTATTTTGAAGATATTTTTTCTTAACTGAAATTTTCTAGAAACTGCAGTCAAAAATTTTATTTGGTTGTCAAAGATTTTGGTAACTTGTTATCATTCTTCCTGGTAATGACAACTTAAGTTAGATCACGTGTCTCTGGTAAATTGAATGCTTGACCTTTTTGCTTTTTTTGAAAACTTAATGACACAAGGACAGAGATAATTCATTAATCATTTAGTAATATGAGAAGTAAATTGAGTCAGAGTAAACTGCTAGCTTTAGATATTTAAAGCTTAGTGTCAGCCAAAATAACCGTCCTCTTAACACAGCCATCCTCTTACGTTAAACAGAAATAAACCACAGTCAAAACAATCAGTGTCAAATATATATATATTTTATAGTTAACTTAGAGTGTACTGATTTTATGGTCAGCTGAAGGTGGACATATATCTTAATGTAACTACCTTTGTGCAGGGAGTGCTTAGATTTCACACGAAGTCATGTATTGAAAAGAATTGCTTAAGGAACTATAGTGCTGTTGCTCTGTGTGTGGAGTGTACTAATTTACTTTTTATGCTAACCTATCCTTTGGAGTCCTTCTGTTATAAAATGTAACAAGTTTCCTTCGGATAGGCATGCAGATTTCTTCCATTGCTAAGAAATCTATAAGATATACATGCAGCTATGTTACTACTGCAGGGACTTTTGGCAGCAGTGTATGTGGCCTCTTTAATATTCAGATATATAACAACTACTACAAATGTGGATGGGATGTGTCCGTTTTTGGCAGGGCACCTTTTAAGATTAGTAGTGTGCAGCAGGATGTCATTGCTACTTTTGTTAACAAGAAATGTGCATTCCTTGCTGTGTGTTTGACATCTGCTCTTTATCAGACACCGTTGGGTGCATCTCTAGGAATATTCTGATCAGTTTGAAAAAATATTTTTATAAAATAACGAAATAAACACTCTTCTTGCCAGTGATCTTTGCTGAGTAATGTGCCATGTTCACTGCTGCTTATGTTTCAGTAGAGTTTTTTATTCTCTGTATACAGTTGAATAGCTCAAGATTGTTGGTTGCTATTACACTGCAAGCTTTTTTAATTGGGTTTTTCTGTGACTGCAAGTGTTTGTATAGAGACTGAGTGGCTGAGTTATCCTACTAAAGGATGACTTTGCCTTATTTCCTTCTCATAGTACAGTATTTATGCAAATTTTGTATTGCTAAGGTGCCATGGCTGAAAGATATGGAGAAGTAGAATGCAGGTAGAGCAGGTATGCCTTCATGGAAGGTATACCTTTTTCCATTATTAGATCATATATGTCAGCTACAGTTGTCTTAATGCTATGTTTACTGACAGTAGTTCTTGTTTGAGAGCTGATGACTTAATGATGTTCCATAAGTTTCTATGAATGACATCCTTATTTTAATAATGCTATCACAAAAGAATTCAGTTTGAGGCGGTCTCCTACTTCATGACCTTGTTGATTTAAAGCTACCAAACAAATCCCCCTCCACAACATTCCTGCCTCCCAGCCCCGAAATCTCAGTTATACATCAGTAAAGGTACAATTGCAAGACTCATTAACTTGTTTCTGACAAAATCATTCTTTACTTGTATTAGCACAAGCCGTTAAGCCAGAGTCTCTTGTGGCAAAAGCAATCATAGCAGATGGCACCTCTTCTCTCTATTAATTTCAGATTGGATATGTACTTTGGCTTGTTAAGTCATGTCATAGTAGTAAAATAACAAGAATCATTCCGGTGAGCATGATGATACTACGTTATCAGAAGGCGCAGCTGTATAAAGGGAATGTATTTGAAAGAATGTTTTAATAGAAATTTAAGACTCCATAAGGTGTTCCATTGAAACTAAATGGTGAATGTAATTAAAACAGGAATGGTGCTTTCATCTGACTTTTTTCGCTGCAGCTATTGATTTTTATTTATTTTTTTTTTCTACTCTAATGCTACTTGTATTTGCAATTAACATCTTTTACCAGACTTAGCATTTCCCTGGAGTCCTGTTTTAGTCTTTTAATGTGTATCAGCACTTTTGGTGTTATGCTATTGTCTACCTGTTTTAAAGTAAATCAATGAAAGTGCACAGCTGTTCAATTAAAGCATTAGCCAGTATCCTGAGACTTTAGGCATTTTGCAAAAGTGCTGTGCAGGAGTAGAAAAGACACCTGGTTATGTGAATTATTTTGTGTATGCGTATTTTTGGGGTTTTTTTGTTGTGGTTTTTATTTTTTAATTTTAAATTATTGTAAAAACAGGTTGTTTTCAAATTGGGAAATTCTGAGGAGAAAGAGAAGGAGTTGCGGTGTGAAACTGTAGTGTGGGAATAACTTTCTGAAATGAAGTATGATCCTTTATGTGATACAATTTTGACATAGAAGCACAACATGAAAACAGAAGAGTGTTTGATGTTACTTAAATTAACCAAAGTTAAGTGTTGCATGTGTGCTGCATGATAAATAATACCCATCTCTTGACATTTGGTGTTATAATTAAACTGAAATAGTCAAAACCAGTATTTATTTTAATTCTGTACATAGTATAAGTTTTTTTCTATATTTTCAATAACAGGTAGCATGTATGCAGCTCATCAATGCCCTTGTTACATCTCCAGAAGATCTTGATTTCAGGATACACTTGAGAAATGAGTTTTTACGTTGTGGCCTGAAGAAAATATTGCCTGTAAGTTATTTATATATTGGAACTGATCACAGTCAAGTGTTTGTGATTGTTGAAGATAACCAAATTGTTTTATTGAGAGTAACAAATATGAAAGATTGGGGGTGGGGGAGGTCAGACGTGGAAAGGACTATCAATCTAAATCTGTTTTCATTCTGCATAGTTGCAAATTTAGGCTCTCATGAGCTATGTAAACTAGAGTGGTAGTTGAAACAAGTCAATATATTAGAAATTAAATTAGGGTAGTCTTCAAATTTAGCATAATGAGCTCAAAGCACATGCAGTGAATGTGAGTCTGACTGTGGAACAAATCTTGTATTAACTTTCTTTGTATATCCTGTTCCTGTTGTTTTCTGTGAAATTGGTTTTTCTTTAATCTGCCTTCTGAAAATGCATTTGGAGTTTTTAGGGAAAAATCAAATCGACTCCTTCATTCTCTTTGAGACTGCATGATTTAGTGCAGCTGCACAAAGTACGTCTTTATGGATAGCTGTGTATGAATATTTATGTCTTAAGGGTAGATTTATAGCTTTTAACAACGAAACAATTATAATGCTTGCGTTAAAAATATATATAATCAAGTTACTCAGCAGTTTCTCATGAACGGTGAGAGAAATTAAAGAGTACCTGCTTATGTTTGTCTGAAACAGAATTTATGCTGCTATAACTTTTAAGATACAAAGTTTTGAAACATAAACATCTGTCAGGAATATAAACCTTCAGTTTTTAGCACATTCAGCTTTGAAACTGTTACAGATGTGTGTATGTTAGTTTTTCTTAGAGTATGTATTTAGGTTTTATATCATGTAGCTCCATTAATGTGATCTGCTGTCTTTATTTGCTGTAGAAATCTGAAAGCCTGAAGAACTCTTAGGGTTTTTTTAATCTACTGGAAGTTAGCTTACTCAATCAATACATGGTTAAAAACCTTAAGAATTGGGGGTGGGTTTGGTGGCTAATGACCTGAATTGTGATATATGGTGATAGAAAACTTTGTAGAGTGTACTGACATACAGATATATGAGTTTAAAAGCAATTAATGTTTAGTGTTAACAATCTTTTCTGAAAATGTTGAACAGCTGTTGTGTTGAAAATCTGGATCTAGTGAGGTTAATTAATATTTCATGTAAGCTGTAATATCAACTACAATAGTCAATACTATCTTGCTGTTTGTTTGTTTGTAAAGTATAAATTACATTGAGCATGGATCATTAATTCTGCAAGGAATGAATGTCCAAGGTAGAGGAGGGTTTTTTGCATCGGAAAGCAACTTTTTTAATGATAAAGCATCTTAAGAAGACTTCATGCTCATATCTGCACTTAGGTGTAAATTTTCAAGAAATTTGTAAATGAGAGTTTCTGGAACAAAAACCAGTGAGAAAGTTGATCTGTATTTCTCTCTCTCAATCTGTCCAGGCTCATGGTAGCCTTCTCTAGTTTTCAAACATTGGTTTGAAATTGGTCTGAGTTCCTACTTTTTTTTGGCAACATACACTGTTGCTGTTCAGTTTGTGCATATCCAGTTACGACAGTTCCAGGCCGATTTTCATTAAAAGCATGCCGTGCATTCACACTAATGGCTTTTGAACTAGTTTCCTTTTTTGTGGTTTGCTTAGTAGGAAGCTAAACTTGGTTCTTAAGTGTATTAGAGAAATTGCTTGTGTTTCTTACAAGAAAAACAAGTTTTTTCCCTGCTCCAAGTACTAATTTTTGTTTTGTGCTTTTTTTACTCCTCTTCTAAGTATTTCTCAATGTACTATGGATGTTTTTATGCTATGATCTAGGTTAACTTAATGACAGAAGCTGTAAGCATATCTTCTTTACACTTTTTTAGGCTTCTTAAGTTCACTTTCATTAATGTTTTGAAATATCCTTACGCTTTTTTTTTAAAGAAACTCTGACATTAACAAGCATAAAACTGCTGATTATGTCCCATTAAGAGAACTCAACTTGATTAGAAGGCTTCATGTTTGTTCTGCAGCCCGTACCTGCTATATGTACTGATAGTTTGCCTTAAGTTTTTCTCAGCTGTGCAATTATAATAGAAAACCCTGGATGCTGAGTTACAGCTTACTCCTATTAAAAAGGTTAAAGTCTTATATTTTGTCATGATATAATCTTTGAGCGCAGGGAAATTCTTGCTTTAAAAAAGCGAAAATTAAGATATGCTATGCCTTGAAAAATAGGGCTTGAAAGATAAGGATAATGAAGAGCTTGATATTCAGCTGAAAGTGTTTGATGAGAACAAAGAAGAAGACTTAATAGAACTGTCACATCGTCTCAATGATATCAGAGCTGAAATGGAATATCCTTTATAGAAATGGTGTTATAACTTGTTGCATCTTTTAATAACTTTATTAAATGTAAGTTAGAATGCTCTACATGCAGTTTGTCACGGTTACGCGTCTTACTGGGGACTTTCTGAAGCAAATTTCTTTCCACTTGCTTTTTGTTAAAAACTTATTTAGAAAGTCAGTACTTAAATTTATGTGTCAAATGTAAGTCATTTGGAACTGAATTAATTTTTCATAAATAACATTTACTATGCTAAACTCTAGCTTGTAGTACATGAAGATAAAAAGTTATGCCCATGGATCATTATAAGGTTGAAGGAAAACAACTTGTGATAACTAAGATGGAACAAAATTTGTAGTAGGTTCTGAAGCTCTGAAGGTGCATACCTTCTTCTCTAGTTGTGAAGAAGCAGAAAATTTGAAGTTATATAAGTTCAGAATGGTTGCTCGCAGTTTTTAAGAGTAGCTGATACTTAAGAAGCAGAGGAAGATAGATGCAACCAGTGAGAGGAATACAAAATCACTAAGAAGTAACGTTTGTTGCATTACAGAACAGGTAATTACAGGTAATTTGCTTCTTGTCAATAGCCTGACTCACTTCAGAATGAAAATGAAAGCCTTGTGTGAAATATGTTTACGGGATTCCATGATAATAAGTATATACTATAATTTTTCTGAGTAGTAATGAACCATGTCTTGATTGTTAAACAGAGGACGGTTTCTGTGGATAATCTTAGTGGAAAAAGGCTGTTCCTTAACAAGGATAGTAGTTCAGAGTGTTGAAAGGTTTCACTTGAACAATATGAGCAACATCTGGAGAACTGGGTTTGGGTTGAGGTGGGTGTTTTGTGTTGGTGTTTTTTCTTTTTTTTTTATTTTTTATGTTTTAAGTCCTCTTATTTCCTTAACAATGTTTGCACTGATGTGAATGAAGTATTTCATCTACTGTATAATATGTTGAAAGATACTTCTTCTGAAAATTACTTCTTGTCAATTCTCCAACATTTCCTTCTCATCAGGAGTGATTACTATGTCCGGTAAGTGCCAGCTGTCAGGTTTGATATTTTGGAGGTGGTAGAGGGAAGAATAGAAAACAAGACACTGGTAAACTGAGCAGCTCATAATCACACATGAATAGTTGCTCTGTAACGGATGTGCTGTTTGTCTTTCTGCTCAATGTTAATATTGAAAAGATCTTGTTAAATAATGCGTATTTCAAAGACTTGAACCTTATTCTAACACTCTTATCCCAAAATCTCTTAACTCTTTGAAGACTTTTTCCATTATTTAAGTTTGATAGCTTCATGAATTCAAAGAAATTGAAAGTTAGTTGTATAACTAATAAATGAGAACAGTTCCACAGTGCATTGTCTTGTCTTTTCAATGTAAGCTTTTTTGTGCACCTCATAGTGTTAGCAGTGCCAAAGTACCACGTGCAAAGTCTTTTTAAGTAGTTTTTTGTTATAAAGGGATAATAAAAACAATCGATATGCAAGATGATAAAATTAAAAAGTAAAATATAACCTGAGAAATCTTAAATTTTTATAAATTTTCTAAAAATCTAAAAGTTTGGAATATCATCAGTTTCATCAGGTTTCCTACTTTGAGAGCTCTATGCTATGTGAAACTGAGATGTGATACCTTGCACTGGTAAGAACTGATCATTTTGAGCACAGAATCCCCTAATCTTAGAGGTTCCCAATGTTGTTGTGTGGAGACCTATATCAAGCAATTAAGTCATTTTTAAAGTAATTGAATACTGGTGCCATTGCTGGTGATGGAATTCACTGTGTTCAGAATGTACTAAATAATTCTTGCAGCATATATTGAAAATACTAAAGACATTGTTTTTCTTGATTGTTGTCTGGCAAACAATAAATGAGAAGTGCACAATATTTTGCGAAGTTCTGAACTTCAGATATCCTTCTGAAAAACTGACAACAGTGTTTTATTAGCCAGAGTACGAATAAGTCTTTTAACGTGATCTTTTTACTGGCAATTACAGAATTCATATAATAGGAGTTGAAGTTGCCTCTTTTTCCCCTTCCATGTTGCATAAGTGATTGTTCATGTTCTTACTATCTCATAAAATGTGTTCTTTGTTAGACCGCAGTATTACAAGATAATAGAAGAGTGTGTATCACAGATAGTATTGCACTGCAGTGGCATGGACCCGGATTTTAAATGTAGAGGAAGAATGGATGTGGATTTTACTCATCTTGTTGGTACGTGTACTATAAGCAATTCTAAGTGCATGGGGGTTTTTGTATTCTTCTGTCTAGACTTAAATTGACTATGTGATTTTTATTTTATTTTTTTTTAGTTTTGTGGAAGTATGCATGTAAGCTACAGGTGTATTTGTGGAGAAGGCCAGATCAGATTCTGTAGCCTTTAATAAAATGACACTGAAAGTTTGTTTCTCCAAGTTTGTATTGACTTGTATCTGAATGATAGTCTTAACAAAAAAATTGCTTGTTTATAAATTCTGTGAATTTCAGGTCTGTTACAAATATAAAAATTTACAGTACTGTTACTTCTTAATGGACTTATAATAGTTGTATGGTTCATTCTAAGAATGTTTTCTGTAATTTTTTTTAAGTATTTGAGGTTAGTTTGAAGTAAACTAATCCGTTAAAGCATTGAGGGACTGTGGATGTTCATGTCATGTGGGAAAGAAGCAGCTGAATAAGTACTGTATCTTTTAAATGGCAGTTACCAGCATTTAGAAGTGCTGTTTTATGCATTTCTTAAGATTGGTGGGGTAGGCTGTATTCTTGAAATAAAGGACGTTTCTGGAGTAAATATCTCATAGGGGAAGTAATTACTCTTGAAGAATGCATTTATTTGGGAAAATGTTTTTTTTGTTGATGTGACAAAATGAGCAAAGAAAGGGTGTTGTACATGTGGGCTTGGGTGTGTGGTGGGAAATGGGGATTGCTTTCTAAAAGGTATCCTGCATATCTAAGAAGTATTTCTGCATTTTCTGTTCACTTAAGACTCTAGAAACAGGATCACTTGATCCTTACATTTAAAGTTTACCTCACTTTGCCTCTGTTTCTACTGACCTACTAGTTTTAGGGATAACTGGTTTGTCTCTCCATGCCAGTTCCTGCGTGTAGTATATAGTTACTTGTGTTTACCTTACTTGTAAAATATTTAGAGTTTTACACTCAAAGAAAAGTCAGTAGAAGTGCTTTGTACCATTGTTGAATGATAAAATCTGTGCTTCACAGTCTGTCCAAATTCTCCTTAGCTACAAAATAATTTTAGTACTAGACTCATAAAAGAGAAGGGCATGCAAACTCAGATCTGTTAGAGACAGAACAGCTATGCTGATTCATCTTCAACTTCTTGGTCGTGTGTCCTCATCACTTCTTATATTTACAGATTTTGCTTATAAAAATAATTCACCCAATGTTGGGTCTGATCAACCTAGTAATTCATTGTATTTTTTGTCTGTGTCATTTTCTGCTTTGTGTCATGGGCTCATAGGGTAATTATAGTTGGAAGGAATGTCAGAGCTGTGATATGTTTTACCTGTGGTATTTTATTTAAATTCTAGATGCATGTGTGGACAAAGCTAAAGTAGAAGAGAGTGAAAAGAAAGCAGCAGAATTTTCTAGAAAGGTAAGTCCTAATCATTACTCTTTTTAAGGTATAGCACAGAAGCCTGACAAGAACAGCATAGGCTTGTGAAACAGTAGAAACTTAGTGGAAACTGGGAAATAGTGTGTCTCACAGGCAGGATATTCTTTCACATTTAATAGCTCTGTGTGTGCAAGGCTCAGATTCCAACTTACTCTGAGTTCAAAAGCAGATGAGTGGTATTAGCTATACATATCTTCAGTTGTATTCCTCTGCTGTAGTTAACTAATGGGAAAAATTCCACTTGCTGCTATTTTGTCCTGAAATACTTAGTCATAGTTAAAGGGCAAGTATGAGCTTTAAAAAAAAAAAAAAAAAAGTCGGGGTGGTGGGGAGGGATGTTCGTAACTTCATGTAGCTTTGTTTTAGAACCTAAAGAAACATCAAAAAGCCGTGTCATTCCCTGTTTGAGAAGACATTGACTCTTTAGGCATGAAGATGTTAACATTGAAGTACTACTTTATTTCCTTAGAATGCCCGTGATAAATTAGTATGTTATAAGGGAGAGTAGTTTCCTTATTCATGCTTAGGAATCTTACAGTGCGTTTCGGAACCTGTTTTGCTAACAGTTTTACTCTTCTGGACCAGTTCTCTCTTATTAGAAACTTGGTAACTAAATCCTGTTTCTGTCATGGGCAGTTTCCTTTTATTACTAGATACAGGAGACATTTGAAATAATTTCTGTAGGAACTATTCCAGCTTACTGTATTTCTTGTAATGAAATTTTTGGGGGCTGTTTCTAAAGAAATTCGTGCTTATCCTTCTGCTTTATCACTATAGAACATATAGAACATGTTTTCTTAAATTCCTGTTTCCTAGATTTTGTTAATAGATAATTTGTTAATCTCAGCCCATCGCATCCTATCTAAGGTTATGAAATGGTGAATGTACTGTATTAGCTGCAGTAGTACTAAAGTTCATATATTGTAGTGGTGTGTATTAAAAGCATTCAAAATGTTGATCTTTGGTCTGGTCTGAGAAGCCTTTTGCAGGCCAAAAGGCAGTATATCTCCTTGAATATCATGATTACAAATTTCAAATGAAGAGTTGAGTGGAGTCATTAGCCTTTCTCTCTTCAATGTTAAATGTGAATGCATCTTTAATAGGATTTGCAGCGTGTGAGCTTTATAGAAAGCAAATTGCTGTGATGCTTCCCTGGCAGAGTTATTTGTCTTTGTTAGTGGCAATGTACTTTGTTAGTGGCAGTCAACACATGTTCTTTCTAGTGATAAGTTGCTTTGTCCTGCGTAAGAATGAATAACAGAAGCTTTTAATGATGCTACTAATCTCTTAAGCCTAGCAAACACCAGCAGGATGAAAATATACGGCAAATTTCTCACAAACGTGTTGTAAACTGGACTTCATTTTATATGGGGAGATAGAGACTGAAGGGATCACTGACTTACTTAGATACCTCTTCCTGTGTTAACTTCATGGATGATACTGCTGGAGCTGCACACATCTCTCTCCAATCTAAGCTCGCTGCATGTATGTTTGAGTTTAGTTTGAGAAGTCTGCAATGTTCTGTTGAGGGGAAAAAAACCTGTTGAAATTACAGCTGTACTAAGTAGCTGGGTCTGAGCTGTTCTGTGTTGTGACTTATTGATGGAAGAAACTATGTGGTACTAGAAGAATACATACTGGAAAAGTACTGGGTTTTTTAAGAGTTAGGAGTGCATCTGTTGCTCTAGGTGTGATATTGTTCAAAGAATTCCTGAAAGTGTGGTATCTATGTGGTCATAAATGCACAAATGCTTTTGTATTGGTTAATCATTACAGTTTGATGAAGAGTTCACAGCTCGACAAGAGGCTCAAGCAGAGCTTCAGAAAAGAGAAGAGAAAATCAAAGAACTTGAAACAGAAATCAAACAGCTACGAACCCAGGTAACAAAACTAAATAACAATTAAGTTCCACGGTTGAATTTTATTTTAAATGTTTTCGTCTTTTTTGTGAATTGAGAAGAAATTACCAAGGAGTGCATTGTCTCTGTGGAATTTGGACTGTATGCTATAGTTGCATTGATTTGTTTTTAAGCCAGCATAAACTACTAAGGATAGTTAGTGGAGCTAACACTTTTTCAAATGGTAGCATTTTCAGTGTCTGTCACAGATACTTGCTTTATTGAGGAAAAAATTTCCTTAGGCTGTGAAAAGTTTGAATCCAGAGGTTTTTTTCTCCAAGTACTTGTTTATACTTCAATATTACTACTTGTGTATGTTTTCCAGAAAGTGTTTGTTTCAGAAGACTTTATACTTGAATTGCAAAGGTGGAAATCATGATAGCTGTGCCTGCGCAGTATACATACCTTTTGGCATGTGTATGCAACTGATAACATTTTATTTTTTTAATAACAGGTTAACTTTCTAGTATGTATGCCTCTTATTCTCTAGTGTTATGCTCCCCATGCCATGTATTGTTGCACTTATTTTTGGATGCACTCAGATTTTTATCAGATTTTTTTTAAATAAAAGTCTTGCTTCCTTTAAACTAGAAACAGTACATAATTGTCTAGGGAAGTAGTATGCAAATCAGATTAAATGAACAGCCTATATTACATAATAATTTTGTAATAAAAAATTAGTAGACGACATAGAATATGAGCTCATGTGGCGGTTTGTGCATAGCTCCTGATGCTGCTTTTTAACAAATAGTCTTGAAGGACAAAAATCTGTGAGGAATTTGTACTAGGCAAAGATTGTTATCACTACAGAAACGTCTCTGGCTTAATGTCTTGCTGTTTCTCTTTGTTGTTTCTTTTACACCTTACTAGAATAGGTGTTGCAATTGCTTATTTTTCTTGTCACCACAGAAGCAAGTGAAGACACATTTAAAAGAAAGCATGATTGTTTTGGTGTAGTTTTTTTTTTCTCCCCAAACAAGATGTCAGGGTAGTTATGAACAACTGTGGTCCCATAACCTCTTGCACTGCAATAGATGCTTCAGTGATTTCTGTGGAAAATTTTCCACCAGCAGATTACTGTTGTTAAAATTCAGCATGGTTATTGCCATCCCTGATGCCCCAGCTTGCCAGGATATCCTAAGTGGGATAAATGTTTTGTGCATTGGTAAGAAATAAAATGCTGTTCTGTTCACTTAAATGTTACTGCTACTATTAAATTTTCTTTAAAATAGAAACAATTTGTTTTTATAAGAATGCTAAGTTATTCGGTTTACTTGGCAGCTTTATGGTACATGATATAATCTATTGTTATTGCTTCTCATTTAAATAGGAGAATGGTTGCATTTCTCACTTCCTTGAGGTACATTTGAGTACAAGGCATCCTAGTTGGTTCAACTTCGTATTAAAGCTCCTCCCCACCCTCATGAAAAGAATTCCTTTTTTATATTTCAGGGTCCAGGCCTGGCAGGTCAACTGACAGAAGTAGCACCATTACCTCCAAACCTACCAAGTGAGAATGCACCACCATCTCTGGCACCTAGTGGAGCAATACCTCCTCCTCCGCCTCCGCTACCTGGTGGAGCAGCAATACCGCCTCCGCCACCGCCTCCGCTGCCCGGTGGAGCAGCAATACCACCTCCGCCTCCGCTGCCCGGTGGAGCAGCAATACCACCTCCGCCTCCGCTGCCCGGTGGAGCAGCAATACCACCTCCGCCTCCGCTGCCCGGTGGAGCAGCAATACCACCTCCGCCTCCGCTGCCCGGTGGAGCAGCAATACCACCTCCGCCTCCGCTGCCCGGTGGAGCAGCAATACCACCTCCGCCTCCGCTGCCCGGTGGAGCAGCAATACCACCTCCGCCTCCGCTGCCCGGTGGAGCAGCAATACCACCTCCGCCTCCGCTGCCCGGTGGAGCAGCAATACCACCTCCGCCTCCGCTGCCCGGTGGAGCAGCAATACCACCTCCGCCTCCGCTGCCCGGTGGAGCAGCAATACCACCTCCGCCTCCGCTGCCCGGTGGAGCAGCAATACCACCTCCGCCTCCGCTGCCCGGTGGAGCAGCAATACCACCTCCGCCTCCGCTGCCCGGTGGAGCAGCAATACCACCTCCGCCTCCGCTGCCCGGTGGAGCAGCAATACCACCTCCGCCTCCGCTGCCCGGTGGAGCAGCAATACCACCTCCGCCTCCGCTGCCCGGTGGAGCAGCAATACCACCTCCGCCTCCGCTGCCCGGTGGAGCAGCAATACCACCTCCGCCTCCGCTGCCCGGTGGAGCAGCAATACCACCTCCGCCTCCGCTGCCCGGTGGAGCAGCAATACCACCTCCGCCTCCGCTGCCCGGTGGAGCAGCAATACCACCTCCGCCTCCGCTGCCCGGTGGAGCAGCAATACCACCTCCACCTCCTCCTCTACCCGGTGGGGCAGGAATACCACCTCCGCCTCCGCTACCCGGTGGGGCAGGAATACCACCTCCGCCTCCGCTGCCCGGTGGGGCAGGAATACCACCTCCACCTCCTCCTCTACCTGGTGGAGCAGCACCTCCACCACCACCACCACTTTTTGGTGGGCCTCCAATGCCACCAGCTCTGGGAGGTGTTCCTTTTGCTCCCTTTCCAGTGATACCAGCGTTACCACATGGGATGAAAGAGAAGAAAAAGTATAAGCTGGAAGTCACAATGAAGAGAATCAATTGGTCAAAGGTATTACAATGTTTGTTTTTATTCCCTTTAATAAAAAGAGTCTTTTGAGGAAGAAGGAGGTCATGTGTTAGGGTTTACACTAGATTGTTCATAGCATCCATGAAGTTTGGGGAATTCTTTCTGTTCTTAGCCAAAACATTTTTGATGCAGTGACAGTGATTCATTTGGTATTGGTTTTCAAAGACACCTTATGCTGTGGGGTAAGCTCCAAGTGTTTAATGCTGCCAGAAGCCCTTAAGACCACATATTCTTTGGATACCTGTAGCTAACAGCTCTCAAAGTTTTGGCTGATTTTGTGTAAAATTCTACATGTTTTCAACTGTAATTGATACTTGACTTGGCAAGTGAGCACTTCAGAGGTAAAAGGTCTTGTTTAAAGCAGGTTTAAGTTATCAAACAATTGAAATGTTAAATTTATAAATCGTGTTACTAATTTTTTCAGAAAAAAATTGAGTTAAAGGATTGCTGGGTTTTAGCACAGGGGAGATGAATCTTGAAGTAGGCAATTGGGTGGAAAACTTGGAAAGACTGCAATTTAAGAACTTTTGACAATCTGGCAGTTGACAGAAAGAAGGATCTCTAGTCAAGGGATAACTACAGCTGTTTGCTTAATTGAAGTAGCTGCGTTTGAGAAATGAGAAAAGACGTTGAGAAAGGAGATGTATTAAGAGGTTTTACTCGAGTCTCTAGGTATAAAATGCAGTAAAACTTGGTATGAATGGGTATATAGAATTTTGGAGGACAGTGCAAAGCAAAACTCTTGTTTTAGTTTTGTCTTCTCTGGGTTAAGCAAGCTGTGGGAGCCATAAATTATTTGTTTTATGGGTTTTTTTCTTGCTTTTTTTGAGGACAGGTTGAAAGCGAATTAGGCTTTCGGAGACTAATTTTATGTTTGATACCTTCTTGACAGAGCAGTGCATGATGATTTGGTTATGCCTTCTATGAATTTCTTTTAAAAATGAAGTATTAGTGAAACCACTATTCTGGCAATTCATTGAGTTACCTAGTTTCATTTGAAAAGCCTTACATGAAACTTAAAAACTTGACTAGCTTAAAAAGAGAAGGATGAAAAGGCTTTGGTAAAAGAATTGTTCCTAATGAAGAGAAATAACTCTATACTTACCATGCTGGGCGCTTAGAGTGCTAAAATTTTCTGTTTAAGGGTAGATGTGTTGACATGAGGTCAAGAATTATTTTAAGATGAGTCCTCTGAATAGATATAGTAATTTGCTATAGATTGAAGCATCTAATTAAGAAATTAAGCCAATTATTTTGTGTTCACGTTTCTTTTATTCTTGTGGTATGTTCTGGAACTTCGGAAGGAGATCTAACTTTAATTGCTTTACCTGCATGTCAATGACAGTTGTACTACAAAACGCACTTTAACAGCGTTTTTCTTTCTCTGAGAAAGGCAGGTGTTTACCCTGGTAAGACAGTTACAGAACTTAGCAGAAAGTTATAAATGCAATAGTGTTATTAAACATCGGTTTTTATTGTAAGCATTGAAGAAATTTTTACTGGAGTGAATTTTTGGCCATCTGGTTTTGTGTAAAGATTATTGCAGCATTTGATTTAGCAGTATGTGGTTTAATACCACATTTGAATTAGTCAAGGCTGTGTTAGAGTTGTGAAGCTGATGTCCCTCCCACCTCCTTTAATTTACAAATACAGTTAATACTGTATACGACAATGAATTTTTAAATGAGATGCTTGTTGGCAGAACTTAGTGTTTAATGTTTGACAGATAAGTATCCCAGGAAGCTGACTTAGTTCCAGTACAAAATTCTCTGGGTTGCACATTGCTGAGTGAGAGATTTCTTTCCATGAGAGCTTTCGGAGAATGTGTGCTAAGCTCAGTAGATTTATGTGACAACAGCAGGAGACAGCAGTAGATAACTGCTGTGTTTTTCTTTCTCTTTTGGCCCTGTTATGAGGGCGGTTCTGAGACAACATCTGTGACTCCTCTGTATGGTTGGTGGGTGTAAGCTCACTGAATTTCATAGTTCTGCAGAGAGTTGCTTGTATTCTTGGTCTGTATCACAGCAGAGAGGAAAACTGTGATGACCCAAATGGAAAGGTGAGGCACCGTTCTATTAGGTGCAGAGAACATGAATTGTAGCTTTGCATTAAGTTGCGTACCTATATCTGAAACACTACGAGTAGTTCTAAGGCCATTTTCAAACTTAGATAACAGCATGCTGTTTCATGTAGGGTCCTTCTATGTTTGTGACATCTTATGTAGCTGCTGTAAGTTCAGAGAACGCTGGTTCTGTGCTGTAATGGTACTTGTAGGTTATTAATCTCAGAGATTGTTTATTGGTTGTTCCGTATCAGTGATGTGCTAGGGCAGGGTTATGGCCACAGGGAGGAGCTGTGGGACTGCTCAAGTGAAGTGTTTGGGCACCATTAACTTCCAATGGATGTGAGCTTCTTCACAGTCTTAGCATGGTTATATTTAATCAAATTTCATTTTTAAAAAACACCTTAAAATAGAAACACTTACTGCATAATTACAACATAATCTGCAAGCACAATCTCTGATTTGCAAACTAAACTGTAAGAGCAGTTACTAGTTACTACTTGCCTCTCTATGTAATTGATCACTTTGTGACAAGAAATTATACAAGTATCCAGGTGTGTGTTTGTGTCCATGTTGCTTTAAAATATCTTTTTGAGCAGTATAGCTCCTGTTCCTTCCATATAAATAAAATAAATTTGGAGTACTAGATAGTTGCATCTATAATCAAGACTAAACCATCGTTTCTTAAAGGCATTTTGTGGTTGGATACTTTTTTAGTGGTATAAAATG
This sequence comes from Steatornis caripensis, assembly GCA_013398225.1. Taxonomy (NCBI): domain Eukaryota; kingdom Metazoa; phylum Chordata; class Aves; order Caprimulgiformes; family Steatornithidae; genus Steatornis; species Steatornis caripensis. Next base: position 57,344 of record VZSC01004107.1, read on the forward strand.
TGGTAAATGTGTCACGGTTTGCTCTAGGAAAAAATAGACAGGTCACAGAATCATCAAGGCAAATCAAAGGAGGGCCTTTATATATTGCATGCCACGTGGTTCAGCTTTGACTTCAGTGTAGTTTCACTGGATATCTGCTACTTGTTTGTCGAGGTTCTAAATCTTTGTACTACCTTCTAGTGTCTGACACTTTGCTTGAAAACCATATTTGATCTCAATAGTGTGCTGGTACCAAGAACTTCGTGAAATCAAATTGTTGATGAAAGTAAGTTGTTAAGTGGCTACAGATGGTCATTGCTGACCTTACGATGCAATTTAACATTGAACAACTATTGAACATGTAATTTAAATCTCACTCTGAAATAGTGCAGTTTTTTTCAGGATGTTTCACAGCTGGTAAAACTGTTGGGGAAATTCATGTGGATGTACATATACATCTTCCTATAAAGTAGGTGTTATGTTGTGCTCGACGACGTGAGATGCCAGATGTTACTCCTGGCTGAAGGTACTATATATTTTCATTACAAAGCCTCTGAAAGGAATCCCACCATTGCATAGCAATAACAGTCCTTTGTAGACTGTTTTCACAATATTGTGAGGACACAGGGTTATGTGTCTATCCAGTTCCTACCTAGCTGATCTATCCTGTCAGACACGATGGAATTTCAGTTTTAGGAGTGTGTCTAAAGTTGAATGGTCTCAGGGCAACAGCACTGGACTGTGTTTGCAAACTATTCTAGTTTTTCCCACAGGATTTTTCAGGTGATTCATGATAAGTCGTTTTGTATCATTTCTGGATACGTACCATCACCAATTCGAGCAAAACCTCAAGAACTAGTAATGACAGAAGTTTATTGCTGAAGAGGAACTAGACTGTCCTCTGGTATTTTTGAATAAGTGGTCTCAATTGTATTTCTAAAGAAACAGTGAGCTTAAGTTTTGCATTCCTCTAAATTCTGAAGTGCTGAACAGTTGAAATGGCTCTTCCTTTGGAGTACCAAATAAGATCAGTATTGTGAACGATTAATCCCGTTAACTTTGGGAGGAGTGACTAGACGGTTGAGGTAAAACCTGTGTGGAAATACATGGCATGTCAGTTTATAGTTTCTTTTACCAGAAGGATTAATGTTTACAAGTTATCTTTAGTATTTTGGGACTGGATTTCAGAATATTTGGATATGGGCCAAAACAATCTGAGAGTGTTTCTAGCAGAGTGGTTTAAAAACAAGCTTTCAGAATATTTAACTAGAAGAATATTCAAAAGTAAACCATGTATTAAATTTAATAAATGTTAAAATAAATTTGAAACTCTCTTTACTAATTTTGTCTTGCAATTTTTATAAAATAACCTGTATATAAGGATAGATGATAACCTTCCTCCTGTTGTGGGAGGAGGAATTAAAAGTATCTGAGGGGGAAAAAACCTTAAATCTTTGGTTTTGGTTAACATGCATCAGTGTGCATTCTTAGCGCTACAGTACAATATGACAGTGCTGCAGAATTCAGACCTGTTACAGAGAATTGTAGATGAGAGTGTTACAAGTAACTGTAGAAAGTGCAGCAAAATTAAACTGGCGATGAGAGGTTTTCTTTATTTATGTATAATTCTCAGTGCTTTTCAAAAAAACTGAACAGTTTTTTGAGAATAAACACTAACTCTAATGCTTCTGAATTTAAAAGGAATCATATAGTGTTGCTGTTTTCTTAAAACCTCTTGCCAGCCACACCGATATAATGTATTTTTAGGAGGAAAAATAGACTATTTTAAGTAGCCTAGTTGTATTATTAAAAAGAAATTAGAACGTATGAGCTGTCATATTGGAAAAGATGCTTGTATGTTACTTTGAGGAATATGACATTACTCAGTGTCGTTAGTATGCAGAGATTTGGGGTTGTTTTTTTTCCCTTGAAATTCATCTAGTCATATAAAAGTCCTTATGGTTCATGTACTCTTTTATAAATCATTTGAATTGTAGCATTTTGTAACCCTTTAAAACCATTATTTATAAAAGTGATAACTTCTCCTATGAAATGTTTTTTGTTTATTGAAGATATTTTTCTATTGAATGTCATTGTCTTCTTTCTGTTCAGAAGATTACATTCTTCAAAGCTTCTATTACAATTTTCTAGATTATTAAAAAGCTTTTTTCCTCCTTTTGAAATGGAGGTCTAATGTTTGAGAAATGCACTTCCACCTAGATTTTTAATAAAGTGTTTTGTGGCTATTATTTCAGTTAGCTTCTCTTACAGTCTTTTGACTTCCAGATTTTTATAGTAACCCCTTGTATCTGTTTGGGTATTTCCACCTGGACTTTTTCCCTTACGGAATATAGGTTTAGTGGCAGATTTATATTTTGCTAATTTTTTTAAGGGAGGGAGGGAAGTCATGTATGTTATTGACAATGTCCTTTTTCTCCTGAAGCTGCTGCATATCTTTGACTTGCCCCTACTTTGTCTTCTTAGGACAGCTTCTCTCCTACAATTTGTTTATCTTTTTCACTTGTTTAGGCATCTCACTTAAGCAGGGAAGAATTCCTGCCATACATGTAACTTAGGCTTTCTGCACTCAGTTGTCCTTGTTAAGTAATGTCTGATTCCAGAGGCAGTTGTACCAGTTTTGTAACTGTGAAACATACTCAGACTACTATCCTGTAAACATATAGAAAAATTAGCTTTTTATTTTATAATATATACTTGTCACTTCAGCCAATTTAATTGTAATCAATTATGTTCATATGTTTATAGAAATAATTTATAAAGTGTACATCTGAACACTTTGTATGACAATGGAAAGTAACTGCAGATGACACTTTGCTTAAGTGCTCTGGGAACAGTGCCAAAGATCTCCTACATACTGAAAAAGAGGAAAGTCTATTTGATCATCACTTTCAAGGAGCCATCATTTTGGGAGTAAAATTCTTACTGTTTAATTTAGTGCATTTCATTGTAACTGTCTTCACCATTAGTATTGGATTAAAGTAGTTTTTAAAAACATCTTACCTGCAGTTGGTGGTAAAGCAGTTACACATTAAAAGATGGATCATACGGTAAGAGATAGAGGACCAGTGTGTTTCAGTGAAATCCTAGTGAAGCTTAAAAACATAGTATCGATTAATTTCCTGCATATCATAATGAAGTTAAATAGCCCTTGAAAATTAATTATTATTTAAACAAACATGTAAAAAGGAATTGATCAGACTTTAAAAACTGGAAGAGTATTTTGAAAACAAAATAGCTGTTCTGAACCGTACACGAAGAGTAGGATTAGCTTTCTGCTTCTGTTGCAGACTACTTTATTCTTTTAATATAGCCAGTATCAAACAAGATACTGTAATTAAATCTATGTTTACTTTTGGAAAATAAAAAAGTTACATTAAGTATAAAATTATTTCTGATATTCAAAAAGATAACTCTTCCTACAGAGTTAATAATAGTGAGTTTCTGAAAGGTCCACGTTGACATATCATTTGTAAATAAGGTATTCCATACTCTGGCCGTGTAAGAAAGGCTATTCCTTCTACAGTTCTCGAGTAGCAGGGATGCATATCAGCGGTGAAGAATAAACTTTGGGAACTGTGTACAAAGTAATCAAGAGAAAGCTAGAACACTTTCAAACACTGATGCTTGTATGTTATCAAGCCTATTTGGAAAACTCATTGAATTGGAGAAATATAATAAAAATAATTGTGTAGCTACAGGGTAGTCCATCTGATTGTGTTTTGTTTAGGAAGCATCTTTAAGAGAAAATAATACCCAGAACATAGCTAAACTTAATTCAGTCCAATTATTGCAAAAATCTAGTAGCATTGACTTTAACTTGGCTGTTGAAAATACTAGTTATTAACTTTGGAAATGCCATTTTTGTTTCAGATTGAACCTCAAGAGATAGCAGAAAACAGCTTTTGGGTAAAAGCGGAAGAAGATAAATTTGAAAACCCAGAACTGTTTGCAAAATTGGCGGTTACCTTTGGAACACAAATGAAAGGTACATTCTTCTTTTACTTTGTATTACGCTTTTATTAAGTTTAAGACTGTGCAGTGACAGTCTCTTTTATGCTTTGTGCAATACCATGGAATTCACATAATGGTTTTATAGAAGGAAAATTATTTGAAACATACGTTTTTATTAAGCATAGCAGTCTATTATAAGAATTGCTTCTCCCTCACTTTACAGAATGGGGGGAGGAACCCTTTGTAGTAATGTCTTTCAAAGTGCACAGGGTATGTTGCAGACATATGTGGATTTTCTTCAAATCGAATTATAATTAAACTTAAATTCTAATCCTAAAATCATACTTATCTGCATTAATATTCCCAGCTGAGGAACTGTAAGTTGACAGGTTCTTTTAGATGTTCCACACGTGGAGATTTTGATCTGTAACAGAAATTACTTACTTGTATCATTCTGCTGAATCAAGATCGTCTACAAGTGAGACCCTAGAATGTAGCAATTACAGTATGCAATTGAGTCAGAAAATCACAGCTCTGTAATGTGCCTACTGTTATGATTCTGGAGTATTCAAAGTTCCTTTGTTTGTGTCCTTAGTGTTTTAATTCCTCTCATTTAAGGGGGAAAAAAAAAAAGTCTTTAAATATACTCCTTTAATTAGTATTTAAATTTGTGTTGTGTAATCCAAGGAACTTCTCCCCCAGATGGTTATATACACTTAAACTGCATTGTTACTGTCATTAGTGAATGATCTGTTAGGTTTTAAAGGGTTGAAGTGTGAGTGCACACTCTTTAAAGTGTTTGTGTAATACCATAGGAAAGTGTCAGATATTCTACCAATTTTTCTTGGAACACAGTGGGAACTGGGTCTTTTTGACTACTAGAGAGAACAATACAGTGAGAATAAAAACTATGCTGGAGCTTTCTGTCAAGTGTGAGGCTGCTCAGTATGCCATTTAAATAGCTCTTCTACTATTGGTTTTAGATGAAAAAAATAATTATTATCTCAAATAATGTCTTCAATACAATGATAATATTTATTTCTTGGGAATGCAGTTACTAACAACTGAATATTCGTTATGATTGTGATACTTTAATACCATCCTCAGCTCTTCATGGCTTTCAGATGGTCTTTGAGTACTTCTGAAGCTGCATACAGCCTCTTCAAGTCTTTTCATTATTCTCCATGGTTAATGGTCAATTGATCAGTATTTCATCTGTGGCCATTTACCGGTAATTTGTTTCAGGCACTGAAAAGAAGCAAGTACTGTTGTAGTATGGTTCAATAATAACTTACTCAGGAGCTAATGAGGAAGCCAAACAAATTAGAGTCTGGGAAGCGGTAGACACTGAAAGAATGAATTCCTGGTCCAGCTGCAGATCTTTTGTCTATTTATCAACCAGTTACAATATGATAAACTTTAGGGATATGCAGTTCTTGAAGGTGAATGGGGTCAGGTGTATCAAGTGTTCATATGCCAAATCTGAGTAAGTGAACACATGCTTAAGATTTTGAACGGTGTACTGACTGTAAGCATTTTTGTGCTGCTGGTTTTTTCACTTTAACTTTTTGATGTTGAGACTTAATTCATGTGACGCTTTGTATTTTATCCATGAGGAATCTTCTGTTTTAATTCGAACCACTAGAATGCTCTGACTTCTGTCACTTACTTGAAGATTTTATTACTTTAAAATTAAATTGTATTGCACATAGATGTTTGCGGTATCTTAGCTGTTGTCTGAAGTTCAAGAATAAGAACTGCATTTTATACTAAAAGCGTTTGAAAAGTTGACTCAGGTTAAGGAAGGTCTCTCAGAGGACCATAACTTTCCTCAACCATTTCTTGAGTAGATTCCTCGAGTTATTTCTGAGTACGTCTTTTTCTATACTCTTTTGAAACCACTTCAAAGGGTTAGTCATAGCTGTTCATAAGATACAGTTCTTTCACTCAGAGCTCTTACTCTTTTCAGTAGTCACTGAATCTGAGCCATTAGTATCCTAGTTTTACAATGCTTCCCGCTTGCTGCTCTAAATATTCAGATATTACATGCTGTAATACAAAAGCATCATCTGGAGTAATTTAAGACTTTTTTCCATACAGAAGTTTGATAGATTCTTGGTTTGCAGCATTGCAGTGAGGTTGAAATTATGTGGTGTTCATCACTGATTTGTGTGACAGCAAGACAGGAAAACCTTTAAGGGAAAGATCCCCTAGCAGCAAGTAACACTTACAATGGAATGAGACCCTTCTTAATGAAAATGACCAGCTTCTGCCTTGAGCTGAGTTCTTTCATCAAAAATCTGAAGAAATGTTTCTGAAATCCTGAAATGTTTCTTCATTGAAAATGCTGAAAAAACCCCTCTTGAAATGTTGCCATAGCTGTCGATTTCATATGAGGCAAAATTCTTGTTGACATAGTTGAACAGTTTTTAAAACTAAGAACAACAGAAATTCTTTAAATACCTTACTGTGGTGATAGCCCTGCAGATATTTTTCCTGATCTTCCTTATGTTGGTCTCAGTTGATGTTTGTACAAAATAACATACTATAACAAAGGATGAGAAGACTGTTAAAAATGCTACTACATATTACCAAGGATATTAAAATCTGATTTGGCTGACTAGTAGAGAAAGTCAGTGTTGTCTTTCTTTGAGTTCAAATTTTTCTTTAAACTTGAACACCTACTGGAAGTCGAGAAGAAACTTAGAGCATTTAGTTGCTGCACACTCAAATGATTGGATTCCACAAGCAACTTTTTTCTGCAACTGCTGCCTGGAAAGGGAAAGGTTAAATGATATTCACAATTCTTTCTCACCTTTAGCCGTAATAGCCACAGGCAGCTCATTAATCACCGAAATACCTATTTCAAGAATAATCTAGGATCAAATTTCTCTTCTGCTTTAGTCCCATTTCTTCGTGTGGTATCCTAATATATTACAGGAGAATGATAGAAAGACAAATAGAAATGCGTTTTATATTCCCTTGGGAGCACAGTCAGCATGTAAAACAAATAAATGGATGAGTGGAAGAAAACTGACAATTGCCAAAAGCAATTTGGATGACTTTGTGTTTACTATCTTGTATTTCATGGCATTTTGGAATGCCAGTGGGAATAGTAACTGAAGTAAAACACATCATAGTATACATACTTACTAAAAAATTGTAATTCCATATAGGTTGCAGCACTCAAATTTTATTAGACCTTTGAATTCTATTAATGATTTTCTGACACAAAGAGAATGAAACTTCAGGGGTTTTCCTAGTTTAACGTAGTTTTGTTTTAAGATACTCCAAGAATAACTTAAGATTGTCACTAAACTATGTGCTGCCCTGCTATCTGAGTACTGCCTGTTTTCAAGGAAGGCAGCCAAAGCCGCAGGGATGTGGTACTTTTGGAGACCAAGATGAGGGGTGGGAGGGAGGTCGTTATCGAACACTTCTGAAGCATGATTTTCATTAACTAATGAATTATTACATTCATTAGTTAGCTGCTTGTAAAACATCAGAATGTTTAATCGCAGAGCACCAGAAACAAAAAGGAATGTTCCCTAACAGGTAGAATAATTTTACTTCAAATATACTTGGATCCAAATTTTCTTGTATGCATAACGTTAGATCTTTACTTGCTACTGTAACATTAGATATTTAATACTGATGCCCCGTGAATATGTACAATGTGTTTAATTAGGTTCAAATCAGTACTAACAGTCAAACTGCAGTATTTGCTCTGTAAAATCAGTTACTGAGCACAGTTATGAAAACATCTGTTGCACAGGGAGCCATGGAAACATTAAAACATACTCCCTTTCAGACTTTACAGGTTTCTGAGATCTGGGGACTTGAACCAAGTTAACTGAGATGTAATTGTCACTGTCTCAGTACAGTCTGAAAGGATTTCCTTCATTTTTCTTCAAGATGATCTGCATACCTTTTAAGGACCTCTGACAAATGGACTCCAGGGCTTCAGATTTTCATTAAAGATCTTAGATGAGTGTTTTGGGCTTGCAGTTGTGCTTCCAGATGCAGTAATAGAAACAATGATTATAGTCTCACAGACCATTTTGGCAAGTAAATGATAGTCACACATGAAAATGAATGACCAACTGTGGTGGCTGTTAACGAGTTGGGCAGTATTAAGATCTGGGACAGTTACTGCATTGTGAATGGCAGTGAGACACATAGATGCGTGTTTCCTTGTGTGGCTGCACAGAAGAAAAAAGTAAAGATAGTATGAATTTCCAATCAGTTACTTTCTTTCTTTTGACCTGGTTAATTCTCAGAGAATTTGATATCATCCAGATGATTATTTTTTTGTGTGTGAATCATGCATTGCATAACAGTGAGAGCTGTGGGTTTTGCTGGTGAAAACATGCATTATTCTTTTACAGTTTTTGAGTCATGACTTGAAAATTTCAGGCTCAGTAGTATTTGGATTGCAGAATAATTTATCATGGATTGATTTGTGTTTTGGTATTTAAATAGCAAGAGGAAGGGATTCTATTGAGGTATTCTTAGTTCAAACTTATTTCTTATTTTTGAAATACTTGAATCTTACCTGCAAGTCTCTTTAGAGAAGTTTTTTTTTAACAAGGAGGATAACCTTTACATAGGTTTTTTTCCTTTTTAAAACTTGTGCAATCGATTTTAAGCTTTGTTTGATCACATAAATGTTTTCTTAATTTAAAAAAAAAAAATCCATTCCAGTTTATGGAGTATAAGGGAAAAGTGAATTAAACTCAATGAACAATCCTTCTTAACTGGATTATGTGGTATTAACTCTACGGTATTTCTTTAAATAGAGGAATTCCAAGTGATCAGATAAATGCATCTTGTCTTTGTGAGTCTGTTGTGGTCTTAAGTCATTAATTGCTGTTAATGCACAGTGAAATAATGAGGTGCATTGTCAACTAAGAATGCTGCCTTGTTGATGTTTTTAGATGGTCCCACTATCGAAATTGTAGAACTAGAAAAATGGCACATTTTTGATTAAATGCATAGTAGTTATTTTCTAGTGAGGGAAATACTGTAATGAAGTTGCATAAGAATTTATGCTTAGTATATTAATCTAATCTGGTTATACATCTCTGGCAGCTTGGGCTGCTGCATTTTGGCGAGATTTGGGGGTGTGTGTGTTTGTTTTTCTGTAAAATGTCTTTTAAAAACAAACAAGAAAAAAACCCCACCTAAAATGAAGTGTTTAAAATGTTAGTTTTCTTGGCAAGAACCTACTTAATAGCAAATCTTTCAAATCATTTAAGCAGGTCATATTGTATTGCACAGCTAGAACATTCTTTTTCCAAGTTTTGCTTTTGTCCCTTAATTGACATCAAATTATGTTTTTTGCCTTCCGGTATAAGGGAAAAGAGCAGCAGCAGTGTGATGTCTGCGGTGCTTTGTGGAATATTATCTCGAAAACTCCCTATGTTGGTGTTTATGTTTGTGAATATTAAATACATATATAATTGTATGATGAAGTGTCTTCTAGCAGGTAGAAGTAAAAGATTAAAATGTTATGGCTCTGTAGATAAGTTGTGATACAGCATATGCTTGGGGCCTGAGATAACTTTGTAATAATGAGACAATACTCAATGTATCTGGTCTGCTGCGATCAAAATCACTTTTTGCTGTTTGATTGATAGTCTAATTGCAAAACACTACAAAGCAAGTTAATGCCTTCTCCCTAAAGGATCATGTTAATTTCTGGCTCTTGCAATTTAGGTTGTGTATTTTGCCAGTCAAGAATGATAGTGTGCTCTGAAGAAATTAATTATGTGTACAGTAGATCTGTAAAGGTAGTAATTAGTACATAATAGTCTGTAACTACTGGGATCATCCCAGTACAGAATTCATTATCCATCCAACTTTCCTCAAGGGAAAACCTCTTGATCAGGGTTCTGCTGCTTCTTTATGATTAGACTTTTAAAATACCATTCAACAATCATCTTGATCTGTTTTTCAAAAGTGAAATAAGGTTTTAACAGCTGAGTTGTATTTTTCACATTATGGGAGTCTGAGAAAAGACAAGAGAAAATACAAACTTGCATGTAAATTATAATTGAGTAAACCAAACAAAATATTCAGGTTTTTATTTTGGTATGTATAATGCCATGATATATACATAATATAAAATATATTGAATAGTTTATTTTAATATGGTCTTGTTTTAGTAATTACAATATGAGAAGTTAGGTGCCTGTCCAGGTCTAGCCTGGATATCTCTCTCTGAACAACTTTTAGGACTAATCTGTAGCTCAGTTTTTTAAAATATTAGTAATAATGAGAAATTTGTAAAATGTTAATAAGATTAACTGAGATTTAGTTTTAACTTGTTCATGTTTTGGGTCCGCGCCAGGATTTTAGTATCTAAAGTTGTTTTGGTAGTTGAGGAAGAAGAGGGTTGAAATTGGCAACTGAATTCAGTGTGCTTGTGAGGAAGACGCGACATATGACGTGATGAGGTTAAGAAAAAGGTGATGTTTAAATAAGACTAACCACAGTGATATCAAAATCCTCTTTTGTCAACATTATTAGTAATCCTTATTTGAAGGTTATAGTTTCTTTTTTCGGCTATAAAGGTTAGACTATAAACAGTTCAGGAAACTGTACTAATAACAGTGCTTATCCAAGTGAATTTATTGTAAACATAAGGTAAATGTTCTTTTTGTATTGGCTAGAAATAGCGAGTGAACTGGCTTTACAAATAGATGAAGGTGGAATACTGGCTATTACTGTATCTAAGTGGTATGATAGATGTATGCAGGTGTTGCACTCAATGTTTTAATGAACAAAAAGTATGCAACTCTTACATGGAGACTTCAACACTTATCTGTACTTTATTGAAAGTGTTAAGTCTAATGAAAATACAACAAACACTTACTGTTCTAGTAACGTTGATACTAGCACTCAAACATAAACTTATCATCCAACCCTCTGTTCTCTGATGTCATGCTTGCTCATCCTGTGTCCCCCTGAAGAGTGAAGGTCAAATGATGTTGCAACAAGTCATCGGCACTAGTTCTATTTTCTTACAGTGGAGACTTTTTCCTCCTTTCAATTCTGCTTAGGATTGTTCTAGCCTTCTGGTAAAATACTATTGAAAAGATATTGACAATTTTCTTTCTGCTAGTAGATCATTGACTGGGGTCTTCTCATAGCATTTGTTGATTTGGGGGAGCTTATCAAGACTTCCTTTAATTCCAGTAAAATTTGCGTACTTTATTCTTCCTTGCCTTAAAGTGCTTGGATGACTACATTCTAATTAAAATGAATTAATGAAACTTGAGATGCAGTAGCCTTTTGATTGCCTCCTCCTTTCTGTGGATACATGTCATTTGAGGTCTCAATGTCAGCTTTCTTGGAATAGTGCATTAAAGGCCAGGATGCAGGTGGGCTGCACTTTGACTTTCTTTTTCACTTGTTTGCAGCATCCACAAGAACACTTTATTGTACCGTAAATTTATATTTTCTGTTGTTAAGAAAACACGCCAGAAAATTTGAACAACTTGCCTACTTCAGTATCTGATATTATTCTTCTTCCCAAAAAAGTTCTGTAGCACAGCAAAATGAGAGACATAACTGACTGTAATTTCTTCTTGTGTGGGGAACAAATTGGACTGTTTAAAACCAGGAAGATGCAATGTCCTCAATGTGTTTTCATCAGGTTTTAATTAAAACAACAATTCTGGTTTGAAAACATTTTGTTGATACTATTAACATCTTAATTCTGTAATATCCACATGTAAGTAAATAGCATACTCTTACTCATTAACATTATGCAGAAGATGTTCACGTTATCTTCACACGTGGAAATACCCATGTGCAGTCTTCAGTGAGTTTTCTTTAAGGCCATTTTGCGGCTACTTGTTGAGCCATTGAATGTTCACAATAGTTTGTGTCTTTTGAACCTTATGGTACCTTTTGATTTCAGTTGTGCAAGGTACCTTTATGCAAGATGGGAATGTAGAACTGGCTACCAAATCATGTAGTTGGGAAGGGCATTTTAAAGCTGTTTTTTGTGTTCTGTATCTGATATAAAACAGGCTGATTTTTGATCTCCTGAAGAAACTAGTCTGCAATTTTTTTCCTTTGTGAAACCACCTATTCTGAAAGGTTAGTGTGTTATTTTGCAGGTTTGTTGTTTTTTTTAAATGTAGAGTAACTTAGACTCTTTTTCTGTTTACACCACTGCCAGATATGGAGGAGAGAGAGGAAGAGACTAAGACAGGCTAGTCTCAATGTAAGTCAGTAGATACTGTCGATTCAGCTGACTTGTTTCCTTCCCCTCGCCCCCTCTAGTTAGCAAGCATTTTTGTGACATGAGTTTAAGTATTTTTAACCCGTTCTGTGATAGTGTTCGTTCTTTGATGAGAATGAATGTTTTACCTTCAAACATTCTCATTGAAATAGTTAGGTTTGCATGCATTAAATGCAGTTTCAAAGTTTTTATTCTGACATTGAAATGACGTAACCTTTCAAGATTTATTCTACTTCTGTGCAGTGTTCTGTGAATGTTACAAAGCTTATATTCACTGTTGTTCTTGACTGACAAGTGACAGTATGAAATACGCATCATTCTTTATCATCCCTTCCTTTTTGCTTGGCGTAATGAAATGTTTAGCGGGGAGAAAAAAGTTTTGGTTATATTACTTTTCAGCTACTTCTTAGCTGAGATGAGTAGCAGCCGAAGAATGAGGTTAGTTAACCATTAGACTTGAAGGAAAACTGTTTGCATTCGTTCGCATTTGGTACTTATAAAAGGAAAAGGGGTTAGTACTTTTAAAAAAATGATCTGAATTTGATAGGCTGAGAAACCCAGATCAAATTGGCCAGAGAACGTAGACTTTTATAAGGTTTAAATGGCCTCAGTTTTGTCCAAAGTTCCTGTAACACAGCTGTATTCGTAGGTGTGAGATAGTAAGCTTCACTTTGATGCAGGAATCTCTAGTATTAAGCACAGATACATTGCTCAACTATATGTATTGCTTTGGCAAAATGTAAAAAAAAAAAAAAAAAA